>CM059788.1:46721809-47211809 GCA_030435695.1 Brachymystax lenok tsinlingensis
GAACGGGTAATGTCCGTTCTAGTGATTATAATTCTATGGTTCTAATTCCAGTCATTCTAATTCTGTCTCAGACCTCTGTGAGAACCGGACAGACAGAAGGGGCAGCTCCACTCCAGCCCTGGGTGATTGTCTACATTCTGGGTACCTGGTAATCCAAAGCTATGACGCTATAATTACTGCCACCCACGGTGGGTGAAATCAGAGCCTGTTACCATGGCTCTCTGGCTGAGGAGAGACTTCAGGTGAGGATGGATTTCAGGGGTCCTAGGTCACCGTGGGGACGGAGAGAAGCTGAGAGGCCAAGGTAAAGGTTCACATGAAGAGGTCTGGATTTGGCATGTGTCTCCACATAGGCCTACATTACCTGGTCTCTCACCTGCGACCAGGCTTACCTAGGATAGCCTTAATGTACATTTGGTAGCCTACTGTTCCATCTTTGCACTGTTAGGGTCAGACATACCGATAAATGTGACTGTCAGTAGGTACTTAGCACCTCTGCCCAGAGTGTCAGTAGGTACTTAGCACCTCTGCCCAGAGTGCCAGTAGGTACTTAGCACCTCTGCCCAGAGTGCCAGTAGGTACTTAGCACCTCTGCCCAGAGTGCCAGTAGGTACTTAGCACCTCTGCCCAGAACCCCAGTAGGTACTTAGCACCTCTGCCCAGAGTGCCAGTAGGTACTTAGCACCTCTGCCCAGAGTGCCAGTAGGTACTTAGCACCTCTGCCCAGAGTGCCAGTAGGTACTTAGCACCTCTGCCCAGAACCCCAGTAGGTACTTAGCACCTCTGCCCAGAGTGCCAGTAGGTACTTAGCACCTCTGCCCAGAGTGCCAGTAGGTACTTAGCACCTCTGCCCAGAACCCCAGTAGGTACTTAGCACCTCTGCCCAGAACCCCAGTAGGTACTTAGCACCTCTACCCAGAACCCCAGTAGGTACTTAGCACCTCTGCCCAGAACCCCAGTAGGTACTTAGCACCTCTACCCAGAACCCCAGTAGGTACTTAGCACCTCTACCCAGAACCCCAGTAGGTACTTAGCACCTCTACCCAGAACCCCAGTAGGTACTTAGCACCTCTGCCCAGAACCCCAGTAGGTACTTAGCACCTCTACCCAGAACCCCAGTAGGTACTTAGCACCTCTACCCAGAACCCCAGTAGGTACTTAGCACCTCTACCCAGAACCCCAGTAGGTACTTAGCACCTCTACCCAGAACCCCAGTAGGTACTTAGCACCTCTGCCCAGAACCCCAGTAGGTACTTAGCACCTCTGCCCAGAGTGTCAGTAGGTACTTAGCACCTCTGCCCAGAGTGTCAGTAGGTACTTAGCACCTCTGCCCAGAGTGCCAGTAGGTACTTAGCACCTCTGCCCAGAGTGTCAGTAGGTACTTAGCACCTCTGCCCAGAACCCCAGTAGGTACTTAGCACCTCTGCCCAGAACCCCAGTAGGTACTTAGCACCTCTGCCCAGAACCCCAGTAGGTACTTAGCACCTCTGCCCAGAACCCCAGTAGGTACTTAGCACCTCTACCCAGAACCCCAGTAGGTACTTAGCACCTCTGCCCAGAGTGCCAGTAGGTACTTAGCACCTCTGCCCAGAGTGCCAGTAGGTACTTAGCACCTCTGCCCAGAACCCCAGTAGGTACTTAGCACCTCTACCCAGAACCCCAGTAGGTACTTAGCACCTCTACCCAGAACCCCAGTAGGTACTTAGCACCTCTGCCCAGAACCCCAGTAGGTACTTAGCACCTCTGCCCAGAACCCCAGTAGGTACTTAGCACCTCTACCCAGAACCCCAGTAGGTACTTAGCACCTCTACCCAGAACCCCAGTAGGTACTTAGCACCTCTACCCAGAACCCCAGTAGGTACTTAGCACCTCTACCCAGAACCCCAGTAGGTACTTAGCACCTCTGCCCAGAACCCCAGTAGGTACTTAGCACCTCTACCCAGAACCCCAGTAGGTACTTAGCACCTCTACCCAGAACCCCAGTAGGTACTTAGCACCTCTGCCCAGAGTGTCGGCAGTTCACTTTTTGTTGTTCACACAGGACAGTTTTACCTCTGATTGGCTTTGTTTAAATACTCCAGGCCACAAAGTTACAGTAATTTGTTTGGCTTGTGCCCTGCTGTAGCGAATGTAAGCTAACCATAGAGATAGATAGAGGACTCATCTTTGTATCTGTGCCATTGTAGAGAGCAATAGTAATGGGTATCTTCTTGTAGGCACTAACTCTGTCATGGTTCATTGGCCTTAAGTTCTGTTGTAAATACAGGCTTAGGAGATCTGATTCATGTTGTTCAAATAACGTCACTTTCTGTGAATTTTGAACAATTTATGTAATTAAAGTTTATAAAGCAGACAAAGGCTTCATAATGAATAAATGTCACGTTAACTGACTGGTATTATCATAGAACAAAACATAAAGGCTTCATAACTCATAAATGTTATGTTAACTGACTGATATTATCATAGAACAAATCTTCTAAGCCTGTGTTTACCTCAGACCTTGTGTTTATCCCAAAACCCCATTCTTTACCCATTCATTTTCCACATAGGAATGGCTGAACGAACCAGAGGTAACTCGTTTCCGGTTTTGAAGCCTACAGCGTAGAGCAGAGTAGAGCCCCACCCTGACTGAAACCTGCAGAGCAGAGTAGAGCCCCACCCAGACTGAAACCTGCAGAGTAGAGCCCCACCCAGACTGAAACCTGCAGAGCAGAGCCCCACCCTGACTGAAACCTGCAGAGCAGAGTAGAGCCCCACCCTGACTGAAACCTGCAGAGCAGAGTAGAGCCCCACCCTGACTGAAACCTTCAGTAGAGTGGAGCCAGGCTGAAGCCTTCAGAGTAGAGCAGAGCCAGGCTGAAGCCAGCTGAATAGAGCCAGGCTGAAGCCTACAGAGTAGAGCAGAGCCAGGCTGAAGCCAGCTGAATAGAGCCAGGCTGAAGCCTTCAGAGTAGAGCAGAGCCAGGCTGAAGCCTACAGAGTAGAGCAGAGCCAGGCTGAAGCCAGCTGAATAGAGCCAGGCTGAAGCCTACAGAGTAGAGCAGAGCCAGGCTGAAGCCAGCTGAATAGAGCCAGGCTGAAGCCTGCAAGGTAGAGCAGAGCCAGGCTGAAGCCTACAGAGTAGAGCAGAGCCAGGCTGAAGCCAGCTGAATAGAGCCAGGCTGAAGCCTGCAAGGTAGAGCAGAGCCAGGCTGAAGCCTACAGAGTAGAGCAGAGCCAGGCTGAAGCCAGCTGAATAGAGCCAGGCTGAAGCCTGCAAGGTAGAGCAGAGCCAGGCTGAAGCCTACAGAGTAGAGCAGAACCAGGCTGAAGCCAGCTGAATAGAGCCAGGCTGAAGCCTGCAAGGTAGAGCAGAACCAGGCTGAAGCCAGCTGAATAGAGCCAGGCTGAAGCCTGCAAGGTAGAGCAGAACCAGGCCTAGATCTGAGATCTACAACTAGCATCCTGATCTGATAGACAGACATGTGGGCACATTTCACTACATGACAGGACAGGAAAGGACACAATCATCACCAGCAGTAGAATCAAGCATGTTTCTCCTCTTCTGCCAAGCAAGAATCTTTGCATTAATTCATGGTAAAACTCCTTCCTCATACCAACAGTAGTGGTTGGTTGAATAAGATGGCACTGAATCCTTCCTCATACCAACAGTAGTGGCTGGTTGAATAAGATGGCACTGAATCCTTCCTCATACCAACAGTAGTGGTTGGTTGAATAAGATGGCACTGAATCCTTCCTCATACCAACAGTAGTGGCTGGTTGAATAAGATGGCACTGAATCCTTCCTCATACCAACAGTAGTGGCTGGTTGAATAAGATGGCACTGAATCCTTCCTCATACCAACAGTAGTGGCTGGTTGAATAAGATGGCACTGAATCCTTCCTCATACCAACAGTAGTGGTTGGTTGAATAAGTAGCTGAGTCATTTTCTGTTCTAACTGAATGTCAGGAGCATTAATCAAAAACATCAATTAGTTATTAACAGGTCAGACAGGACTGAAGGCCAGTTTAGCCTCTCCTGAGAGGGAGAGATTGCCGGGTCAGACAGGACTGAAGGCCAGTTTAGCCTCTCCTGAGAGGGAGAGGCTGCCAGGTCAGACAGGATTGAAGGCCAGTTTAGCCTCTCCTGAGAGGGAGAGGCTGCCGGGTCAGACAGGACTGAAGGCCAGTTTAGCCTCTCCTGAGAGGGAGAGGCTGCCAGGTCAGACAGGATTGAAGGCCAGTTTATCCTCTCCTGAGAGGGAGAGGCTGCCAGGTCAGACAGGATTGAAGGCCAGTTTATCCTCTCCTGAGAGGGAGAGGCTGCCAGGTCAGACAGGATTGAAGGCCAGTTTAGCCTCTCCTGAGAGGGAGAGGCTGCCAGGTCAGACAGGACTGAGGGCTGAGGATACTATGTAGATGGCAAAAGAACACAGCTGCTTGTCTTGGCAGAAGTAGGAGGGATATACATACTGTACAGTAGCTCTAAAACTGTGTTTCATTAATCTGATGACTGTTATGTATCTAATCCACTAACTATGTTTAATTGTTACCAGATTAAATTAATCATGTAACAATTAACTCATTAGGAATCTGGGGCACCACGGAAGAAGTTGTTTAACAAGTTACGATCTCCTGAATTAAACTCTAGATGATATACGTATATAAAGATACAAGCCATTTATTCATCATTACCTCATATCAGTCTCATTATGAACGTCGCAGACTTCTTGAATCCACCTTTTCTGATTATTCAGTTCTACACAAATTGATTTAATGATTTATTTATTTACTAATTAACACAGAATACACATACACACTTACATGAGAGAAAAGTCCCTAGTGGACTGACAAGATATGAGGGCTCATTACACAGAGAAAGGGGGTGGGGAAAAATAGAGAGATGGAGAGAAAGAGACATTTATCGTGGATACATTCTATAACTGTTCTCACTTTAATCACATACCTTGCACACGAACCACTGCCTGGTTGGGTAAGAAATGCAATGTATTTACGCGTAGATATCTTTGTTCGTCGTCTCTCTCTGTTGCAACCTGTCGATCCTTCTGTAGGGAAGGGGCTCGATGGGTGTAAGGCTCTGGTTGTCCACCAGAGGTCACAATGACCTTCTTCGTAGTTGTCTTGGTCTTGTGGTGGAGTGTTCAAACAGAAAGAGATCCTTTTAAGCACTCTGGTCGAAAAGGGCGGTTCCACGACACTGACACGCTCCTCTGACCTACTTTGGGGGCGTGGCTTGGTTAATGTGCAAAGGACATGAAAAACTATGATCTCGTTAGAAAACTAAAATCACATTCCTATCATAACAAAAAATAGTTTCGCTGTTCTTCATATTTCCTACACAACGTAAAAGATGTAAACCTGACATACACAGCGTGAAAGCTCTTCAAGTTACAGTATTTTTGTTAAACCGTTTTTTAATGACATCACAAAATGAAAAACAATATGACATGATTATTCATTAGATCATTAGACCATTCTTAATATTCCTATCTTAGAAATATTGTTCCAATATTCACTTTTTGGACGTTAGAGTTTTTGGCCCGGGCAACAGTCTCTCTAGACAAAGGCATTCCGTTGGTTGATACTGAAGAGCAGGAGAGGGTTCTCTGCTGCATAAGATTTACAATTGGCGTGATGGGTCATAAAACTGGCCCAGCCCCCACTCTCCTCTCCTGTGGGAGAGAGGTACGGCTATCTGTCAGCCATTTGCCAAGCTGATCTGAGGCCTTGCATCCTCAACCAGGAGAGACATGACAACTGTGATCTACAAGGCCTATTGCTACTACACTGACTGACGCACAGTAACTCTACTGTATAATAACTACACTGACTGATGCACAGCAACTCTACTGTATAGTAACTACACTGACTGATGCACAGTAACTCTACTGTATAGTAACTACACTGACTGACGCACAGCAACTCTACTGTATAGTAACTACACTGACTGACGCACAGTAACTCTACTGTATAGTAACTACACTGACTGATGCACAGCAACTCTACTGTATAGTAACTACACTGACTGATGCACAGTAACTCTACTGTATAGTAACTACACTGACTGACGCACAGTAACTCTACTGTATAATAACTACACTGACTGACGCACAGCAACTCTACTGTATAGTAACTACACTGACTGACGCACAGCAACTCTACTGTATAGTAACTACACTGACTGACGACAGCAACTCTACTGTATAGTAACTACACTGACTGACGACAGCAACTCTACTGTATAGTAACTACACTGACTGACGCACAGCACCTCTACTGTATAGTAACTACACTGACTGACGCACAGCAACTCTACTGTATAGTAACTACACTGACTGACGACAGTAACTCTACTGTATAGTAACTACACTGACTGACGACAGCAACTCTACTGTATAGTAACTACACTGACTGACGCACAGCAACTCTACTGTATAGTAACTACACTGACTGACGCACAGCAACTCTACTGTATAGTAACTACACTGACTGACGCACAGCAACTCTACTGTATAGTAACTACACTGACTGACGCACAGTAACTCTACTGTATAGTAACTACACTGACTGACGCACAGTAACTCTACTGTATAGTAACTACACTGACTGACTTACAGCAACTCTACTGTATAGTAACTACACTGACTGACGCACAGTAACTCTACTGTATAGTAACTACACTGACTGACGCACAGCAACTCTACTGTATAGTAACTACACTGACTGATGCACAGCAACTCTACTGTATAGTAACTACACTGACTGACGCACAGTAACTCTACTGTATAGTAACTACACTGACTGACACACAGTAACTCTACTGTATAGTAACTACACTGACTGATGCACAGTAACTCTACTGTATAGTAACTACACTGACTGATGCACAGTAACTCTACTGTATAGTAACTACACTGACTGATGCACAGTAACTCTACTGTATAATAACTACACTGACTGACGCACAGTAACTCTACTGTATAGTAACTACACTGACTGACGACAGCAACTCTACTGTATAAGTAACTACACTGACTGACGACAGCACCTCTACTGTATAAGTAACTACACTGACTGACGACAGCACCTCTACTGTATAAGTAACTACACTGACTGACGACAGCAACTCTACTGTATAGTAACTACACTGACTGACGACAGTAACTCTACTGTATAGTAACTACACTGACTGACGACAGCAACTCTACTGTATAGTAACTACACTGACTGACGCACAGTAACTCTACTGTATAGTAACTACACTGACTGATGCACAGTAACTCTACTGTATAGTAACTACACTGACTGACGACAGTAACTCTACTGTATAGTAACTACACTGACTGATACAGTAACTCTACTGTATAGTAACTACACTGACTGATGCACAGTAACTCTACTGTATAGTAACTACACTGACTGACGCACAGTAACTCTACTGTATAGTAACTACACTGACTGACTACAGTAACTCTACTGTATAGTAACTACACTGACTGGCCTTTACAGTAACTCTACTGTATAGTAACTACACTGACTGACACAGCAACTCTACTGTATAGTAACTACACTGACAGCAACTCTACTGTATAGTAACTACACTGACTGACGCACAGTAACTCTACTGTATAGTAACTACACTGACTGACGCACAGTAACTCTACTGTATAGTAACTACACTGACTGATGCACAGCAACTCTACTGTATAGTAACTACACTGACTGATGCACAGTAACTCTACTGTATAGTAACTACACTGACTGACGACAGTAACTCTACTGTATAGTAACTACACTGACTGACGACAGTAACTCTACTGTATAGTAACTACACTGACTGATGCACAGCAACTCTACTGTATAGTAACTACACTGACTGACGCACAGTAACTCTACTGTATAATAACTACACTGACTGATGCACAGTAACTCTACTGTATAGTAACTACACTGACTGACGACAGTAACTCTACTGTATAGTAACTACACTGACTGGCGACAGCAACTCTACTGTATAGTAACTACACTGACTGATGCACAGCAACTCTACTGTATAGTAACTACACTGACTGACGCACAGCAACTCTACTGTATAATAACTACACTGACTGATGCACAGCAACTCTACTGTATAGTAACTACACTGACTGACGCACAGCAACTCTACTGTATAATAACTACACTGACTGACGCACAGTAACTCTACTGTATAAGTAACTACACTGACTGACGACAGTAACTCTACTGTATAGTAACTACACTGACTGATGCACAGCAACTCTACTGTATAGTAACTACACTGACTGATGCACAGTAACTCTACTGTATAATAACTACACTGACTGATGCACAGTAACTCTACTGTATAGTAACTACACTGACTGACGCACAGTAACTCTACTGTATAGTAACTACACTGACTGACGACAGCAACTCTACTGTATAGTAACTACACTGACTGACGACAGTAACTCTACTGTATAGTAACTACACTGACTGACGCACAGTAACTCTACTGTATAGTAACTACACTGACTGACGCACAGTAACTCTACTGTATAATAACTACACTGACTGACGCACAGTAACTCTACTGTATAGTAACTACACTGACTGACGCACAGTAACTCTACTGTATAGTAACTACACTGACTGATGCACAGTAACTCTACTGTATAGTAACTACACTGACTGATGCACAGCAACTCTACTGTATAGTAACTACACTGACTGATGCACAGTAACTCTACTGTATAGTAACTACACTGACTGACGCACAGTAACTCTACTGTATAGTAACTACACTGACTGACGCACAGTAACTCTACTGTATAGTAACTACACTGACTGACGCACAGCAACTCTACTGTATAGTAACTACACTGACTGACGCACAGTAACTCTACTGTATAGTAACTACACTGACTGACGCACAGTAACTCTACTGTATAGTAACTACACTGACTGACGCACAGTAACTCTACGGTTACTGTATAAACATGGCCCATGTTAAGAGGAGAAACGGAGATCCAGCCCTTGACGATGTCAGCAGGGGAATAGTGAGGCTGCCTGGCCAGTTCAGTTCAAACGGTGGATCATGACAGACACAAGTTGAATGCTAAACACACAATCCCGCTGTCTCATTTGATGCAGGGAATTATTACAGTCCCAGGGTCCCCCAGTGGAGCTCCCCCTGTTCTGTTCTGTTGTGGAGTTGTGTTCTCTGCTATTCTCTCCCTGTCCTGTCCTCTCCCTGTCCTCTCCTCTCCCTGTCCTGTCCTCTCCTAACCCTGTCCTGTCCTCTCCCTGTCCTGTCCTCTCCTCTCCCTGTCCTGTCCTCTCCCTGTCCTGTCCTCTCCTCTCCCTGTCCTGTCCTCTCCCTGTCCTGTCCTCTCCTAACCCTGTCCTGTCCTCTCCCTGTCCTGTCCTCTCCTAACCCTGTCCTGTCCTCTCCCTGTCCTGTCCTCTCCTAACCCTGTCCTGTCCTCTCCCTGTCCTGTCCTCTCCTAACCCTGTCCTGTCCTCTCCCTGTCCTGTCCTCTCCTAACCCTGTCCTGTTTACACGGTGGACTAAGCTGCTCTCAGGTCCCACAGGAAGTGGAGCTCAGAGTGATGATGTCAGCCCTTCCTGAATAGCTCAATGTGACTTCACTTCCTGTTAGATGATTGTGATTCTACAGTCAAAGAAACAATAGTTTTCCATTCTCACTGCTTATTCAGTGTCCTGACCAGATGTCTCAGTCAAGGTGTAACATACCCCTCTCTCTTTCTCCCGACCAGATGTCTCAGTCAAGGTGTAACATACCCATCTCTCTTTCTCCCGACCAGATGTCTCAGTCAAGGTGTAACAACACATACACTCTCTCTAGTGAACCTATGTCCGTTTTCACGACAGGTTGACGCTCTCGTACGCTGCGTGATCCTAGCCGTGATCAGAGGCGTGGTCGGAGTCGTCCAGCTCCATCCCAGGCACCAGACTGTAGTATTCAGTGGACTGGGTCATATAAGCCTTCTCCCTGTCTGCCGAGTCCTTCATCACTTCTGTCACACTCACCGTGTCCAGCTCTGCCTGTCTGCACATGCCCATCTCGGGGCCCTCTGTCTGGGACGCCGGCCAGGCCGAGATCCCCACTGTGGAGGAGGACCCAGGAGAGGGAGAGGGAAGAGACTCCACAGAGCCACCTAGCTTTATCTCCTCCTCCTCATAGATGTCCCTGGTGGAGGCCAGGAGGGTGGAGGAGGGTCGCTGGTTCTTCAAAATGCCCTCCCTGCTGCTGTCCCCCACCATGGGGACGTTGCCCGCTCTTCCTCCTCCTCCTCCTCCTCCTCCCGCTGGGGGTTTAGAGCGGGGGTGGTGGTGTCGGTGGCCGTTGGATGAATGGGAGTGAGAGGCCTTCTTCTTGGAGGAGCCGAACGCGGGCGCCTCCTTCCTCTTGCTCTTCCTACCGCAGCACCAGCAGAGGACCAGACCGACGAGGATGAGGAGGGGCAGGACGATGAAAAGTGCGGTGAGACCTGGAGAGCGGCAGACGTCTCCCGGTGCCACCGACCACACGAGCCACCCCGCCAGGCTCCGAGGAGATGCACAGGTGATGTTACCCACGATACCTTGCAGGCTGGTGTTGTTGCTGTTGTTTCCCTGGCTCCGCCCGATAGCCCCACCGGCCCCCAGCCCCTCCACCAGAGAACAGGAGCAGTCCCAGGGGTTGTCCCCCAGCTCCAGCCTCACCAGGCCCGGCAGGGAGAGGACAGAGGTGGGGAGGGAGCGGAGGAGGTTCCCCCTGAGATCCAGCTCCTGGAGGCCATCAGATCTCTGGAGGAAATCCTCAGGCAGCTCCCTCAGCTGGTTCATGCCCAGCTCCAGCACCTTCAGGCTGGGTAGATCTGACAGGAAGTCCCCTGGGATGGTGTTCAGTCTGTTGTGACCCAGGTAGACCTCCTGGAGAGGAGAGAGTGTGGTCTCTGTGTCCTCCAGGTCGATCTGAGTGATGTTACAGTGTGACAGGTCCAGGACCTGTAGTCTGGTCCCGTTGGTGAGCCTGGCCCAGGGAACATTGCCGAACGTGGAACCGGAGTAGTTCAGACAGCAGGCCTCAGCTGGTAGGAAAGGTGGAAACTGGCCCAAAATAGTGGCTCCTGGACATTGACATCCCTCTGAGTGGACGGTCATCACAGGGAGAGCACACAACAACAGTAGAGCCCACTGACAGAACATCGCTAGAGAGAGAGAGAGAGAGAGAGAGACTTTAAAAAAAACTTTATTGGGTCTGGGAAGCCACTACACAATAAAAACATGGTTAAACATCAAGTAAAAACACAACACCAAATGTTCCTCCACAGTGACTAAACGCAACGACCTCTGAATACCCCATATACTCTTAAACAGCCCAATGTTATTAACCAGTTTGTAATAGGCAAACTCAGCCTTCCGGCTCGCTGCCAACATTCCCTCCAGCATTCCCACCACGTCCACAGACCTCTGTCCACAAATACTGTTCTTTTTTATTTATTTCACCTTTATTTAACCAGGTAGGCAAGTTGAGAACATACGGTAGGAGATGAGGTAGTTGGTTGGGCTATTTACAGATGGGCTATAAACAGGTACAGTGGTCTGTGCGCTGCTCTGACAGCTGGTGCTTAAAGCTGTTGAGGGAGATAAGTGTCTCCAGTTTCAGAGATTTTTGAAGTTCGTTCCAGTCATTGGCAGCAGAGAACTGGAAGGAGAGGCGGCCAAAGGAGGAATTGGCTTTGGGGGTGACCAGTGAGATATACCTGCTGGAGCGCGTGCTACAGGTGGGTGTTGCTAAGGTGACCAGCGAGCTGAGATAAGGCGGGACTTTACCTAGCAGGGACTTGTAGATGACCAGGAGCCAGTGGATATGGCGACGAGTGTAAAGCGAAGGAGGAAGGAGAGTTTACAGTCTAACCAGACACCTAGGTATTTGTAGTTTTCCACGTAATCTAAGACAGAACCGTCCAGAGTAGTGATGCTGGACGGGGGGACAGGTGCGGGTAGCGATCGGTTGAAGAGCATGCATTTAGTTTTACTTATGCTTAAGAGCAGTTGTAGGCCACGGAAGGAGAGTTGTATGGCATTGAAGCTCGTCTGGAGGGTAGTTAACACAGTGTCCAAAGAGGGGCCGGAAGTATACAGAATGGTGTCGTCTGCATAGAGGTGAATCAGACTCACCTGCAGCAAGAGCGACATCATTGATGTATACAGAGAGAAGAGTCGGCCCAAGAATTGAACCCTGTGGCACCCCCATGGAGACTGCCAGAGGCCCGGACAACAGGCCCTCTGATTTGACACACTGAACTCTATCAGAGAAGTAATTGGTGAACCATGCGAGGCAGTCATTTGAGAAACCAAGGCTGTCGAGTCTGCCGATAAGGATGAGGTGATTGACAGAGTCGAAAAGCCTTGGCCAGATCAATGAAAACGGCTGCACAATAATGTCTCTTATCGATGGCGGTTATGATGTCATTTAGGACCTTGAGCGTGGTTGAGGTGCACCCATGACCAGCCCTGAAACCAGATTGCATAGCGGAGAAGGTACGGTGGGATTCGAAATGGTCGGTAATTTGTTTGTTAACTTGGCTTTCAAAGACCTTAGAAAGGCAGGGTAGGATGGATATAGGTCTGTAGCAGTTTGGGTCAAGAGTGTCTCCCCCTTTGAAGAGGGGGATGACCGCAGCTGCTTTCCAGTCTTTGGGAATCTCAGACGATACGAAAGAGAGGTTAAACAGGCTAGTAATAGGGGTTGCAACAATTTCGGCAGATCATTTTAAAAAGAAAGGGTCCAGATTGTCTAGCCCGGCTGATTTGTAAGGGTCCAGATTTCGCAGCTCTTTTAGAACATCAGCTGACTGGATTTGGGAGAAGGAGAAGTGGGGGAGGCTTTGGCGAGTTACTGAGGGGAGTGCAGGGCTGTTGACCAGGGTAAGGGTAGCCAGGTGAAAAGCATGGCCAGCCGTAGAAAAATGCTTATTGAAATTCTCAATTATTGTGGGTTTATCGGTGGTGACAGTATTTCCTATCCTCAATGCAGTGGGCAGCTGGGAGGAGGTGCTCTTATTCTCCATGGACTTAACAGTGTCCCAGAACTTTTTGGAGTTTGTGTTATAGGAGGCAAATTTCTGCTTGAAAAAGCTAGCCTTGGCTTTCCTAACTGCCAGCGTATATTGGTTCCTGACTTCCCTGAAAAGTTGCATATCACGGGGGCTGTTCGATGCTAATGCAGAACGCCACAGGATGTTTTTGCGCTGGTCTTTCATGTCTTCCAAATTGTTAAAAGTTAAGAGAACTACAGCCCTTTGACTAAAACTGTATAAAACTGCCTCGCTATTGTTATTTTACTGCTGCTGTTTAATTACTTGTTACTTTTATTTTCTATTTTTTTACTTAAAACGTTTTGTTTCTTAAAAACGTCTTAAAGCATTTCACTGTGAGGTCTACACCTGTTGTATTCAGCATTTCACTGTGAGGTCTACACCTGTTGTATTCAGCATTTCACTGTGAGGTCTACACCTGTTGTATTCAGCATTTCACTGTAAGGTCTACACCTGTTGTATTCAGCATTTCACTGTAAGGTCTACACCTGTTGTATTCAGCATTTCACTGTGAGGTCTACACCTGTTGTATTCAGCATTTCACTGTAAGGTCTACACCTGTTGTATTCAGCATTTCACTGTGAGGTCTACACCTGTTGTATTCAGCATTTCACTGTGAGGTCTACACCTGTTGTATTCAGCATTTCACTGTAAGGTCTACACCTGTTGTATTCAGCATTTCACTGTAAGGTCTACACCTGTTGTATTCAGCATTTCACTGTAAGGTCTACACCTGTTGTATTCAGCATTTCACTGTAAGGTCTACACCTGTTGTATTCAGCATTTCACTGTAAGGTCTACACCTGTTGTATTCAGCATTTCACTGTGAGGTCTACACCTGTTGTATTCAGCATTTCACTGTAAGGTCTACACCTGTTGTATTCAGCATTTCACTGTGAGGTCTACACCTGTTGTATTCAGCATTTCACTGTAAGGTCTACACCTGTTGTATTCAGCATTTCACTGTGAGGTCTACACCTGTTGTATTCAGCATTTCACTGTAAGGTCTACACCTGTTGTATTCAGCATTTCACTGTGAGGTCTACACCTGTTGTATTCAGCATTTCACTGTGAGGTCTACACCTGTTGTATTCAGCATTTCACTGTAAGGTCTACACCTGTTGTATTCAGCATTTCACTGTAAGGTCTACACCTGTTGTATTCAGCATTTCACTGTGAGGTCTACACCTGTTGTATTCAGCATTTCACTGTAAGGTCTACACCTGTTGTATTCAGCATTTCACTGTGAGGTCTACACCTGTTGTATTCAGCATTTCACTGTGAGGTCTACACCTGTTGTATTCAGCATTTCACTGTAAGGTCTACACCTGTTGTATTCAGCATTTCACTGTAAGGTCTACACCTGTTGTATTCAGCATTTCACTGTGAGGTCTACACCTGTTGTATTCAGCATTTCACTGTAAGGTCTACACCTGTTGTATTCAGCATTTCACTGTAAGGTCTACACCTGTTGTATTCAGCATTTCACTGTGAGGTCTACACCTGTTGTATTCAGCATTTCACTGTAAGGTCTACACCTGTTGTATTCAGCATTTCACTGTGAGGTCTACACCTGTTGTATTCAGCATTTCACTGTGAGGTCTACACCTGTTGTATTCAGCATTTCACTGTGAGGTCTACACCTGTTGTATTCAGCGTTTCACTGTGAGGTCTACACCTGTTGTATTCAGCATTTCACTGTGAGGTCTACACCTGTTGTATTCAGCATTTCACTGTGAGGTCTACAACTGTTGTATTCAGCGTTTCACTGTAAGGTCTACACCTGTTGTATTCAGCATTTCACTGTAAGGTCTACACCTGTTGTATTCAGCGTTTCACTGTAAGGTCTACACCTGTTGTATTCAGCATTTCACTGTAAGGTCTACACCTGTTGTATTCAGCATTTCACTGTAAGGTCTACACCTGTTGTATTCAGCATTTCACTGTAAGGTCTACACCTGTTGTATTCAGCATTTCACTGTAAGGTCTACACCTGTTGTATTCAGCATTGCACTGTAAGGTCTCCACCTGTTGTATTCAGCATTTCACTGTAAGGTCTACACCTGTTGTATTCAGCATTTCACTGTAAGGTCTACACCTGTTGTATTCAGCATTTCACTGTAAGGTCTACACCTGTTGTATTCAGCATTTCACTGTAAGGTCTACACCTGTTGTATTCAGCATTTCACTGTAAGGTCTACACCTGTTGTATTCAGCATTTCACTGTGAGGTCTACACCTGTTGTATTCAGCATTTCACTGTGAGGTCTACACCTGTTGTATTCAGCGTTTCACTGTGAGGTCTACACCTGTTGTATTCAGCGTTTCACTGTGAGGTCTACACCTGTTGTATTCAGCATTTCACTGTAAGGTCTCCACCTGTTGTATTCAGCATTGCACTGTAAGGTCTACACCTGTTGTATTCAGCATTTCACTGTGAGGTCTACACCTGTTGTATTCAGCATTTCACTGTGAGGTCTACACCTGTTGTATTCAGCATTGCACTGTAAGGTCTACACCTGTTGTATTCAGCGTTTCACTGTAAGGTCTACACCTGTTGTATTCAGCATTGCACTGTAAGGTCTACACCTGTTGTATTCAGCGTTTCACTGTAAGGTCTACACCTGTTGTATTCAGCATTTCACTGTAAGGTCTACACCTGTTGTATTCAGCATTTCACTGTAAGGTCTACACCTGTTGTATTCAGCATTTCACTGTAACGTCTAAACCTGTTGTATTCAGCATTTCACTGTAAGGTCTACACCTGCTGTATTCGGCGCATGTAACAAATAATATTTGATTTGATTTGATTTAAACCTGTACTCTGGCCCAAATATAAACAGTTGGGAATGGAACACCTCTCCCAGAGCTGAGAACCAACTAGTGATCAGGTCAATCATCCCGACCACCCTGGGACACTGTAAAAACAGATGTGCCAGAGACTCCGACTCAGCACAGAATGGACACCCCTTCCCCAACTGTCGGGTCCAGGTGTACCAGATGCATATCGGTGGCTATGGCTCCATGTATTATCCTCCATTGGAGGTCAGCTGTCCTCTCATCAATAGGCAGTTGATGTAACAGCCTTTTGGGGAGGCACCTGGACCAAACACACCCGCCCACCTCGTCGATTTGACCCCTTCCAGGGAAGAAGCACGGGACACTTTCACACATATTATGTTCATGGCCTTCTTTCCCACCTCCTTGAACTCCCCCAGCTCCGGGGTATCGAAGGAAAGCAGCATCCCCACGTCTTCCTCTAATGCCCCCGCCGCAGCTCTAACAATCAGCTCAGGGAACACATAATCCAGACCCTCCGTCCACCGATCAGAGCTGGAAGTATCCGTCACATACTGCCGATGAAGTACTGGCAAGGAATCGCAGACCTCAGCGACGACCTTCCTCAGTAGGCGAGATGATCTGATCCCCGCTCTTTCTCCCAGCTCCTCCAACGATCCTGCTCCTGCTCCGCATCAGATGACCCAGCTTGGTACAGCCCACACCTAACAGGCACGAACGTAGGCTGGCTGAACCCACAGCACAGGACTGGATGGCAGTATTGTAACAGTGTTAACAGTGTAAAAAAGAGTCTCTTCAAAAAGCCACATCCCATCTCTGCTCCACTGAATCCCCCCTGGTAACCATGGAGCGGACCCTATCTGAAGCTGACCTGCCCACAGCGATTCACTCTTTTCCCAGTTGACTCTAGCTGAGGAGGCCCCCTCATACACCTTCAGAGCGTTGTAATAGAAACTGTCACGTCATCAGCATACGCAGACAGTGCTATCGTGGGACCCTTCATAACTTCTGGCACAGAGAAACCAGTAAGCCTCGCTCTTAAAAACTTTATAGACATTATAACTGTTCTGAAATTGGGCATCCCTGCCTAATACGCCTATGGACTGGGATGGGGCAACTCAAACCACCCCCAACCTTCACCATACACGAGGCCCCAGCATACAGTAAACTCATCCAAGACAAAAAAACATCCCCAAACCCAAAGGCTTTCACTGTTTTGAACAAGTACTGATGGTCCACACGGTCAAAGGCCTTCTCCTTGATCCAAAGAAAGTAAACCCACATTCACATCAGACAGTTTACAAACGGCTAAATTATCTCTTACTAGAAACAAGTTATCAACAATAGAGCTGTCAGGTACACAGTAAGACTGGTCCTTGTGGACCAACAGCCCCAGATACTCTTTCAACCTGTTTGAGAGACACTTAGATATAATTGTATATTATGCACACAGCAATGTAACAGGTCGCCAGTTTTTTTAAAGAGACAAATCCCCCTTTCTTGGCAACAATGAAAGCACAGCACGTTGACAGGACACAGGAAGAGAACCCTCATGAAAAGATTCACACACCACTTCATAAAAATCCCCCCCAAAAGACCCCCAAACGTGCTTCTAGAACTCAGATTGTAAACCATCGATGCCAGGGGCTCGGCCTGATGAGAGCTGCATAACTGCTGTGGACAACTCCTGCAGAGTAATGTCAGAGTCCAAAGCAGCTCTTACCTTGGTCCAGGGAGACAGCAACCTCACCTTGGTCCAGGGAGACAGCAACCTCACCTTGGTCCAGGGAGACAGCAACCTCACCTTGGTCCAGGGAGACAGCAACCTCACCTTGGTCCAGGGAGACAGCAACCTCACCTTGGCCCAGGGAGGCAGCAAGGGAGACAGCAACCTCACCTTGGTCCAGGGAGACAGCAACCTTACCTTGGCCCAGGGAGACAGCAACCTCACCTTGGTCCAGGGAGACAGCAACCTCACCTTGGTCCAGGGAGACAGCAGCTCTTACCTTGGTCCAGGGAGACAGCAGCTCTTACCTTGGTCCAGGGAGACAGCAACCTTACCTTGGCCCAGGGAGACAGCAACCTCACCTTGGTCCAGGGAGACAGCAGCTCTTACCTTGGTCCAGGGAGACAGCAGCTCTTACCTTGGTCCAGGGAGACAGCAACCTTACCTTGGCCCAGGGAGACAGCAACCTCACCTTGGTCTAGGGAGACAGCAGCTCTTACCTTGTTCCAGGGAGACAGCAGCTCTTACCTTGGTCCAGGGAGACAGCAACCTTACCTTGGCCCAGGGACAGCTCTGTGTTGACTCCTTTGGGTCAATGATCCCAAGCAGATTATTATGTTCAGATGGGAACTGAAACAAATATATACAGAAAAGAAAACTACAAACAGGCATGCCTAAACTAAAGACTGAAAATCACCAAACGGCTCTGCCAGCTGGGACACTGACTGACCACCATGTTAGTTGGCAGCACCTGATGTGCTTATCCTGCAGGCTCAGCATATGGACAAGGTTGCTGCTGCCCCCTTGGGGATAGAGTGTGAACTGGATCCTGGATAGTGTGTTTATCTATGTCCTAACACTAACCTTCATATCATAACACTTGTTCAAATGATTCCTAAATTGTGCTGACAGTTAGTTCATCAGTCCAAAGCCATAGCATATAGCCTGATGCTTGTTACCCATTCATGTGTAGCAGCCTAATGTACTATGATGTTAGTGATCCTGGTTACATCCCAAATGGCCCTGGTCCAAAGTAGTACACTACATAGGGAATAGGGTAACACTTGGGACTCTGCCTTAGAGACTCTGGTTACTCATGGCTACAGAGTCTAAAGGTTGGAGTGATGGATAATATTTCAACATCTGTTCTGTGATAAGATTATATAACAGGAAAGCTGGGGTCTTTGATTATATAACAGGAAAGCTGGGGTCTTTGATTATATAACAGGAAAGCTGGGGTCTTTGATTATATAACAGGAAAGCTGGGGTCTTTGATTATATAACAGGAAAGCTGGGGTCTTTGATTATATAACAGGAAAGCTGGGGTCTTTGATTATATAACAGGAAAGCTGGGGTCTGATTATATAACAGGAAAGCTGGCGTCTTTGATTATATGACAGGAAAGCTGGGGTCTTTGATTATATGACAGGAAAGCTGGGGTCTTAGATTATATAACAGGAAAGCTGGGGTCTTTGATTATATAACAGGAAAGCTGGGGTCTTAGATTATATAACAGGAAAGCTGGGGTCTTTGATTATATAACAGGAAAGTTTAAAAAGGTTCCTAAAGTTTATAATAAAAATGTCAGACTTGATTTGCCCTAACGAAAAATGTCTCAACCTCTACAAAAATATCCATTGATTATAATCAGCATAATAATGACCACTTCCTGTATCTTAGGGGGGGTGTAGAGTGAGATGTAATATTATTTGTGTGTGTGTATGTGTGGAGAGAGAGACATCTTATGTGTGTACTGTGTTACTGTGTAGTCAAGACATGAATCTTGGGGAGTGTGAACAGAGAGACAAGAGGAGAGGCATCTTATTTGGGTGTGTGTACACTAAGACAGAGGAGGAATGGTGATCTCATTCTAGAACAATGTGAGCTGCTACATCCTGTCTCTCTCTCTCTCTCTCTCTCTCTCTCTCTCTCTCTCTCTCTCTCTCTCTCTCTCTCTCTCTCTCTCTCTCTCTCCCTCTCTCCCTCTCTCAATTAAATTCAAGGGGCTTTATTGGCTTGGGAAACATATGTTTACATTGCCAACGCAAGTGAAATAAACAAAAAACAACATCTACAACAAAACATAAAAATGTCCAGTAAACATTACACCGAACTATTGGATATAAGAGCAACGTCAACTTACCAACATTACGACCAGGAATACGACTTTCCCAAAGAGGATTCTCGGTTTGCTAACCCAAACACAACAACAGACTGGATAGCACGTGGCTACTCAAAACAACGGCGGCGCCGGAGAAGAGGGAAACGCGCCGGTCTTTTGGTCAAGCTACGTCGACGG
The DNA here is from genome assembly GCA_030435695.1 of Brachymystax lenok tsinlingensis. NCBI lineage: Eukaryota > Metazoa > Chordata > Actinopteri > Salmoniformes > Salmonidae > Brachymystax > Brachymystax lenok. The sequence continues at coordinate 46,741,744 of CM059788.1, forward strand.
GCGCATCATGCACCTCTCCCGAGTATTTTAATCGCCAATGTACAGTCTCTTGACAACAAAGTAGACGAAATCCGATCGAGGGTTGCCTTTCAGAGAGACATCCGAGACTGCAACGTTCTTTGCTTCACGGAAACATGGCTCACTCAGGACACGTTATCAGAGTCGGTACAGCCACCTGGTTTCTCCACGCATCGCGCCGACAGAAACAAACATCTATCTGGTAAGAAGAAGGATGGGGGTGTGTGTCTTATGATTAACGAGACGTGGTGTGATCATAACAACATACAGGAACTCAAGTCCTTTGTTCACCTGACATAGAATTCCTTACAATCAAATGCAGACCGCATTATCTACCAAGAGAATTCTCCTCGATTATAATCACAGCCGTGTATATCCCCCCTCAAGCTGATACATCGACGGCACTGAAAGAAATTCATCGGACTCTATGTAAACTGGAAACCACATATCCTGAGGCTGCATTTATTGTGGCTGGGGATTTTAATAAGGCTAATTTAAGAACAAGGCTCCCGAAATTTTACCAGCATATCGAATGTGCCACCCGGGCTGGTAAAATCCTGGACCACTGTTATTCCAACTTCCGTGATGCATACAAGGCTATTCTCCGCCCTCCTTTCGGCAAGTCTGACCATGACTCCATTTTGTTGCTCCCAGCCTACAAACAGAAACTAAAACAGGAAACGCCGGTTCTCAGGTCTGTTCAACGCTGGTCCGACCAATCTGATTCCATGCTGCAAGATTGCTTGAGCACGTGGACTGGGATATGTTCCGGATAGCATCTGACAACAACATTGATGTATACGCTGATTCGGTGAGCGAGTTTATTAGCAAATGCATTGGTGATGTTGTACCCATAGCAAATATCAAAACCTTCCCCAACCAGAAACCATGGATTGATGGCAGCATTCGCGCAAAACTGAAAGCGCGAACCACTGCTTTTAACCAGGTAAAGGCTACCGGAAACATGACTGAATACAAACAGTGCAGCTACTCCCTCCGCAAGGCAATCAAACAAGCTAAGCGTCAATATAGAGACAAAGTAGAGTCACAATTCAACGGCTCAGACACAAGAGGAATGTGGCAGGGTCTACAGTCAATCACAGACTACAAAAAGAAAACCAGCCCTGTCGCGGACCATGACGTCCTGCTCCCAGACAAAGTAAACAACTTCTTTGCTCGCTTTGAGGACAATACAGTGCCACCGACACAGCCCGCTACCAAAACCTGCGGGCTCACCTTCACCGCAGCCAATGTGAGAAAATAATTTAAATGTGTTAACCCTCGCAAGGCTGCCGGCCCAGATGGCATCCCTGGCCGTGTCCTCAGAGCATGCGCAGACCAGCTGGCTGGTGTGTTTACGGACATATTCAATCAGTCCCTATCCCAGTCTGCTGTTCCCACATGCTTCAAGAGGGCCACCATTGTTCCTGTTCCCAAGAAAGCTAAGGTGACTGAGCTAAATGACTATCGCCCGTAGCACTCACTTCCGTCATCATGAAGTGCTTTGAGAGATTAGTCAAGGATCATATCACCTCCATCCTGCCAGACACCCTGGACCCACTCCAATTTGCTTACCGTCCCAATAGGTCCACAGACGACGCAATCGCAATCACACTGCATACTGCCCTAACCCATCTGGACAAGAGGAATACTTATGTAAGAATGCTGTTCATCGACTACAGCTCAGCATTTAACACCATAGTTCCCTCCAAGCTCGTCATTAAGCCCGAGACCCTGGGTCTCGACCCAGCCCTGTGCAACTGGGTCCTGGACTTCCTGACGGGCCGGTCCCAGGTGGTGAGGGTAGGAAACAACATCTCCACCCCGCTGATCCTCAACACTGGGGCCCCACAAGGGTGCGTTCTCAGCCCTCTCCTGTACTCCCTGTTTACCCATGACTGCGTGGGCCAAGCACGCATCCAACTCAATCATCAAGTTTGCTGACGACACTACAGTGGTAGGCTTGATTACCAACAACGACGAGACGGCCTACAGAGAGGAGGTGAGGGCCCTCGGAGTGTGGTGTCAGGAAAATAACCTCTCACTCAATGTCAACAAAACAAAGGAGATGATCGTGGACTTCAGGAAACAGGAGAGGGAGCACCCCCCTATCCACATCGAGGGGACAGTAGTGGAGAAGGTGGAAAGTTTTAAGTTCCTCGGCATACATCACGGACAAACTGAATTGGTCCACCCACACAGACAGCGTGGTGAAGAAGGCGCAACAGCGCCTCTTCAACCTCAGGAGGCTGAAGAAATTTGTCTTGTCACCAAAATCACTCACAAACTTTTACAGATGCACAATCGAGAGCATCCTGTCGGGCTGTATCACCGCCTGGTACGGCAACTGCTCCGCCCACAACCGTAAGGCTCTCCAGAGGGTAGTGAGGACTGCACAACGCATCACCGGGTTAAACTACCTGCCCTCCAGGACACCTACACCACTCGATGTCACAGAAAGGCCAAAAAGATCATCAAGGACAACAACCACCCGAGCCACTGCCTGTTCACCCCGCTATCATCCAGAAGGCGAGGTCAGTACAGGTGCATCAAAGCTGGGACCGAGAGACTGAAAAACAGCTTCTACCTCAAGGCCATCAGACTGTTAAACAGCCATCACTAACATTGAGTGGCTGCTGCCAACATACTGACTTAAATCTCTAGCCACTTTATACATAGGAATTGGATGTAACAAATGTATCACTAGCCACTTTAAACAATTTTGTATATAATGTTTACGTATCCGACATACTCATATCAAATGTATACACTGTACTCTAAACCATCTACTGTATCTTGCCTATGCCGTTCGGTCATCGACCCAAATCTCTAGCCACTTTAATAATTATAATTGGATGAAATAATGTATCACTAGCCACTTTAAACAATGCCATTTATATAATGTTTACATATCCTACATTACTCATCTCATATATGTGTGTGTGTATGTGTATATATATATATATATATATATATGTGTGTGTGTGTATATACTGTACTCCATACCATCTACTGCATCTTGCCTATGCCGGTCAGCCATCGCTCATCCATATATTTATATGTACATACTCGTATTCATTCCTTTACTCTTGTGTGTATAAGGTAGTTGTTGTGAATTTGTTAGATTACTTGTTAGATACTACTGCATGGTCGGAACTAGAAGCACAAGCATTTCGCTACACTCGCATTAACATCTGCTAACCATGTGTATGTGACAAATAAAATTTGATTTGATTTGATTTAAAGGATTCACAAGGACAACGACGCTTCAAATAGTATACTATCTGCCATGTGCAGTGTTGTAGTAGTTGTAGTGTGAATAGTTGTAGTGTGAATAGTTGTAGTGTGAATAGTAGGGGAGGATCAGGTTGAATCTACAGTGTTGCTGTCTCACCGGTTGTCACGTTCAGGCCTGATTTTGACAGGCTGGCGTGTTTAGTTTTGTTTTGGTGTAGTTTTTTTTCTTCTGTTCTAGGTGTTGTGTTTCTATGTTGGGGTAATAGTTCCCAATTAGAGGCAGCTGTGTGTCGTTGCCTCTAATTGGGAACCATATATACAGTGGGGCAAAAAAGTATTTAGTCAGCCACCAATTGTGCAAGTTCTCTCACTTAAAAAGATGAGAGAGGCCTTTAATTTTCATCATAGGTACACTTCAACTATGACAGACAAAATGAGGAAGAAAAATCCAGAAAATCACATTGTAGGATTTTTAATGAATTTATTTGCAAATTATGGTGGAAAATAAGTATTTGGTCACATACAAACAAGCAAGATTTCTGGCTCTCACAGACCTGTAACTTCTTCTTTAAGAGGCTCCTCTGTCCTCCACTCGTTACCTGTATTAATGGCACCTGTTTGAACTTGTTATCAGTATAAAAGACACCTGTCCACAACCTCAAACAGTCACACTCCAAACTCCACTATGGCCAAGACCAAAGATCTGTCAAAGGACACCAGAAACCAAATTGTAGACCTGCACCAGGTTGGGAAGACTGAATCTGCAATAGGTAAGCAGCTTGGTTTGAAGAAATCAACTGTGGGAGCAATTATTAGGAAATGGAAGACATACAAGACCACTGATAATCTTCCTCGATCTGGGGCTCCACGCAAGATCTCACCCGTGGGGTCAAAATGATCACAAGAACGGTGAGCAAAAATCCCAGAACCACACGGGGACCTAGTGAATGACCTGCAGAGAGCTGGGACCAAAGTAACAAAGCCTACCATCAGTAACACACTACGCCGCCAGGGACTCAAATCCTGCAGTGCCAGACGTGTCCCCCTGCTTAAGCCAGTACATGTTCAGGCCCGTCTGAAGTTTGCTAGAGAGCATTTGGATGATCCAGATGAGGATTGGGAGAATGTCATATGGTCAGATGAAACCAAAATAGAACTTTTTGGTAAAAACTCAACTCGTCGTGTTTGGAGGATAAAGAATGCTGAGTTGCATCCAAAGAACACCATACCTACTGTGAAGCATGGGGTGGAAACATCATGCTTTGGGGCTGTTTTTCTGCAAAGGGACCAGGACGACTGATCCGTGTAAAGGAAAGAATGAATGGGGCCATGTATCGTGAGATTTTGAGTGAAAACCTCCTTCCATCAGCAAGGGCATTGAGGATGAAACGTGGCTGGGTCTTTCAGCATGACAATGATCCCAAACACACCGCCCGGCAACGAAGGAGTGGCTTCAGAAGAAGCATTTCAAGGTCCTGGAGTGGCCTAGCCAGTCTCCAGATCTCAACCCCATAGAAAATCTTTGAAAGTCCGTGTTGCCCAGCGACAGCCCCAAAACATCACTGCTCTAGAGGAGATCTGCATGGAGGAATGGGCCAAAATACCAGCAACAGTGTGTGAAAACCTTGTGAAGACTTACAGAAAACGTTTGACCTCTGTCATTGCCAACAAAGGGTATATAACAAAGTATTGAGATAAACTTTTGTTATTGACCAAATCTTTCATCTTTTTAAGTTGGAGAACTTGCACAATTGGTGGCTGACTAAATACTTTTTTGCCCCACTGTATATGTTTGGGGTTTTTCTATAGTATTTTGTGGGTTATTGTTTGTGCATAGCTTGTTGTTGTTGTGTGTTCAGCATCACGATCTTCGTTTATGTTTTGTTATTTTCCCAGTTACGTTCGTCTTTAATAAAATGTATACTGGAAGCATCGCTGCGTCTTGGTCTGTCCCTCACGGAGATCGTGACAGAATAACCCACCAACCCCTAGTGAAAACTACAAACATATATATGGTTCCCAATTAGAGGCAACGACACACAGCTGCCTCTAATTGGGAACCATTACCCCAACATAGAAACACAACACCTAGAACAGAAAAAACCCTACACCAAAACTAAACTAAACACGCCAGCCTGTCAAAATCAGGCCTGAACGTGACAGTACCCCTCCCCAAAGGCGCGGACTCCGACCGCGCCAAAAGTCCATTGGGGGGTCTTCGGGTGGGCCTTCCTGTCCCAGGTGGCGGCTCCGGTGCTGGCCGTGCTGGCTCGGGGTCCCACACCGGAGGCCCTGGGCTACTTGCCAGAACAGTTAGTTTAGGACTGGGGACCCTCTCTGGAGGTTCCGGACCGGGGACCTTCTCTAAGGGTTCCGGACCGGGGACCTTCTCTGGAGGTTCCGGACCGGGGACCTTCTCTGGAGGCTCCGGACCGGGGACCTTCTCTGGAGGCTCCGGACAGGGGACCTTCTCTGGAGGCCCCGGACTGGCGCTGGAATTTCGCGCACCGGCCTATGCATGCGCAATGGAGACACCGTGCGCAAAACTGCATAGCACGGTGTCTGCTCAGTGCGACGCTCTCTCCAACGCTCCCTCCAAAGAGCACGAGGAGTTAGCTCAAGAGTCCTTCCTGAACCGGCCAACCTCCTCGTGTGCCCCCCCCCCTTCTCAGGAGGCCCCGGACCGGGGACCCTCTCAGGAGGCCCCGGACCGGGAACATTCTCTGGAGGCTCCGGACTGTCGACGCGCACTGGGACTCTGGTGCGGGGAGCAGGAACGGGCCGTACTGGACTCATGACGCGCACTGGGACTCTGGTGCGGGGAGCAGGAACGGGCCGTACTGGGCTCATGACGCGCACTGGGACTCTGGTGCGGGGAGCAGGAACGGGCCGTGCTGGATCCACGACAGGCACAGGAATCCTGGAGCGTGGAACAGGGATAGGACGTGCTGGGTCCACGGCGCACACAGGGATCCTGGAGCGTGGAACAGGGACAGGACGTGCTGAGTCCACGACGGGCACAGGGATCCTGGAGCGTGGAACAGGGACAGGACGTGCTGAGTCCACGACGGGCACAGGGATCCTGGAGCGTGGAACAGGGACAGGACGTGCTGGGTCCACAACGGGCACAGGGATCCTGGAGCGTGGAACAGGGACACGACGTGCTGGACTCTCTAAGCGGACAGGGGGCCTGGTGCGCGGAGCCGGAACAGGACGTGCTGGACTCTCTAAGCGCACAGGGGGCCTGGTGCGCGGAGCTGGAACAGGACGTGCTGGACTCTCTAAGCGCACAGGGGGCCTGGTGCGCGGAGCCGGAACAGGACGTGCTGGACTCTCTAAGCGCACAGGGGGCCTGGCGCGCGGAGCCGAACAGGACGTGCTGGACTCTCTAAGCGCACAGGGGGCCTGGTGCGGCGGAGCGAACAGGCTGGGGCGTGCTGGACTCTCTAGCGCACAGGGGCCTGGTCCGCGGAGCCGGTACTTCTCTCCCCGGCTGTTCACTCACCCTTGCCTCACGGATGATGGGAGCTGGAATGTCACGCACTGGGCTGTGGATGCGAACCGGAAACCCCACACGCAGAACAGGTGCAGGATATCTCGGTCCCAGAAGGTGTACTGGAGACCTAGCGCACAGAGCCGGCACCACTCCTCCAGGCTGCACACTCACCCTAGCCCGACAGATGAGTGGCGCTGGAATTTCGCGCACCGGCCTATGCATGCGCACTGGAGACACCGTGCGCAAAACTGCATAGCACGGTGTCTGCTCAGTGCGACGCTCTCTCCAGCGCTCCCTCCAAAGAGCACGAGGAGTTAGCTCAAGAGTCCTTCCTGAACCGGCCAACCTCCTCGTGTTGGCCGGTTCTGCCTTTCGGGCTTCCTAGCCAGGCGAGTCCCAACATACTTTTCTCTCTCCGGGTTCCATACTCCATACAAATCCTCGTAACTGCTCCGCTCAGCCCCCGCTACTCTTTTCTCCCTGGGGTGACGATGCTCCGCCGTCTTCTCCCAACGTCCCTTACCAGCCAAAATCTCCTCCCAAGTCCAGAACTCCCAGGTCTCTCGCTGCTTGGTCCTTTCTTGGTGGGTTATTCTGTCACGATCTCCGTGAGGGACAGACCAAGACGCAGCGATGCTTCCAGTATACATTTTATTAAAGACGAACGTAACTGGGAAAATAACAAAACATAAACGAAGATCGTGATGCTGAACATAACTAAAAACACAACAAGCTATGACCAAACAATAACCCACAAAATACTATAGAAAAACCCCAAACATATATATGGTTCCCAATTAGAGGCAACGACACACAGCTGCCTCTAATTGCATAGACATAGAAACACAACACCTAGAACAGAAAAAACCCTACACCAAAACAAAACTAAACAAGCTAGCCTGTCAAAATCAGGCCTGAACGTGACAACCGGTTGCTCACCCATCTCACTGCTGTGGTATTTCACCCAGTAGATATGGGAGTTCGTCAATGTTTGATTTGTTTTCAAATTCTTTGTGGGTCTGTGTGATCTGTGGGAAATATGTGTCTCTAATGTGGTCATACATTTGGGCAAGAGGTTAGGAAGTGCAGCTCAGTTTCCCACCTCGTTTTGTGGGCAGTGTGCTCATAGCCTGTCTTCTCTTGAGAGCCAGGTCTGTCTATAGCGGCCTCTCTCAATAGCAAGGCTATGCTCACTGAGTCTGTACATCTTAATTTGGGGTCAGTCACAGTGGTCATGTGTTCTGCCACTGTGTACTCTCTGTTTAGGGCCGAATAGCTAATTTGCTCTGTTTTGTGGTTGATTCTTTCCTCTGTGTCAAAGAAAAAGGTGCTTTCTCATAATTTATTTGGGTCTAATTGTCTTTCTGCTCTAAGGCTCTGTGGGGTCTGTTTGTGTTTGTGAACAGAGCCTCAGAACCAGCTGGCTGAGGGGACTCTTCTCTAGGTTCATCTCTCTGTAGGTGATGGCTTTGTGGTGGAATGTTCCGGGCATCGCTTCCTTTTAGGTGGTTGTAGAATTTTAACGTCTCTTGTCTGGATGTTGATAACTAGCGGGTATCGTCCTAATTCTGCTCTGCATTGTTTGGGGTTTTGCATTGTACACTAAGTATATTTTTCAGAATTCTGCATGCAGAGTCTCAATTTGGTGTTTGTCCCATTTTGTGAATTCTTGGTTGGTCAGCGGACCCCAGACCTCACAGCTATAGAGGGCAATGGGTTCTATAACTGATTGAAGTAATTTTAGCCAGCTCCTAATTGGGAGGTCCAGTTTTATGTTCCGGTTTATGGCGTAGAAGCCCTTCTTCTTCTCTTAGATCGTTTACAGCCCCCCCCCTCTCTCTCACAGCCTCCCTCTCCCTCTAACTCTCTCTCTCTGTCTCTCTCTCGCTCTCTCTTTCTATCTGGAAGTTTCCTCCAAGATAAGGGCGTTATTATATTCTGGAATTCTCTGGACTTTTTCTCCTAAACCCTTTTTGCACAAAAAATTGATTTCTCTTTTGATGGTGCTACACTATGACGCCGTTGCTGGGGTTCAGCTGTGGGCCCACTGTGCCACAATTCAGACACATTGCCCTAGGATGAGCTACTGCTGTACTGTTTACCACGCTTGCCAAATATCAGAACTCAACATCGAACAGATCTTGCAGAATACTTTTGAGGTATTTTGAACCATTTTCAAATGATGTTGACTACTTTAAACGTCTTCTTCTTTATATATCATCTAGGTACCCATGTCTTGAATGTTTTTTTTTTTTTTTTTCCAGGACTCGAGCTCAAACAATATGGTCGCAATGAGCCAATGAGCTTGCATGAATGGTTTCAACAGCGCCACCATGTGGCGTAACTGAACCTTTACAGGTTAGCTAGACTCATATCCCTGAGCATGCGGGGCAAATATATATCACTCTGAATCAAACAGACCAAGAGATATAAACATGTGCCCACTAAAGCGCCCCGGTGTGGTGGATCTGAATGTGCTTGCATCGGTTTAGTCTTGACAGTGTCCGGAACATGTTCTGTTACAATATGAATACCGGTGTCTGATTTAATTGATTTTATGCGCCAGACCACGACTACATGACTGTTTATTGGTCAGTAGCGGTCATGTATCAAGTTTCGTGCCGATCGGTCATTCGGTGTGCAGGGAAGTACCGTTGTAAGTGTTTTTCACAAAATTCTAAATGGCGGGAAATACATCATAGCGGACTTTATGGTTTCTGAGGCAAATTTCTTCCTTGAGAGGCGAGAGACCGACATACAAAAATTTCACGACTCTAGATCACATGGTGTGAGGGGCGTGAGCTTTCAAATTGTGCATGTTCAACTGCTTGTTATAGCGCCACCATCTGGCCAATTGGCCATTTACCATCATGCAAGGTTGCACCCTCCAATACCATATCATCTCACAGGAATTAGCATTTTTTTGTAGCAACAATAATGTTTGACCAATTTAGCTGCGGAACCCCTAACTATACTAGATGTATACACTCTTCATTACATTCACTGGACTGAATTTTTAAAAATAAATAAATAATTATTTTACCTTTTATTTAACCAGGTAGTTCTATATGATGTCATAATACACCTTTATTTAACCAGGTAGTTCTATATGATGTCATAATACACCTTTATTTAACCAGGTAGTTCTATATGATGTCATAATACACCTTTATTTAACCAGGTAGTTCTATATGATGTCATAATACACCTTTATTTAACCAGGTAGTTCTATATGATGTCATAATACAGGGAGGCCAGTTGAGAACAAGTTCTCATTTACAACTGCGACCTGGCCAAGATAAAACAAAGCAGTTCGACACATACAACAACACAGAGTTACACATGGAGTAAAACAAACACACAGTCAATAATACAGTAGGAAAAAGAACATGTTAGAGAGACATACATGAACACACGCTTCACGTTCTCAGGAAACTATGCAGTATTTTTTAATTTTTTACTTGTTAGATACTACTGCAATGGTCGGAACTAGAAGCACAAGCATTTCGTTACACTCGCATTAACATCTGCTAACCACGTGTATGTGACCAATGAAAGTTGATTTGATTAGATTTGAACAAGTGAAACACTGTAGCTATGCTACAAGGGCATCGTCTCCTGCTTTACCAAAACAAAGTAATTACTTACAGATGCAGCAGGTACTGTAAATATAATACTACAAACCATAATAACGCATTCATTAACTATCAGCATTTACTGTATTCCCCTATTTCTAATAAACACAACGTTATATGTACGTAATTTAGTGTATTGTTTATCTTACCTTTAACGACCATGGCTGTCAACCTGTTGCCTTGTCTTTACTAAAATGTCCTTACCGACCACACATGGCTGTCAGCCTGTCCTCCACAGCCCGTACTGTGTGTATCCAAGAGCCTGTCCTCCACAGCCCGTACTGTGTGTATCCAAGAGCCTGTCCTCCACAGCCCGTCCTGTGTGTATCCAAGAGCCTGTCCTCCACAGCCCGTCCTGTGTGTATCCAAGAGCCTGTCCTCCACAGCCCGTCCTGTGTGTATCCAAGAGCCTGTCCTCCACAGCCCGTCCTGTGTGTATCCAAGAGCCTGTCCTCCACAGCCCGTCCTGTGTGTATCCAAGAGCCTGTCCTCCACAGCCCGTCCTGTGTGTATCCAAGAGCCTGTCCTCCACAGCCCGTCCTGTGTGTATCCAAGAGCCTGTCCTCCACAGCCCGTCCTGTGTGTATCCAAGAGCCTGTCCTCCACAGCCCGTACTGTGTGTATCCAAGTGTAAAACGCTTACAACAGCAGACACAGAAGCCAAGCCCTCCTTATCACGTCAAGCTAACTAACTAACTAACTAAGTAAGTAACTAACTAACCCCTCCCTCCCGCCCTTTTCTCCTCCTCTGTCCTGGGGCTATCCAGTAAAGGTGTGTCCCTCCCTCCCAGCACTGTCCAACTCCAAACGGAATGTGGAAATTCTGCTTCCCATGAGTGTGTGTGTGTGTGTGCGCGCGCGAGCTTAGAAACATTGACAGAGGATAAAAAGTCCCTTTATGCATCGCCGGTATAGTTCATGGTACACCATTACCGCGCACCATTAATATTGTAAGCTAGTACTAGTGCGCGCTCTGGTGGTCGACTTTTGGTCAAACGTGAAAGTGATCAAATGACTTTACTGCCTATGAAACACTAGATGGTAGTGTTGGAGATGCTATTACCTGGCTGCTCAGTTCACATCAACAAAGCAATATAGAAAAATATAGTTCAATTAACAGCTGGAAAAAGGCAGCTTTCGAAATAAATTTAGTCTGGCACATACAAGCAATATATAGCTGTTACTTAGGGAAAATAAGAAAAAGGTTTTATGTACAGTTTAACTTTTTATTTTATTTTTATTTCACCTTTATTTAACCAGGTAGGCCAGTTCCCCTTTATTTAACCAGGTAGGCCAGTTCCCCTTTATTTAACCAGGTAGGCCAGTTCCCCTTTATTTAACCAGGTAGGCCAGTTCACCTTTATTTAACCAGGTGGGCCAGTTCCCCTTTATTTAACCAGGTGGGCCAGTTCCCCTTTATTTAACCAGGTTGGCCAGTTCCCCTTTATTTAACCAGGTAGGCCAGTTCCCCTTTATTTAACCAGGTAGGCCAGTTCCCCTTTATTTAACCAGGTAGGCCAGTTCACCTTTATTTAACCAGGTAGGCCAGTTCCCCTTTATTTAACCAGGTAGGCCAGTTCACCTTTATTTAACCAGGTAGGCCAGTTCACCTTTATTTAACCAGGTAGGCCAGTTCCCCTTTATTTAACCAGGTAGGCCAGTTCACCTTTATTTAACCAGGTAGGCCAGTTCACCTTTATTTAACCAGGTAGGCCAGTTCCCCTTTATTTAACCAGGTAGGCCAGTTCACCTTTATTTAACCAGGTAGGCCAGTTCACCTTTATTTAACCAGTTAGGCCAGTTGAGAACAAGTTCTCATTTACAAGTGTGACCGGGCCAAGATAAAGCAAAGCAGTGCCGACAAATGGGATTAACAAACATACAGTCAGTAACACAATAGAAAAAAATCTATATACAGTGTGTGCAAATGAGATAAGAATAGGGAGGTAAGGCAATAAATAGGCCGTAGTGGCGAAGTAATTACAATTTAGCATAAACACTGGAGTGATAGATGTGCAGATGATGGTGTGCAAGTAGAGATACTGGGGGGGGTGCAAAAGAGCAAGAAGATAAATAACAATATGGGGATGAGGTAAGTTGGGTGGGCTATTTACAGATGGGCTGTGTGCTGCACCTGCACATAGCCCATCTGTGAGCTGCTCTGACAGCTGGTGCTTAAAGTTAGTGAGGGAGATATGAGTCTCCAGCTTCAGTGATTTTTGCAATTCATTCCAGTCATTGGCAGCAGAGAACTGGAAGGAAAGACGGCCAAAGAGTTGTTGGCTTTGGGGGTGACCAGTGAAATATACCTGCTGGAGCGCGTGCTACGGGTGGGTGCTGCTATGGTAACCAGTGAGCTGAGATAAGGCGGGGCTTTACCAAGCGAAGACTTATAGCTGAGTAGAGTGTTGGAGGCTATTTTGTAAATGACAGCGCTGAAGTCAAGGATCGGTAGGATAGTCAGTTTTACGAGGGTATGTTTGACAGCATGAGTGAAGGATGATTTGTTGCGAAATAGGAAGCCTATTCTAGATTAAATTTTGGACTGGAGATGCTTAATGTGAGTCTGGAAGGAGAGCTTACAGTCTAAACAGACACCTAGTATTTGTAGTTGTCCACATATTCTAAGTCAGAACCGTCCAGAGTAGTGATGCTGGACGGGCGGGAGGGTGCGGGCAGTGATTGGTTGAAGAGCATGCATTTAGTTTTACTTGCATTTAAAAGCAGTTGGAGGCCACGGAAGGAGAGTTGTATGGCATTGAGGCTCGTTTGGAGGTTTGTTAACACAGTGTCCAAAGAAGGGCCAGATGTATACAGAATGGTGTCGTCTGCGTAGAGGTGGATCAGAGAATCACCAGCAGCAAGAGCGACATCGTTGATATATACAGAGAAAAGAGTCGGCCCGAGAATTGAACCCTGTGGAACCCCCATAGAGACTGCCAGAGGTCCGGACAACAGGCCCTCTGATTTGACACACTGAACTCTGTCTGAGAAGTAGTTGGTGAACCAGGCGAGGCAGTCATTTGACAAAACAAGGCTATTGACTCTGCCGATAAGAATGCAGTGATTGACAGAGTCGAAAGCCTTGGCCAGGTTGATGAAGACGGCTGCACAGTACTGTCTTTTATTGCTGGCGGTTATGATATCGTTATGATATCGTACCTTGAGCATGGCTGAGGTGCACCCATGACCAGCTCGGAAACCAGATTGCATAGTGGAGAAGGTACGGTGGGATTCAAAATGGTCGGTGATCTGTTTGTTAACTTGGCTTTCGAAGATTTTAGAAAGGCAGGGCAGGATGGATATAGGTCTATAACAGTTTGGGTCTAGAGTGTCTCCCCCTTTGAAGAGAGGGATGACCGAGGCAGTTTTTCAGTCTTTGGGGATCTCAGATGATACGAAAGAGAGGTTGAACAGGCTAGTAATAGGGGTTGCAACATTTGCAGTGGGTAATTTTAGAAAGAGAGGGTCCAGATTGTCTAGCCCAGCTGATTTGTAGGGATCCAGATGTTTCAACTCTTTCAGAACATCAGCTATCTGGATTTGGGTGAAGGAGAAGGGGGCTTGGGCGAGTTGCTGTGGGGGGTGCTGAGCTGTTGCCCGGGGTAGGGGTAGCCAGGTGGAAAGCATGGCCAGCCGTAGAAAAATGCTTATTGAAATTCTCGATTATTGTAGATGTATCGGTGGTGACAGTGTTTCCTATCCTCAGTGCAGTGGGCAGCTGGGAGGAGGTGCTCTTCTTCTCCATGGACTTTACAGTGTCACAAAACCTTTTGGAATTAGTACTACAGGAAGCAAATTTCTGTTTGAAAAAGCTAGCCTTTGCTTTCCTAACTGACTGTGTATATTGGTTCCTAACTTCACTGATAAATTGCATATCGCGGAGGCTATTTGATGCTAATGCAGTACGCCACAGGATGTGTTTGTGCTGGTCAAGGACAGTCAGGTCTGGAGAGAACCAAGGGCTATATCTGTTCCTGGTTCAACATTTTTTGAACGGGGCATGCTTATTTAAGATGGTGAGGAAGGCACTTTTAAAGAGGCATCCTCTACTGACGGGATGAGGTCAATATCCTTCCAGGATACCCGGGCCAGGTCGATTAGAAAGGGCTGCTCGCTGAAGTGATTAAGGGAGCGTTTGACAGTCATGAGGGGTGGTCGTTTGACCGCAGACTCTTGACGAACGCAGGCAATGAGGCAGCAATCGCTGAGATCTTGGTTGAAGACAGCGGAGGTGTATTTAGAGGGCAGGTTGGTCAGGGTGATATCTATGAGGGTGATTTAGGGTTGTACCTGGTAGGTTCCTTGATAATTTTTGTGAGATTGAGGGCATCTAGCTTAGATTGTAGGTCGGCCAGGATGTTAAGCATATCCCAGTTTAGGTCACCTAACAGTACGAACATATCCCAGTTTAGGTCACCTAACGGTTCAAAGATAGATGGGGGCAAATAATTCTCATATGGTGTCCAGGGCACGGCTAGGGGCTGAGGGGGGTCTATAACAAGCGGCAACGGTTAGAGACTTATTTCTGGAAGGGTGGATTTTTAAGAGTAGAAGCTCAAATTGTTTGGCACAGACCTGGATATTATGACAGAACTCTGCAGGCTTTCTCTGCAGTAGATTGCAATTCCGCCCCCTTTGGCAGTTCTATCTCGTTGGAAAATGTTGTAGTTGGGGATGGAAATTTCTGAATCTTTGGTGGCCTTCCTAAGCCAGGATTCAGACACAGCCAGGACATCAGGGTTGGCAGAGTGTGCTAAAGCAGTGAGTAAAACAAACTTAGGGAGGAGGCTTCTAATGTTAACATGCATGAAACCAAGGCTTTTTCGATTACAGAAGTCAACAAATGAGAGCGCCTGGGGAATAGGTGTGGTGCTGGGGGCTACAGGGCCTGGGTTAACCTCCTACATCACCAGAGGGACAGAGGAGGAGTAGGATAAGGGTACGGCTAAAGGCTGTAAGAACTGGTCGTCTAGTGCGTCAGGGACAGAGAATAAAAGGAGCAGGTTTCTGGGCGCGGAAGAATAGATTCAGGGCGTAATGTACAGACAAAGGGTATGGTAGTGTGTGAGTATGGTGGAGGTAAACCTAGGCATTGAACTTACACATTCTTTACTTGCTGAGGAATGTAAACATGATCTCTTTGTTTGCTAAGTTTATTATTGAAAAAAAAAAAAAAAAGAGGTGACAGAGAGACAAGAAGAAAAAGACCAAACATTGTTGTTTGATTGTCTAAGGTGCTTGAAAAAGGCCATTTGGTTTGTTCCAGTCTATATTGTCCTCGCGCTTTCAGTTTTGCGCAAATGCCGCCATCTATCCGCGGTTTCTGGTTAGGGAAGGTTTTAATAGTCACAGTGGGCACAACATCTCCTGTACACTTCCTTATAAACTCACTCACCGAATCAGCGCATACGTCGATGTTATTCTCTGTGGCTACCCGGAACAAATCCCAGTCCGCGTGATCAAAACAATCTTGAAGCGTGGATTACGATTGGTCAAACGAGTGTTGAATAGTCCTTTGCACGGGTACTTCCTGTTTGAGTTTCTGCCTATAGGAAGGGAGAAACAAAATAGAGTCGTGGTCAAATTTGGCGAAAAGAGGGCGGGGGAGGGCCTTGTATGCATCGTGGAAGTTAGAGTAGCAGTGGTCCAGTGTTTTACCAGCAGGAGTGCTACATTCAATATGCTGCTAGAATTTAGGTAGCCTTGTTCTCAAATTTGCTTTGTTACAATCCTCAGCTACAATAAATGCAGCCTCGGGATATGTGGTTTCCAGTTTGCATGAAGTCCAGTGAAGTTCCTTGAGGGCCGTCGTGGTATCGGCTTGAGGGGGGATATACACGGCTGTGACAATAACCAAAGAGAATTCTCTTGGGAGATAATACGGTCGGCATTTGAGGAATTCTAGGTCCCGTGAACAAAAAGACTTGAGTTCTTGTATGTTGTTACAATTACACCATGAGTCGTTAATCATGAAACACACACCCCTTCTGTTTACCAGAGAGATGTTTATTCCTGTCAGCGCGATGCACCGAAACATCCCGTTGGCTGTACTGACTCCGACAGCATGTCCCCCAGTTAGCCATGTCTCCGTGAAACAGAGAATGTTACAATCCCGGATATCTCTCTGGAAAGCAACTCTTGCCCTGCTTTCGTCGACTTTGTTAACTAGGGACTGGACATTAGCGAGTAATATACTAGGAAGCGGAGGGTGGTGTGCGCGCATCCGAAGTCTGAACAGAAGACCGCTAAATTGAAGAGAAAATGTACTTAATTTGACAGAGAGAACGTTTACATGTGTCTATTTGTCCTTAATAGACAACTACAGTGCTTTCAGAAAGTATTCAGACCCCTTGACTTTTTCCACATTTTGTTGTGTTACAGCCTGAATTAAAATTGATTAAATTGAGAGTTTGTGTCACTGGCCTACACACAATACCCCATAATGTCAAAGTGGAATTATGTTTTTAGACATTTAAAAAAAATCTACAGTGGGGAAAAAAAGTATTTAGTCAGCCACCAATTGTGCAAGTTCTCTCACTTAAAAAGATGAGAGAGGCCTGTAATTTTCATCATAGGTACACTTCAACTATGACAGACAAAATGAGGAAAAAAAATCCAGAAAATCACATTGTAGGATTTTTTATGAATTTATTTGCAAATTATGGTGGAAAATAAGTATTTGGTCAATAACAAAAGTTTATCTCAATACTTTGTTATATACCCTTTGTTGGCAATGACAGAGGTCAAACGTTTTCTGTAAGTCTTCACAAGGTTTTCACACACTGTTGCTGGTATTTTGGCCCATTCCTCCATGCAGATCTCCTCTAGAGCAGTGATGTTTTGGGGCTGTCGCTGGGCAACACGGACTTTCAAAGATTTTCTATGGGGTTGAGATCTGGAGACTGGCTAGGCCACTCCAGGACCTTGAAATGCTTCTACGAAGCCACTCCTTCGTTGCCCGGGCGGTGTGTTTGGGATCATTGTCATGCTGAAAGACCCAGCCACGTTTCATCTTCAATGCCCTTGCTGATGGAAGGAGGTTTTCACTCAAAATCTCACGATACATGGCCCCATTCATTCTTTCCTTTACACGGATCAGTCGTCCTGGTCCCTTTGCAGAAAAACAGCCCCAAAGCATGATGTTTCCACCCCCATGCTTCACAGTAGGTATGGTGTTCTTTGGATGCAACTCAGCATTCTTTGTCCTACAAACACGACGAGTTGAGTTTTTACCAAAAAGTTCTATTTTGGTTTCATCTGACCATATGACATTCTCCCAATCCTCATCTGGATCATCCAAATGCTCTCTAGCAAACTTTAGACAGGCCTGAACATGTACTGGCTTAAGCAGGGGGACACGTCTGGCACTGCAGGATTTGAGTCCCTGGCGGCGTAGTGTGTTACTGATGGTAGGCTTTGTTACTTTGGTCCCAGCTCTCTGCAGGTCATTCACTAGGTCCCCCCGTGTGGTTCTGGGATTTTTGCTCACCGTTCTTGTGATCATTTTGACCCCACGGGGTGAGATCTTGCGTGGAGCCCCAGATCGAGGAAGATTATCAGTGGTCTTGTATGTCTTCCATTTCCTAATAATTGCTCCCACAGTTGATTTCTTCAAACCAAGCTGCTTACCTATTGCAGATTCAGTCTTCCCAACCTGGTGCAGGTCTACAATTTGGTTTCTGGTGTCCTTTGACAGCTCTTTGGTCTTGGCCATAGTGGAGTTTGGAGTGTGACTGTTTGAGGTTGTGGACAGGTGTCTTTTATACTGATAACAAGTTCAAACAGGTGCCATTAATACAGGTAATGAGTGGAGGACAGAGGAGCCTCTTAAAGAAGAAGTTACAGGTCTGTGAGAGCCAGAAATCTTGCTTGTTTGTATGTGACCAAATACTTATTTTCCACCATAATTTGCAAATAAATTCATTAAAAATCCTACAATGTGATTTTCTGGATTTTTTTTCCTCATTTTGTCTGTCATAGTTGAAGTGTACCTATGATGAAAATTACAGGCCTCTCTCATCTTTTTAAGTGAGAAAACTTGCACAATTGGTGGCTGACTAAATACTTTTTTTCCCCACTGTATTTAAAATGAAAAGCTGAAATGTTTTGATTCCATAAGTATTACAGCAAGCCTAAATACATTTAGTAAAATGTGCTTAACAAGTCACATAGTAAGTGTCATTGGCTCACTCTGTGTGCAATAATAGTGTTTAACATGATTTTTGAATGACTACCTCATCTCTGTACCCCACACATACAATTATCAGTAAGGTCCCTCAGTCGAGCAGTGAATTTCAAACGCAGATTCAACCACAAAGACCAGGAAGGTTTTCCAATGCCTCACAAAGAAGGGGACCTGTTTGTAGATGGTTAAATGTTAACTTTAACGCAGTTACAGAGTTTAATGGCTGTGATAGGAGAAAACTGAGGATGGATCAACAACATTGTAGTTTCTCCACAATACTAACCTAAATGACAGAGTGAGAAGAAGGAAGCCTGTACAGAATAACAAATATTCAAAACATGCTTCCTGTTTGCAACAAGGCACTAAAGTAATGCTGCAAAAAAATCTGTCAAAGTAATTCACTTTTTGTCTTGAATGCAACGCGTTGTGTTTGGGTCAAATCCAACACAACACATCACTGAGTACCACTCTCCATATTTTCAAGCATAGTAGTGGCTGCGTCATGTTATGGGTGTGCTTGTAATTGTTAAGGACTGGGGAGTTTTTCAGGATAAATAAGAAATGGAATGGAGCTAAGCACAGGCAAAATCCTAGAGGAAAACCTGGTTCAGCTTTCCACCAGACACTGGGAGATGAATTCACCTTTCAGCAGGACAATAACCTACAACACAAGGCCAAATTTACACTGGAGTTGCTTACCAAGAAGACAGTGAATTTCAACTATGGTACCTTATATAGACAGGTGTGTGCCTTTCCAAATCATGTCCAATCAATTGAATTTACCACAGGTGGACTCCAATCAAGTTGTAGAAACATCTCAAGGATGATCAATGGAAACAGGATACACCTGAACTCAATTTCGAGTCTCATAGCAAAGGGTCAGAATACTTATGTATATAAGGTTTTTGTTAAATTTTAATACATTTTCAAAAATAAATAAACATTTTGCTTTGTCATTATGGGGTATTGTGGGTAGATTGATGAGGAAAATGAAGACTTTCTCCTCCACTTACCTAAAACCCTTTACTATCAAACATCATATTGATGACTGAGAACGTCTCCTTGATGACTGAGAACGTCTGTGTAATAAAGTGAATCTAGTCATGTTGGTTCTAGATATAACGGTAGCCTAAACAAGGGTTCCTATGGTTAGAACCCATTACAGGGGAACCCCAGACATTTAGAGAATGGATATGAAAAGGCGGGGTCTGGGAAGACACCTGTAAAACGCCTGTTGACCTGGGAGATCTTTGCGACCTTGGTTTGTCATGTAGACCATGTGACCTAAACATACTACGGTCTTCGTGGCTGACGGTGATACTGTAGATTGTTGACAAACTTAATGTAGGCTATTAAGCAATACGCATCTGTATTCACGTCGAGGCGCCTCACTTAGATTAGTTTGGTGGGAAATTAAGTAAAAACAGGCTACCTACTTTAAGACCTAAATGACATAGCAGCTAGTAGTAGCTTGGTGTAGTAATTCAATGTGTTTTTCAGCAGTCATTAAAGTATTGCTAAATGTTATGTTCGACAATGTAGAATAGGACAGTCACTCAGCATATAACTTAAAAAAAAAAAAAAAACTATCCGTTTATTTATAGTATTCTTCTCTTGTCGAGTTCAATATCTCTTCCAGGAATCAGACTTCCACATATTTCAGTGTAGGGTTCTCTACCTGCGACAATAATCCACTACAGTAGTGGAAACGTCACAGGGGTGTTGAGGATTTAGGCTGCCCTGTACCTGGCGTGGTCTGTGTGGCAGTGCGCACAGCAGCGCCCTCTCCTGGGCAAAACCCTTCTCTACAGATGTATACGCATGAACCAAAACGAGACCAAGGCATCTTTACAAAACATTTTATTCAGTCACTACGTCGTCGTCGTCATCGATCATACGTGAACTCAAGTTGCTGGAAGTGACTTTTCAAAGACTTCCTAGACGTACGTCACAAATCCCATTCATTTGATTTAAAGCAGAAAACAACATTCACAAGCATCTTCTGTTGCAATTTATCAGATTGACAAAACATTATTGCCGAGTTGAATTACAAAATTGTCTGATAAAACAAGATAATGTATATTACTAACAAACACCAACTAACAAGAACTTGGAAGCAACCTTGTTTCCTATGAACAGTAGTCTAGGCATCCAATTCCAATTTGGCATTTTCAAGATCTTTCAATAGGAAGCACACACACACAGCCACACACAGCCACACACAGCCACACACACACACAGTTGATATCAACTCAGTCACACTACCATTGTCATCAGCCAAGCGACAGACACACTCCAGGGCATGTCGCTCAGGCCTTCACTCTTTATACTCCAGGAAGTGCTGCAGTCTCTTCCGGTGTTCTGCTGACATCTGGACAGCGCTGGAAACCAAGGACACACCAATCAGACAATCGCACCAATCAGACAATCGCACCAATCAGACAATCGCACCAATCAGACAATCACACCAATCAGACAATCAAATAAGTTTGCAGGAGTAGGACGAGAATAAACTTTCAAACTAAGCTTCACATCCACAATAGCAAAACATTATACACTTATTCTATAGCAGTAGTAGAGGACCTGACCAAAGTCATTGTAGGACCAAGACATTAGACACCTATTCTATAGCAGTAGTAGAGGACCTGACCAAAGTCATTGTAGGACCAAGACATTATACACCTATTCTATAGCAGTACTAGAGGACCTGACCAAAGTCATTGTTGGACCAAGACATTATGAAGCAAATAAGGAACGTGTTGGAGCAATTCAGGTCCAAACCCCCCACATTACCGTATCTTTCAGGTCCAGCTCCCCATATTACCGTATCTTTCAGGTCCAAACCCCCCACATTACCGTATCTTTCAGGTCCAGCTCCCCATATTACCGTATCTTTTAGGTCCAAACCCCCCACATTACCGTATCTTTCAGGTCCAGCTCCCCATATTACCGTATCTTTTAGGTCCAAACCCCCCACATTACCGTATCTTTCAGGTCCAAACCCCCCACATTACCGTATCTTTCAGGTCCAGCTCCCCATATTACCGTATCTTTTAGGTCCAAACCCCCCATATTACCGTATCTTTTAGGTCCAAACCCCCCACATTACCGTATCTTTCAGGTCCAGCTCCCCATATTACCGTATCTTTTAGGTCCAAACCCCCCATATTACCGTATCTTTCAGGTCCAAACCCCCCATATTACCGTATCTTTTAGGTCCAGCTCCCCACATTACCGTATCTTTTAGGTCCAAACCCCCCATATTACCGTATCTTTCAGGTCCAAACCCCCCACATTGCCGTATCTTTCAGGTCCAAACCCCCCATATTACCGTATCTTTCAGGTCCAGCTCCCCACATTACCGTATCTTTTAGGTCCAAACCCCCCATATTACCGTATCTTTCAGGTCCAAACCCCCCACATTGCCGTATCTTTTAGGTCCAGCTCCCCATATTACCGTATCTTTTAGGTCCAGCCCCCCATATTACCGTATCTTTCAGGTCCAAACCCCCCACATTACCGTATCTTTCAGGTCCAAACTCCCCATATTACCGTATCTTTTAGGTCCAGCTCCGCATATTACCGTATCTTTTAGGTCCAGCCCCCCACATTACCGTATCTTTCAGGTCCAAACCCCCCATATTACCGTATCTTTTAGGTCCAGCTCCCCACATTACCGTATCTTTTAGGTCCAAACCCCCCACATTACCGTATCTTTTAGGTCCAAACCCCCACATTACCGTATCTTTTAGGTCCAAACCCCCCACATTACCGTATCTTTTAGGTCCAGCTCCCCATATTACCGTATCTTTCAGGTCCAAACCCCCCATATTACCGTATCTTTTAGGTCTAGCTCCCCACATTACCGCATCTTTCAGGTCCAGCTCCCCACATTACCGTATCTTTTAGGTCCAAACCCCCCATATTACCGTATCTTTCAGGTCCAAACCCCCCATATTACCGTATCTTTTAGGTCCAGCTCCCCACATTACCGTATCTTTTAGGTCCAAACCCCCCATATTACCGTATCTTTCAGGTCCAAACCCCCCACATTGCCGTATCTTTCAGGTCCAAACCCCCCATATTACCGTATCTTTCAGGTCCAGCTCCCCACATTACCGTATCTTTTAGGTCCAAACCCCCCATATTACCGTATCTTTCAGGTCCAAACTCCCCATATTACCGTATCTTTTAGGTCCAGCTCCGCATATTACCGTATCTTTTAGGTCCAGCCCCCCACATTACCGTATCTTTCAGGTCCAAACCCCCCATATTACCGTATCTTTTAGGTCCAGCTCCCCACATTACCGTATCTTTTAGGTCCAAACCCCCCACATTACCGTATCTTTTAGGTCCAAACCCCCCACATTACCGTATCTTTTAGGTCCAGCTCCCCATATTACCGTATCTTTTAGGTCCAGCCCCCCATATTACCGTATCTTTCAGGTCCAAACCCCCCATATTACCGTATCTTTTAGGTCCAGCTCCCCACATTACCGTATCTTTCAGGTCCAGCTCCCCACATTACCGTATCTTTTAGGTCCAAACCCCCCATATTACCGTATCTTTCAGGTCCAAACCCCATATTACCGTATCTTTCAGGTCCAAACCCCCATATTACCGTATCTTTTAGGTCCAGCTCCCCACATTACCGTATCTTTTAGGTCCAAACCCCACATTACCGTATCTTTTAGGTCCAAACCCCCACATTACCGTATCTTTTAGGTCCAAACCCCCCACATTACCGTATCTTTTAGGTCCAGCTCCCCATATTACCGTATCTTTCAGGTCCAAACCCCCATATTACCGTATCTTTTAGGTCTAGCTCCCCACATTACCGCATCTTTCAGGTCCAGCTCCCCACATTACCGTATCTTTTAGGTCCAAACCCCCCATATTACCGTATCTTTCAGGTCCAAACCCCCCATATTACCGTATCTTTTAGGTCCAGCTCCCCACATTACCGTATCTTTTAGGTCCAAACCCCCCATATTACCGTATCTTTCAGGTCCAAACCCCCCACATTGCCGTATCTTTCAGGTCCAAACCCCCCATATTACCGTATCTTTCAGGTCCAGCTCCCCACATTACCGTATCTTTTAGGTCCAACCCCCCATATTACCGTATCTTTCAGGTCCAAACCCCCCATATTACCGTATCTTTTAGGTCCAGCTCCCCACATTACCGTATCTTTCAGGTCCAGCTCCCCACATTACCGTATCTTTTAGGTCCAAACCCCCCATATTACCGTATCTTTCAGGTCCAAACCCCCATATTACCGTATCTTTCAGGTCCAAACCCCCCATATTACCGTATCTTTTAGGTCCAGCTCCCCACATTACCGTATCTTTTAGGTCCAAACCCCACATTACCGTATCTTTTAGGTCCAAACCCCCCACATTACCGTATCTTTTAGGTCCAAACCCCCCACATTACCGTATCTTTTAGGTCCAGCTCCCCATATTACCGTATCTTTCAGGTCCAAACCCCCCATATTACCGTATCTTTTAGGTCTAGCTCCCCACATTACCGCATCTTTCAGGTCCAGCTCCCCACATTACCGTATCTTTTAGGTCCAAACCCCCCATATTACCGTATCTTTCAGGTCCAAACCCCCCATATTACCGTATCTTTTAGGTCCAGCTCCCCATATTACCGTATCTTTTAGGTCCAAACCCCCCACATTACCGTATCTTTTAGGTCCAGCCCCCCATATTACCGTATCTTTCAGGTCCAGCCCCCCATATTACCGTATCTTTCAGGTCCAAACCCCCCATATTACCGTATCTTTTAGGTCCAGCTCCCCACATTACCGTATCTTTCAGGTCCAGCTCCCCACATTACCGTATCTTTCAGGTCCAAACCCCCCACATTACCGTATCTTTCAGGTCCAAACCCCCCATATTACCGTATCTTTCAGGTCCAAACCCCCATATTACCGTATCTTTCAGGTCCAAACCCCCATATTACCGTATCTTTCAGGTCCAAACCCCCATATTACCGTATCTTTCAGGTCCAAACCCCCCATATTACCGTATCTTTTAGGTCCAGCTCCCCACATTACCGTATCTTTTAGGTCCAAACCCCACATTACCGTATCTTTTAGGTCCAGCTCCCCATATTACCGTATCTTTCAGGTCCAGCCCCCCATATTACCGTATCTTTCAGGTCCAAACCCCCCATATTACCGTATCTTTTAGGTCCAGCTCCCCACATTACCGTATCTTTTAGGTCCAGCTCCCCACATTACCGTATCTTTCAGGTCCAAACCCCCATATTACCGTATCTTTTAGGTCCAGCCCCCATATTACCGTATCTTTTAGGTCCAAACCCCCATATTACCGTATCTTTTAGGTCCAAACCCCCATATTACCGTATCTTTTAGGTCCAGCTCCCCATATTACCGTATCTTTTAGGTCCAAACCCCCATATTACCGTATCTTTTAGGTCCAGCCCCCATATTACCGTATCTTTTAGGTCCAAACCCCCATATTACCGTATCTTTTAGGTCCAAACCCCCATATTACCGTATCTTTTAGGTCCAAACCCCCATATTACCGTATCTTTTAGGTCCAGCTCCCCATATTACCGTATCTTTTAGGTCCAAACCCCCACATTACCGTATCTTTTAGGTCCAGCCCCCATATTACCGTATCTTTCAGGTCCAAACCCCCATATTACCGTATCTTTCAGGTCCAAACCCCCCATATTACCGTATCTTTTAGGTCCAGCTCCCCACATTACCGTATCTTTCAGGTCCAGCTCCCCACATTACCGTATCTTTTAGGTCCAAACCCCCCATATTACCGTATCTTTCAGGTCCAAACCCCATATTACCGTATCTTTCAGGTCCAAACCCCCCATATTACCGTATCTTTTAGGTCCAGCTCCCCACATTACCGTATCTTTTAGGTCCAAACCCCCCACATTACCGTATCTTTTAGGTCCAAACCCCCCACATTACCGTATCTTTTAGGTCCAAACCCCCCACATTACCGTATCTTTTAGGTCCAGCTCCCCATATTACCGTATCTTTTAGGTCCAGCCCCCCATATTACCGTATCTTTCAGGTCCAAACCCCCCATATTACCGTATCTTTCAGGTCCAAACCCCCCATATTACCGTATCTTTTAGGTCTAGCTCCCCACATTACCGCATCTTTCAGGTCCAGCTCCCCACATTACCGTATCTTTCAGGTCCAAACCCCCCATATTACCGTATCTTTTAGGTCCAGCTCCCCATATTACCGTATCTTTTAGGTCCAAACCCCCCACATTACCGTATCTTTTAGGTCCAGCTCCCCATATTACCGTATCTTTTAGGTCCAGCCCCCCATATTACCGTATCTTTCAGGTCCAAACCCCCACATTACCGTATCTTTTAGGTCCAAACCCCCCACATTACCGTATCTTTCAGGTCCAGCTCCCCACATTACCGTATCTTTTAGGTCCAAACCCCCATATTACCGTATCTTTCAGGTCCAAACCCCCCATATTACCGTATCTTTTAGGTCCAGCTCCCCACATTACCGTATCTTTCAGGTCCAGCTCCCCACATTACCGTATCTTTTAGGTCCAAACCCCCATATTACCGTATCTTTCAGGTCCAAACCCCATATTACCGTATCTTTCAGGTCCAAACCCCATATTACCGTATCTTTTAGGTCCAGCTCCCCACATTACCGTATCTTTTAGGTCCAAACCCCCCACATTACCGTATCTTTTAGGTCCAAACCCCCCACATTACCGTATCTTTTAGGTCCAAACCCCCCACATTACCGTATCTTTTAGGTCCAGCTCCCCATATTACCGTATCTTTCAGGTCCAAACCCCCCATATTACCGTATCTTTTAGGTCTAGCTCCCCACATTACCGCATCTTTCAGGTCCAGCTCCCCACATTACCGTATCTTTTAGGTCCAAACCCCCCATATTACCGTATCTTTCAGGTCCAAACCCCCCATATTACCGTATCTTTTAGGTCCAGCTCCCCACATTACCGTATCTTTTAGGTCCAAACCCCCATATTACCGTATCTTTCAGGTCCAAACCCCACATTGCCGTATCTTTCAGGTCCAAACCCCCATATTACCGTATCTTTCAGGTCCAGCTCCCCACATTACCGTATCTTTTAGGTCCAAACCCCCCATATTACCGTATCTTTCAGGTCCAAACCCCCCACATTGCCGTATCTTTTAGGTCCAGCTCCCCATATTACCGTATCTTTTAGGTCCAGCCCCCCATATTACCGTATCTTTCAGGTCCAAACCCCCCACATTACCGTATCTTTCAGGTCCAAACTCCCCATATTACCGTATCTTTTAGGTCCAGCTCCGCATATTACCGTATCTTTTAGGTCCAGCCCCACATTACCGTATCTTTCAGGTCCAAACCCCATATTACCGTATCTTTTAGGTCCAGCTCCCCACATTACCGTATCTTTTAGGTCCAAACCCCCCACATTACCGTATCTTTTAGGTCCAAACCCCCCACATTACCGTATCTTTTAGGTCCAGCTCCCCATATTACCGTATCTTTTAGGTCCAGCCCCCCATATTACCGTATCTTTCAGGTCCAAACCCCCCATATTACCGTATCTTTTAGGTCCAGCTCCCCACATTACCGTATCTTTCAGGTCCAGCTCCCCACATTACCGTATCTTTCAGGTCCAAACCCCCATATTACCGTATCTTTCAGGTCCAAACCCCATATTACCGTATCTTTCAGGTCCAAACCCCCCATATTACCGTATCTTTTAGGTCCAGCTCCCCACATTACCGTATCTTTTAGGTCCAAACCCCCCACATTACCGTATCTTTTAGGTCCAAACCCCCCACATTACCGTATCTTTTAGGTCCAAACCCCCCACATTACCGTATCTTTTAGGTCCAGCTCCCCATATTACCGTATCTTTCAGGTCCAAACCCCCCATATTACCGTATCTTTTAGGTCTAGCTCCCCACATTACCGCATCTTTCAGGTCCAGCTCCCCACATTACCGTATCTTTTAGGTCCAAACCCCCATATTACCGTATCTTTCAGGTCCAAACCCCATATTACCGTATCTTTTAGGTCCAGCTCCCCATATTACCGTATCTTTTAGGTCCAAACCCCCCACATTACCGTATCTTTTAGGTCCAGCCCCCATATTACCGTATCTTTTAGGTCCAGCCCCCCATATTACCGTATCTTTCAGGTCCAAACCCCCCATATTACCGTATCTTTTAGGTCCAGCTCCCCACATTACCGTATCTTTCAGGTCCAGCTCCCCACATTACCGTATCTTTCAGGTCCAAACCCCCCATATTACCGTATCTTTCAGGTCCAAACCCCCATATTACCGTATCTTTCAGGTCCAAACCCCCATATTACCGTATCTTTCAGGTCCAAACCCCCATATTACCGTATCTTTCAGGTCCAAACCCCCATATTACCGTATCTTTCAGGTCCAAACCCCCCATATTACCGTATCTTTTAGGTCCAGCTCCCCACATTACCGTATCTTTTAGGTCCAAACCCCCCACATTACCGTATCTTTTAGGTCCAGCTCCCCATATTACCGTATCTTTCAGGTCCAGCCCCCCATATTACCGTATCTTTCAGGTCCAAACCCCCCATATTACCGTATCTTTTAGGTCCAGCTCCCCACATTACCGTATCTTTCAGGTCCAGCTCCCCACATTACCGTATCTTTCAGGTCCAGCCCCCCATATTACCGTATCTTTCAGGTCCAAACCCCCCATATTACCGTATCTTTCAGGTCCAGCTCCCCACATTACCGTATCTTTTAGGTCCAGCCCCCATATTACCGTATCTTTCAGGTCCAAACCCCCCATATTACCGTATCTTTCAGGTCCAGCCCCCCATATTACCGTATCTTTCAGGTCCAGCTCCCCACATTACCGTATCTTTTAGGTCCAGCTCCCCACATTACCGTATCTTTCAGGTCCAAACCCCCATATTACCGTATCTTTTAGGTCCAGCCCCCATATTACCGTATCTTTTAGGTCCAAACCCCCATATTACCGTATCTTTTAGGTCCAAACCCCCATATTACCGTATCTTTTAGGTCCAGCTCCCCATATTACCGTATCTTTTAGGTCCAAACCCCCATATTACCGTATCTTTTAGGTCCAGCCCCCATATTACCGTATCTTTTAGGTCCAAACCCCCATATTACCGTATCTTTTAGGTCCAAACCCCCATATTACCGTATCTTTTAGGTCCAGCTCCCCATATTACCGTATCTTTTAGGTCCAAACCCCCACATTACCGTATCTTTCAGGTCCAGCCCCCCATATTACCGTATCTTTCAGGTCCAAACCCCCCATATTACCGTATCTTTTAGGTCCAGCTCCCCACATTACCGTATCTTTCAGGTCCAGCTCCCCACATTACCGTATCTTTTAGGTCCAGCTCCCCACATTACCGTATCTTTTAGGTCCAAACCCCCCATATTACCGTATCTTTCAGGTCCAAACCCCCATATTACCGTATCTTTCAGGTCCAAACCCCCCATATTACCGTATCTTTTAGGTCCAGCTCCCCACATTACCGTATCTTTTAGGTCCAAACCCCCCACATTACCGTATCTTTTAGGTCCAAACCCCCCACATTACCGTATCTTTTAGGTCCAAACCCCCCACATTACCGTATCTTTTAGGTCCAGCTCCCCATATTACCGTATCTTTTAGGTCCAGCCCCCCATATTACCGTATCTTTCAGGTCCAAACCCCCCATATTACCGTATCTTTTAGGTCTAGCTCCCCACATTACCGCATCTTTCAGGTCCAGCTCCCCACATTACCGTATCTTTTAGGTCCAAACCCCCCATATTACCGTATCTTTCAGGTCCATCCCCCCATATTACCGTATCTTTTAGGTCCAGCTCCCCATATTACCGTATCTTTTAGGTCCAAACCCCCCACATTACCGTATCTTTTAGGTCCAGCTCCCCATATTACCGTATCTTTCAGGTCCAGCCCCCCATATTACCGTATCTTTCAGGTCCAAACCCCCCATATTACCGTATCCTTCAGGTCCAAACCCCCATATTACCGTATCTTTCAGGTCCAAACCCCCCATATTACCGTATCTTTTAGGTCCAGCTCCCCACATTACCGTATCTTTTAGGTCCAAACCCCCCACATTACCGTATCTTTTAGGTCCAGCTCCCCATATTACCGTATCTTTCAGGTCCAGCCCCCATATTACCGTATCTTTCAGGTCCAAACCCCATATTACCGTATCTTTTAGGTCCAGCTCCCCACATTACCGTATCTTTCAGGTCCAGCTCCCCACATTACCGTATCTTTCAGGTCCAGCCCCCCATATTACCGTATCTTTCAGGTCCAAACCCCCCATATTACCGTATCTTTCAGGTCCAGCTCCCCACATTACCGTATCTTTTAGGTCCAGCCCCCCATATTACCGTATCTTTCAGGTCCAAACCCCCCATATTACCGTATCTTTCAGGTCCAGCCCCCCATATTACCGTATCTTTCAGGTCCAGCTCCCCACATTACCGTATCTTTTAGGTCCAGCCCCATATTACCGTATCTTTCAGGTCCAAACCCCCCATATTACCGTATCTTTCAGGTCCAGCCCCCCATATTACCGTATCTTTCAGGTCCAGCTCCCCACATTACCGTATCTTTCAGGTCCAGCTCCCCACATTACCGTATCTTTTAGGTCCAGCTCCCCACATTACCGTATCTTTCAGGTCCAAACCCCCCATATTACCGTATCTTTTAGGTCCAGCTCCCCACATTACCGTATCTTTTAGGTCCAAACCCCCCATATTACCGTATCTTTTAGGTCCAAACCCCCCATATTACCGTATCTTTTAGGTCCAAACCCCCCATATTACCGTATCTTTTAGGTCCAGCTCCCCATATTACCGTATCTTTCAGGTCCAGGACCGCATTAAAAGTGGTGTTCGACTACATCTGCTATTCTTACTGGAGGTGTCCTCCAAAGGTGGCTGTGATCCTGTAGACAGCGGTCTTGAGGGTGGATCGCAGGGCGAAGCGGAGCGTCTTGTAACTGTCATCTCCCATACCGCAGGAACAGTGACCTGGTTTAGAGGAGGTATGGGGAAGCTTGAAGTGACGATCCACAGCCTGGAGGAGAGGGGACGAAGACAGTCAGGCACTAAGCAGCCTTGGTATGGGTGGGTTTGTGCCAACTAACATATGTTGATTTTTTTCCCCCCATAATCGATCAAATGATTTAGTGAAACATTACAAGCTCAGGATAGGTCAGCGGGAAGCAGCAGATACTGTACCATTGTTAGATTAAACAGCTTTATTTTAAGTGAGAAGTACGCAGGTCTGAAGCTGTAAAATGACCTTCACCCATGTCTAACCTCCTGTAACAGCAGCACGGTACTGAGGACGGTAGGCAGGGTGTATTCCTACCTCCTGTAAACACCAGCACGGTACTGAGGACGGTAGGCAGGGTGTATTCCTACCTCCTGTAAACACCAGCACGGTACTGAGGACGGTAGGCAGGGTGTGTTCCTACCTCCTGTAAACACCAGCACGGTACTGAGGACGGTAGGCAGGGTGTATTCCTACCTCCTGTAACACCAGCACGGTACTGAGGACGGTAGGCAGGGTGTATTCCTACCTCCTGTAACACCAGCACGGTACTGAGGACGGTAGGCAGGGTGTATTCCTACCTCCTGTAACACCAGCACGGTACTGAGGACGGTAGGCAGGGTGTATTCCTACCTCCTGTAACACCAGCACGGTACTGAGGACGGTAGGCAGGGTGTATTCCTACCTCCTGTAACAGCAGCACGGTACAGGGTTCTATGGTGTAATGGTTATCACTCAGGACTCTGAATCCTGCAATCAGAGTTCAAGTCTCGGTAGGACCTACAATTTCAATTTATAAGGCAGTTAACCCACTGTTCCCCGGGCGCCGAAGACGTGGATGTCGATTAAGGCAGCCCCCCGCACCTCTCTGATTCAGAGGGGTTGGGTTAAATGCGGAAGACACATTTCGGTTGAAGGCATTCGGTTGTACAACTGACTAATAATGGTGACTTTGACTTTTTTGTACTGAGGACGGTAGGCAGGGTGTATTCCTACCTCCTGTAACAGCAGCACGGTACTGAGGACGGTAGGCAGGGTGTATTCCTACCTCCTGTAACAGCAGCACGGTACTGAGGACGGTAGGCAGGGTGTATTCCTACCTCCTGTAACAGCAGCACGGTACTGAGGACGGTAGGCAGGGTGTATTCCTACCTCCTGTAACAGCAGCACGGTACTGAGGACGGTAGGCAGGGTGTATTCCTACCTCCTGTAACACCAGCACGGTACTGAGGACGGTAGGCAGGGTGTATTCCTACCTCCTGTAACAGCAGCACGGTACTGAGGACGGTAGGCAGGGTGTGTTCCTACCTCCTGTAACAGCAGCACGGTACTGAGGACGGTAGGCAGGGTGTATTCCTACCTCCTGTAACAGCAGCACGGTACTGAGGATGGTAGGCAGGGTGTATTCCTACCTCCTGTAACAGCAGCACGGTACTGAGGACGGTAGGCAGGGTGGTCTGAACTATTCCATACTGGTCCTCGGAGAAGGACGCTGCCACCAGGTGAGACAGACCTACAGTAAGGAGGGAGGAGATTAGGCTAAAATCTAAATCTTGACAAAAATGTGAAAATCTGTTTTCTGCAAAAGTCTGATGAGTTTAAGGAGAATGCCCGACCTTCTAGAGCCCATATGTGAACCTGGCTGTCAGCGAACAGCGCCTGACTGGAGGCTTCTGGCAACTGCAGGGAGAGACAACAATGAGTGAGGAAACTCAAGTTACATTACAGCAATAATACGGTGTTAGCCAAGGCTAACTGGGACTGCAGCGATAATACGGTGTTAGCCATGGCTAACTGGGACGGCAGCGATAATTCGGTGTTAGCCAAGGCTAACTGGGGCGGCAGCGATAATACGGTGTTAGCCAAGGCTAACTGGGACGGCAGCGATAATACGGTGTTAGCCAAGGCTAACTGGGACGGCAGCGATAATACGGTGTTAGCCAAGGCTAACTGGGACGGCAGCGATAATACGGTGTTAGCCATGGCTAACTGGGACTGCAGCGATAATACGGTGTTAGCCATGGCTAACTGGGACGGCAGCGATAATACGGTGTTAGCCAAGGCTAACTGGGACGGCAGCGATAATACGGTGTTAGCCAAGGCTAACTGGGACGGCAGCGATAATACGCTGTTAGCCATGGCTAACTGGGACGGCAGCGATAATACGGTGTTAGCCAAGGCTAACTGGGACGGCAGCGATAATACGGTGTTAGCCATGGCTAACTGGGACGGCAGCAAAACCCAGAGACAGCGCCCCAGCCCCCACAACCCAGAGACAGCGCCCCAGCCCCCACAACCCAGAGACAGCGCCCCAGCCCCCACAACCCAGAGACAGCGCCCCAGCCCCACAACCCAGAGACAGCGTCCCAGCCCCCACAACCCAGAGACAGCGCCCCAGCCCCCACAACCCAGAGACAGCGCCCCAGCTCCCACAACCCAGAGACAGCGCCCCAGCCCCCACAACCCAGAGACAGCGCCCCAGCCCCCACAACCCAGAGACAGCGTCCCAGCCCCCACAACCCAGAGACAGCGTCCCAGCCCCCACAACCCAGAGACAGCGTCCCAGCCCCCACAACCCAGAGACAGCGTCCCAGCCCCCACAACCCAGAGACAGCGTCCCAGCCCCCACAACCCAGAGACAGCGTCCCAGCCCCCACAACCCAGAGACAGCGTCCCAGCCCCCACAACCCAGAGACAGCATGCAGGTACACACACCCTTACCTTGTTAAACAGATACATAATCAGCACCCGCTTTGCCAAGAAATGTTTAACCTGAATGGGACAATTACAAAGTTAAAAGGAACTAAGTTTCATAATAGCTATTGTGTAAAATAAACACCACATCACTAGTCAGCCATATAGGGTTCTATTAACTACGGTTTAAAATAATACACGGTCCCATTCAGTAGCTACCAAATGGGAGATTTTTTGAAACACAAAGGCAGTACCTGGTCCTTCCTGTTCTGTAGGAAGGTAACAAGGAAGGAGGGTTTAAGTTCGGACTGGGAAGGGCTGGGGGCGGGACCAGGAGATGGTGGAGGACTGCCGTTCAGCTGGGAGTCTAGACAGCCAATAAACAGACAAGACAATGGTCTGAATTCAGAGGTCAATAAACTTCGTTGTTGTTGTTGTTGTTGATGACTCGTCAACGTTAAAACAACATCCTTGGTTCTGAAAGGTGAATGATAATATCTAATCTAATGTTATTGGTCACATGCACATGTTTGGCAGATGTTATTGTGGGTGTAGCGAAATGCTTGGGTTTCTAGCTCCGACATTGCAGCAATATCTAACAATTTCACAACATATACCCAAAATACATGTAAATCTAATTAAGTATTATATATATATATATATATCAGCATTGGACTAAGATACAGTGGCATAGTATAGAATACAGTACATACATGTGAGATGGGCGATGCAATATTTACAAATAATTAACGTGATTAATTAAATATGATACAACTCATACTATGCACTCCCATGGCTCATAGCAGTAATAGCAGTATTGCTAGTGAAATACTACACTAGTCAATTAGTAACATCAGCCATATGTGGCCCCTGGGCTGGCCCTCACCTGTAGAAGCAGACCAGAGTTTGGGGCCTCTCCTGATGACGTGAGGGCTCTGGATGGAACTGAAGCCGGGGGACAGGGGCCCCTGAGGCTCC
The DNA here is from genome assembly GCA_030435695.1 of Brachymystax lenok tsinlingensis. NCBI lineage: Eukaryota > Metazoa > Chordata > Actinopteri > Salmoniformes > Salmonidae > Brachymystax > Brachymystax lenok. Next base: position 46,776,089 of record CM059788.1, read on the forward strand.
AGGGGGCCAGTGAGGCGCCGCAGCGCGGGGGAGGAGAAGGGGCTGTCTAGGTCCGGGGTAAAGGGTGTGGTCAGGGGAGTTCGCAGCCCCGGCCCGACAGAAGAACGCAAGAACACTGAGCCAGGGGTTCTGATCAGGGCGCTGGGCCGAGGAGTCTTCATATCCTCCATACCTACAGAAGATACTGGAAGAGTAGAGGGAGTCAGAGGGGCGATTTTAAAGGTGAGCTGACCGCAACCCTGGTTCTGGGGAGAGATAAGAGTGAGCAGGCCCAGCACTAACAAGGCTGACTAATCAAGGTCTTGATGAGCAGTTGATTAGAGGACTGTGTTAGTCCAAGGCTGTAAAACAAAGTTGCACATCCCATGATTGGCTGACCACTAACCATGGTTAGAGCCCTGAATGCTGATTGGATGACCACGGTTTGACGTTGGTTCAGAATGTTCTCTAGAATGTAAACATGATTACAAACTGGGTGGTTCGAGCCCTGAATGCTGATTGGCTGACAGCCGTGGTATATCAGACCGTATACCATAGGTATGACAACATTTATTTCTAATTACAATGGTAACCAGTTTATAATAGCAACAAGGCACCTCTGGGGTTTGTGGTATATGGCTAATATGTCACGGCATTGTCAATATGGGGTATTGTGATGTCATTATGGGGTATTGTGATGTCATTATGGGGTATTGTGATGTCATTATGGGGTATTGTGATGTCATTATGAGGCATTGTGTGTTGATTGATGAGGGAAGAGGGAAAAAAACTGCCTTATTCTAAAATGGAATAAAGTTAATGAAACGTGGAAAAAGTCGAGGTTCTTCAGAGAGAGTGACAGAGCAGTAGCTACCGGAGCTTTCCGAGGAGGTGGTGGACCGCTTGTTGCTTCCTGTAGACTGGGACTTGGCCCGTCCGTTAGTAGCTACAGTGTCATGGTGGGCTACCAGCCGCCCAGTCAGGTCAGACAACAGAGACAGACACTCCTTACTCAGGGCTGTCCAGATGTGAGGGTGACCGCCTGGGGGGGAAAGAAAAAACACACAGAACGCCATTACTCTGGGATTTACAGACAGAACGACAAAGTTACCTTCTAGGAATTACATACAGAAAGGCAACATTTCTCTAGCTTCCACATCCACAAAGTCAACGTTGACTATATCGTTAAAATTCATAAACAAACTGAAATGTGCAACAAAAAAGGGCCCAGGTCAGACTGAACCCTGGGAATTTAATTAACATGGTCATACCATATAGTTTTTGTTTAAGTGGTCTTTTGTCCCGCAGCTCAAGGTTCACCTGTGTAATTATCATGCTGTTTAACCAGCTTATTGATGACAGTAAGTAAGGTGGATGGATTATCTTGGCAAGAGAGAAATGCTAAATAACAGGGGTGTAAATTAAAAATTGTGCACAACATTAGAAATACACTTTTTGAACGTATGGAACATTTCTGGGAACATCTTTTATTTCAGCTCATGAAACCAACACTTCACATGTTGTGTTTATATTTTTAAATCCGTACTGTTGGGTTCTGAGAATATGAAATATACTTATTCATGTCACTGAGGGAAAGCGATCACGTGCCAGGCATTGATAAGGGAAGAGCCATGGATTAGTGATGGAGGAGGGCAGGGTCAAGATCAGGTTAGGTCACGTTAAGGGAGAAATAAAAGTTTTTGGCCCGTATCACTTGGCATCCTGCCTAGCAGTAAAGAACGATGTTTGTACAGACGTGTAGGAGGAGACTCAGCCCTGGACGGAAGGGTTACAGAGTACCAGGCAATTAGTACTCTAATACTTTTCTATTTTTTACAGTGGAATTATCTGTATCTTTTTGAAGTGGAAATGCCCCATTCACTTAAACGTATTTTTCATTCCGGTACCGGGTTACCTTCAAAACAAGTCCTGTGACACTTGCAGGGGGTTGTAGAGCAAAACTGAGAACACCACGGTGTCCCTACGGAGAGTCATATTAGTTTGCACGCCAAACCATTTGAATGCTACAGACATTTTTGTGAGAAGACCAATTTTGGGGGACGTCCCCTGGTCTGACAAACACCTCCGTAGCTCTGCCGCCTTCCACCACAGATGCGGAAGGCCGACAGACTGACAGGCTGCAGTGGATTGAGACTCAGCCCATTCTTTTATAAAAATTCATACCCCTTGACTTAGTCCACATTTTGTGTTACAGCCTGCATTCAAAATCAATCATGTTTGGACATGATTTAGAAAGAAACACCTGTCTATAAAAAGTCCCACAGTTGACAGTGCATGTCAGAGTAGAAATTCTACCATGAAGTCCAAGGAACAGTCCATAGATCTCTGAGAGAGAATTGTGACGAGGCCTATATCTGGGGAAGGGTATAAAACAATTTCTAGAGCACAGCGGTCTCCATGGAAACAATATGGAACTACCCAGACTCCGCCAAGACTCTGACCAAACGGGCAAGAAGCACCTTGATCAGGGAGGTGACCAAGAACCCAATGACCACTAACAGAACTACAGAGTTCCTTGGCTGAGATGGGAGAACCTGCCAGGTGGACAACAGTCTCTACAGCACTTCACCAATCTGGGCTTCATGGGAGTGGCCAGACGGAAGCCTCATGACAGACAGAGTATAAGGCAAAACGATTCTAGGGTCTGATGAGACAAATTGAACTCTTCGGCCTGAATGCAAAGCGCCCTGTCCGTAGAAAACCAGGCACAGCTCATCACCCGTCTAACCCCATCCCTACCGTGAAGCATGGCGGGGATAAGGTTCACCAACTACTTCTCAGACAGAGTTCAGTGTGTCAAATCGGAGGGCCTGTTGTCCGGACCTCTTGCAGTCTCTATGGGGGTGCCACAGGTTTCAATTCTTGGGCCGACTCTTTTCTCTGTATACATCAATGATGTCGCTCTTGCTGCTGGTGATTCTCTGATCCACCTCTATGCAGACGACACCATTCTGTATACTTCTGGCCCTTCTTTGGACACTGTGTTAACTTCTTAGGGATGGGAGCATGAGGTGACCGTTTTGGAGAGCCTGGCGTGCCCAAAGTAAAATGCCTCCCATTCAAGCCCAGAAAATAGGATATGCACATATTTGGTACCATTGGATAGGAAACACTGACTTTTCCAAAACTGTTAACCATTTGTCTGTGAGTAAAACAGAACGGATATGGCAGGTGAAACCCCAAGGAATTTCTGTCCTGGAAAAAGTGGTTTTGACAGAGTGCCTCATTTGGAACCCCTCCCTTATGAAAATGCCCATTCAAGGGCATATGAATGCAGTACCGATCGCTTCCTCTGGATGTCAACAGTCTCGAGACAGTGTTTATTTTCGTTTTGGATGCATTAGAGCAGAGAAGAAGAGGGAAACAGGAAGTGTCATTTATGTCAACAGTAGGCAGCGCGCGCTGTGTGTTTTTTACAGTCTTTATCGATCAGTTTATATTCCGGTTGATTTATAATAGAAAATATACGTAAAAGTGTTCCTAAGGATACATTGAAAACTATGTTTGGTTGTTTTTGGACAAGTTTATAGGTATAAGATGAACGAGTTCTCATCACGTTTCAATGGAGTAGTGGAAGCTGTCGTTTCTGATTATAACGCGCGAACCAAATGGAGATTTATGGATAAAATACATGACTTTTTCTAACAAAAGAACCATGGATTGTCTTCGTTGGACACTTAGGAAGATCTCAGCAGAAGTTCTTCAACAGGTAATTGATTTGTTTTCGCTGTGAAATGTGTTGTGTGTGTGCCGTGATGGCTAATGAATTCATGGCTATGGGAAAAATATGTAAGGTGCTACCCTCAAACAATCAAATGTGCTGCTTTACTGTAAAGCCTTTTTGAAATCTGACAACGCTGTGATATTGCCAAGAAACTGAGCTTTTGATGAGTATGGAACACTTGTCTATTGGTGGATGTTTAATAATTCAACTTTTGGATTTTGAATTTGGCGCCTTGCATTTCACCTGGTAGTGTCGGGATTGGGGCGCTAGCGCACCAGCAATCCCCAAGAAGTTAACAAACCTCCAGACGAGCTTCAATGCCATACAACTCTCCTTCCGTGGCCTCCAAATGCTCTTAAACACTAGTAAAACTAAATGCATGCTCTTCAACCGATCGCTGCCCGCACCTGTCCCCCCGTCCAGCATCACTACTCTGGACGGTTCTGTCTTAGAAAATGTGGACAACTACAAATACCTAGGTGTCTGGCTAGACTGTAAACTCTCCTTCCAGACTCACATTAAGCATCTCCAATCCAAAATTAAATCTAGAATCGGCTTCCTATTTCACAACAAAGCCTCCTTCACTCATGCTGCCAAACATACCCTCGTAAAACTGAATATCCTACCGATCCTCAACTTCGGCGATGTAATTTACAAAATAGCCTCTAACACTCTACTCAGCAAATTGGATGTAGTCTATCACAGTGCCATCCATTTTGTCACCAAAGCCCCATATACTACCGACCACTGCGACCTGTATGCTATCGTCGGCTGGCCCTCGCTACATATTCGCAGCCAAACCCACTGGCTCCATGTCATCTATATGTCTTTGCTAGGTAAAGCCCCGCCTTATCTCAGCTCACTGGTCACCATAGCAACACCAACCTGGTTAAATAAAGGGGAAATAAAATAAAAATCTAATGTTGGTGGCAGTATCATGCTATGGGGAGGCTTTTCAGCAGCTGGAACTCGGAGACTGGTAAGGACAGAGGGAACAATGAACGGCGCCAAATAAGGGAAATCCTTGATTAGAACCCGGCTTCATAGTGTAAACGACCTTAGACTGGGGGGCAAAGACTTACGTTCCAACAGGACAATGACCCCAAGCATACAGCCAAAGTAACGCTGGAATGGCTTCAGAACAAGAATGTGAAAGACCTTGAGTGGCCCAGCCAAAGACTTGAACACCATTTAAAATCTGTGGAAAGATTGCTATTCACCGCCGCTCACCATCTAACTTAACAGAGCTTGAGAAAATCTGCAAGGAACAAAATGGGAGAAAATCCCCGGATGTGCAAAGCTGATACAGACACATTCCAAGCTGATACAGACACATTCCAAGCTGATACAGACACATTCCAAGCTGATACAGACACATTCCAAGCTGTTACAGACACATTCCAAGCCGATACAGACACATTCCAAGCCGATACAGACACATTCCAAGCCGATACAGACACATTCCAAGCTGATACAGACACATTCCAAGACGACTCCAAGCTGTAATCGCCGGCAAAAAGGTGCTTCTACAAAGTACTGACTCAGGGTTGTGAATACTTACGTAAATAAGGTTTCTGTATCTCATTTTCAATAAATACGCCAAAATTCCTAAAAACATGTTTTCACCTTGTCATTATGAGGAATTGGGTGTAAAAGAAAAAATATATATTTAATCCATTTTGAATTCAGGCTGTAACAAGAAAATGTGGAATAAGTCGAGGGGTATGAATACTTTCTGAAGGCACTGTATCTATAGCTTAACCAGATTTTTTTTAAATGGGGAAATTACTTAACGACTCAAATACCAGTGGGTCGCTAGCGGGATCATCCCGACACTACCAGCGAAAACCTGTAGCGCCAGATTTAAAATCCGAAAATTGAATTATTAAACATCCAGCTATATACAAGTGTTCCATACTCATCAAAAGCTCTGTTTCTAGGCAATATCACAGCGTTGTCAGATTTCAAAAAGGCTTTACGGCGAAAGCAGCACATTCATTTGTTTGAGGGTAGCACCTCACATATTTTCCAATAGCCATGTATCGATTAGCAATCATGGCACACACATAACACATTTCACAGCGAAAACAAAGTAATTACCTGTTGAAGAACTTCTGCTGAGGTCTTCCTAAGTGTCCAACGAAGACAATCCATGGTTCTTTTGTTAGAAAAAGTAACATCTTTTATCCATAAATCCTCCATTTGGTTCATGCAAAACGACAGCCTCCATTACTCTTTTGAAACGCGGCGCCAACTCGTTCAAATGTTACCTATAAACTTGTCCAAAAACAATCAAACTTAGTTTTAAATGTTTCCTTAGCAACACCTTTACGTATATTTACTATTATAAATCAGCCGGAATATAAACTGATCAATAACGACGATAAAACAGAAGCTCCGTGACTTCTCGTGCACGCGCCCGTGACTAGTTTTCACAAAGAGGACACCGCATGGTATTCTCGTTTTCTCTGCGATTACTCACCCAAAATGGAGGAAAACACTGTCCAGAGGCTGGTGACATCACAAGGAAGCTTCCTGAATTCCAAACATATGCCTATATATGGTCATTTTCAATAGGGAAGGGTGCCAAAATGAGCAATGTGTCAGAATGACTTTTTCCAGGACAGAGATTCCTCAGGGTTTTGCCTGCCAAATGCGTTCTGATTGACCCACAGACAAATGGTTAACAGTTTTGGAAAAGAGTGTTTCCTATCCAATGGTACTAAATATATGCATATCCCATTTTCTGGGCCTAAATGGGAGGCATTTTACTTTGGGCACGCCAGGCTCTCCAAAACAGTCACCTCTGCTGCTGGAGCCGGTGAGGTTAACTAATTTGATTTCCACAGGGGCACAGAGATCAACTCAGGGGTTAATTTAAGGTTAGGAATAAGGTTAGCAGTGTGGTTAACGTTAGGTTTAAAATTGTCAGAAGAGAAATTGGAGAAATGGGCGGGGTTTAGCCATTACCCCGGGACAACCGGGGGAAACATTACCCCGGGACAACATTACCCCGGGACAACATTACCCCGGGACTACCGGGGGAAACATTACCCCGGGACTACCGGGGGAAACATTACCCTGGGAATAACAGACAGAAGAACATTACGGTCTGGAAAATATGCATACTGCAGAGTCAGTTGATGTTTCCGAGACATTTCCAATGTCAACAGTGTAGACAGTGCTCTTGTTTTTTTACTGTCAGTAATGAGACACATGAAGTCATTCTGTAATGTGAAAGTATAAAATATCCATTAGTTGTATTTATGCACACAGAGCAGTGGGGTCACCTGGTTGGCTGAGACTGAATACCTCCAGACGTCTAGAAGGAGAGTGTTGAGACAGCAAAGCCAGGTCCTGGAGGGCAAGGAACTGACAAGGACACAGAACAGAGGTAGGGTTAACTGGAAGGCTAGGAACAGACAGGACAGAGAACAGATACACAGTTCTGTACGGCACTTTGTGACATCGGCTGATGTATAAAGGGCTTTATAAATACATTTGATTGATTTGATTGAGTTAACTGGAGGGCTACAGAACAGAGGGTGAAAATCCAAACAGAAGCTTTAAAACAGAGGAAAAGAAAATCCAAGTCACTCATAACAGGGAACGCTGACGATCCTGTAAATGTTTCCATTGTTAATTAAATTGGTGTAAAATGCTTACCTTCAGTATCATTGGTTGCTTGCCAGTGATAACTTTGGGCAGGCACTGGTGGGCGTCCTCTGTGAACGTGGACTGGACAGGAAAACTGTAAACCTGCAAGAAATGATCACTGTGAAATCCGACTGGTAGTATAATGATCTTGTCTACGGTACTAAGCAGACAGGGTAGAAGTGCACGCTTCTGAGAGAACCATGGTTGGGAATCCAACTGCAGCCATAGAGAGTCAATTATTAGCAGAGACTGGTGGAGAAGCAGCTTGGTGGAGAGGATCCTCACGTTCAATATGACAGTCTGGTAATCTGAGCTGGTGGAGAGGATCCTCACGTTCAATATGACAGTCTGGTAATCTGAGCTGGTGGAGAGGATCCTCACGTTCAATATGACAGTCTGGTAATCTGAGCTGGTGGAGAGGATCCTCACGTTCAATATGACAGTCTGGTAATCTGAGCTGGTGGAGAGGATCCTCACGTTCAATATGACAGTCTGGTATGGTAATCTGAGCTGGTGGAGAGGATCCTCACGTTCAATATGACAGTCTGGTAATCTGAGCTGGTGGAGAGGATCCTCATGTTCAATATGACAGTCTGGTAATCTGAGCTGGTGGAGAGGATCCTCATGTTCAATATGACAGTCTGGTATGGTAATCTGAGCTGGTAGAGGATCCTCATGTTCAATATGACAGTCTGGTATGGTAATCTGAGCTGGTAGAGAGGATCCTCATGTTCAACATGACAGTCTGGTATGGTAATCTGAGCTGGTAGAGAGGATCCTCATGTTCAATATGACAGTCTGGTAATCTGAGCTGGTGGAGAGGATCCTCATGTTCAATATGACAGTCTGGTATGGTAATCTGAGCTGGTGGAGAGGATCCTCATGTTCAACATGACAGTCTGGTATGGTAATCTGAGCTGGTGGAGAGGATCCTCATGTTCAACATGACAGTCTGGTATGGTAATTTGAGCAAAAGCAAACTGACCATAATAGTAAAACACAGCCAGCAAAGTAATTGGTCGACCACAGGCACATTTGAGCATTCTGTTCCACAAGGCATCCGAACAGAAGGCACTGGCTGTCGTTGGCGACCCCTCCCCACCCTCTACACCCTCAGTTGGAGAGGTTTCCCTCTGGCCGGCGCTTCAGAATGACCACGGCCAAGAAGAACATGTTCAAGCATTCATTCATTCCATGTGCTGTTGCACTACTAAATGAGAAGTACATCGTACCAGTATGTATTTATCTATCTAGTCCAGTTGGGACAGTGGTCGTTGTTAGTGAATGTATTAATGTCCTCTGTGTTGTTAGTGAATGTATTAATGTCCTCTGTGTTGATAGTGAATGTATTCATGTCCTCTGTGTTGATAGTGAATGTATTAATGTCCTCTGTGTTGATAGTGAATGTATTAATGTCCTCTGTGTTGTTAGTGAATGTATTAATGTCCTCTGTGTTGTTAGTGAATGTATTAATGTCCTCTGTGTTGTTAGTGAATGTATTAATGTCCTCTGTGTTGTTAGTGAATGTATTAATGTCCTCTGTGTTGTTAGTGAATGTATTAATGTCCTCTGTGTTGTTAGTGAACGTATTAATGTCCTCTGTGTTGTTAGTGTGCAACATGATGGACTGACTGGTATAAATGTTTATGATGTGAGAATGTGTGTGTGTGTGATTATTTTATTGGAAGGTGATGCCAAAGAAGAACGTCCATCCTGGACAAAGTTTTATTCTATAGGTTGGCATACCTTCTCTATACTCAGGGGTCAGAGGAGTTACACGTACCTCGGTAACAAAGATCCTAAAGAGCAGTACTGTGATGTACCAGGTGAGGAGGAGGAAGGTCCCACTGATCCACAGGTGGTAGAGCAGAGACAGGTCCAACAGGCTAGACACACTGTCCAGGGAATGTTTGGAACTGGGAGGGGAAACAAGAACACTACCTGTCATCTGTTTAGTCCGTCTTGCTGCATGTACCATTCCATTCCAGTGGAATGTTGACATCAACAGTCCAGATAAATACATTAGGAAAGGAATATGAGGAATCCTGTCTAAATAGAGCTGCCTAGCGGTCAAGGGGGTAGACGGGGGTCAGCTGCCTAGGGGTCGAGGGGTAGACGGGGGTCAGCTGCCTAGGGGTCGAGGGTAGACGGGGGTCAGCTGCCTAGCGGTCGAGGGGTAGACGGGGTCAGCTGCCTAGGGGTCGAGGGTAGACGGGGTCAGCTGCCTGGGGTCGAGGGTGAGACGGGGTCAGCTGCCCTAGCGGTCGAGGGGTAGACGGGGTCAGCTGCCTGGCGGTCGAGGGTAGACTGGGGTCAGCTGCCTGGCGGTCGAGGGGTAGACGGGGTCAGCTGCCTAGCGGTCGAGGGTAGACGGGGTCAGCTGCCCAGCGGTCGAGGGGGTAGACGGGGGTCAGCTGCCCAGCGGTCGAGGGGTAGACTGGGGTCAGCTGCCTAGCGGTCGAGGGGTAGACGGGGGTCAGCTGCCCAGCGGTCGAGGGGGTAGACGGGGGTCAGCTGCCTAGCGGTCGAGGGGTAGACTGGGGTCAGCTGCCTAGCAGTCGAGGGGGTAGACGGGGGTCAGATTTAAATAATATTGTGAGGTTAACCTGTTGATGTTGAGGTCAAGTGTTTTACAGATCCAGGCTCGTGGTGCATATCCTGAAAGACAGGGAGATGGACATCAATATCTTCTTGTTTTGACTACAGAACAGTTGGGAGACACCCCACTGAATAGCTCATACACAAAGCCATGACTGACTTGGTAATGTCTTCTTACCCATGAAGAAATAGAGGAGAAGGAAGTTCCTGAGACAGTAGAGAGCCTGAACAGCACTGGCCTTCACCACTAGGGGCAGAGCTCCCTTGAAGCGGAGGTACTTGTATTGCTGAAACATGAAAGCAGAGCAGTGGAGGCTGCTGAGGGGGAGGAGGGCTCATAATGTCTGGAACGGCGTCAACGGAATGGTATCAAACAAAGACGTGGTTTCCATGTGGTTGATGCCATTCCATTGGCTCCATTCCAGACATTATTATGAGCCGTGCTCCACTCAGCAGCTTGAGGAGAACATGGCACTTTCTGATGTCTCATAACAACATAGTGCTATCAATGGGAACAGAAACTATAAATCCCAACAGTAGTAGACGTCGACAGGGCACACTGTAGGAAAACATTATGCAACTGAAAACAATATTCCACGTTGTTATTGGACAGGTTCCGGGTAGCACCTCCCTGTTTCACTTTCAACATGTTGTATCTACTGAATACAACCCAGCAGTTTAACAGTCATCCATTGTCTTGTCGTTTTATACACTGGGCGTTTCTCTGGGAAGAGGGGGCCGGAGTTCTCTGGGAAGAGGGGGCGGGAGCGCTCTGGGAAGAAGGGGCGGGAGCTCTCTGGGAAGAAGGGGCGGGAGTTCTCTGGGAAGAGGGGCGGGAGCGCTCTGGGAAGAAGGGGCGGGAGTTCTCTGGGAAGAAGGGGCGGAGCTCTCTGGGAAGAAGGGGCGGAGCTCTCTGGGAAGAAGGGGCGGAGTTCTCTGGGAAGAAGGGGCGGGAGCTCTCTGGGAAGAAGAGGCGGGAGTTCTCTGGGAAGAGGGGCGGAGCGCTCTGGGAAGAAGGGGCGGAGCTCTCTGGGAAGAAGGGGCGGAGTTCTCTGGGAAGAAGGGGCGGAGCTCTCTGGGAAGAAGGGGCGGGAGTTCTCTGGGAAGAAGGGGCGGGAGTTCTCTGGGAAGAAGGGGCGGGAGCTCTCTGGGAAGAAGGGGCGGGAGCTCTCTGGGAAGAAGGGGCGGGAGTTCTCTGGGAAGAAGGGGCGGGAGTTCTCTGGGAAGAGGGGGCGGGAGTTCTCTGGGAAGAAGGGGCGGGAGATCTCTGGGAAGAGGGGGCGGGAGTTCTCTGGGAAGAAGGGGCGATAGTTCTCTGGGAAGAGGGGACAGAAGTTCAACCTACCTGGGCCCAGTTTCCCGATAGAGCTTAAGCTTCCGAGTGTTTTAGCGATGCATCGTTCCTAAAACGGACGAAGACGTAACACGCGTTTCCCAAAACACGGCGCAGAGCTCGTTCGCCATGTGTCAATACTGACGACGGATCAGCTCCTAGAGAGATACCGCCACCTGGCGGATCAGCTCCTAGAGAGATACCGCCACCTGGCGGATCAGCTCCTAGAGAGATACCGCCACCTGGCGGATCAGCTCCTAGAGAGATACCGCCACCTGGCGGATCAGCTCCTAGAGAGATACCGCCACCTGGCGGATCAGCTCCTAGAGAGATACCGCCACCTGACGGATCAGCTCCTAGAGAGATACTACCAGTGGTTTCAAACTTCTTCCATTTAAGAATGATGGAGGCCACTGTGTTCTTGGGGACCTTCAACGCTGCAGACATTTGTTGGTACCATTTCCCCAGATCTGTGCCTCGACACAATCCTGTCTCGGAGCTCTACAGACAATTCCTTCGACCTCATGGCTTGGTTTTTGCTCTGACATGCACTGTCAATCCTTGAGATGTTTCTACAACTTGATTAGAGTCCAAATGTGGTAAATTCAATTGATTGGGCATGATTTGGAAAGGCACACAACTGTCTGTATAAGGTCCTGTGGGCAGTTGTGTGCCTTTCCAAATCATGTCCAATCAATTGAATTGACCACATTTGGACTCTAATCAAGTTGTAGAAACATCTCAAGGATGATCAATGGAAACAGGATGCACCTGAGCTCAATTTCGAGTGTCATAGCAAAGGGTCTGAATAATTACGTAAATAAGGTATTTTCTTTATTTATGCTATAAAAACACTTTTTGCTTTGTTGTTATGGGGTATTGGGTGTAGATTGACGAGGATAGAATGAGGCTGTGTAACGTAACAAAATGTGGGAAAAGTGAAGGGGTCTGAATACTTTCTGAACGGACTGTATACGTTTAGCGGAGATCTTCTGAAGGGCAAAAATGCATCTAACGACATACTCCGCTGTTCTACGAGTGGTCTGAAGCAGTCGCTTAGTAACGAGCATATTCAAGTGCAACTTTAGGGGGGTCGGTTTTGGAGAGTCTGGCGTGCCTAAAGTAAAATGCTTGCCACTCAGGCTCAGAAAATAGGATATGCACATAATTAGTACTATTGGATAGGACACACTCTGAGGTTATCAAAAGTGTTAACATTTTGTCTGTGAGTGTAACAGAACTCATTTGGCAGGCAAAAAACTGAGAAAATTCCATCCGGAAATGTCATTCTGGTGGCTTATGGTTCACTTTGAGACAATGCCTTTAGAAAAGTCTTTATACCAGGACACTGAATGTAGTACCTATTGCCTCCACTCGATGTCAGCAGTGTATAGGTAAAGTTTAATGGCAATCGGAACCAATGTGTTCAATAGGTAGAGGTTTTAGTGAGGAGAGCTATTTTTCAGTTGCACGTTTTTGGGCGCACGTTTGGCTGAGTGGTCCACTTTATTTGACTTATATAACGTTTAGGTGACCATCCAAGTGAAAGATTATCACTTGTATTCATAAAAGATAAGCTAAGGATGCATTTTAATTGGTTTTTGTTTTGTTGAGGGAAAGTTTATAGGTTTAGTTTTCTGAACACAAGGTGCCAACCAAACGGAGATTTAAGGATATAATAAATGACTTTTTCTAACCAAATACCCATGGATTGTCTTCGTTGGACACTTAGGAAGCCCTCTGCAGAGGTTCTACAAAAGGTAAGGCACAGGTTTTCCCTGTGAAATGCATTTTCTATCGACCGCGCTGGCTAAAGATTTCATGGTTATGGAAAATCTTGAAGGTGCTACCCTCAAACAGTCAAATGTAGTGCTTTCGCCATAAAGCCTTTTTGAAATCCGACAACGCTGTGATATTGCCAAGAAGCAGAGCTATTGATGACTATGAAACACTTGTATATTGGTGCATGTTTAATAATTCAACTTTTGGATTTTGTCTTGCATTTCGCCTGGTAGTGTCGGGAGTGGGGCGCTAGCGCACCACCCATCCCTAAGAAGTTATTAAGATGCTTTTGTGAAACCGGGTCCAGGATAAAAAAAGAGATAGGAAGTAAAGAGTACGTACCTGCATGGTGTGGAAGGAAACGTAGTTCATGTTGTAGACCACTCCCACCAGGCTGTGGCTGTAACCAATGAAGGCCCCCAACAGCAGCAGCACCAGGTGGTATTCATTCAGGCACATCTCAGGGCCACCACTACTACTTTAACCAACACAACAGACAGAGACAGAGATATTTGAACGGAGCTTTGCTCAATCATGAGGCATCAAAGCCAATTGAACTGAATAAGAAGTACAAGTAGAAGTAGAAGAAGAAGAAGAAGTAGAAGTAGAAGAAGAAGAAGCTATAGATGGAGTGTGGAAATCAACCAAAAAAACTATTTTGCAACAAATTCAATCCCTTCTAGACAATTTCCTGGACAAAATGTTTCACTGTAATAGTGAAGGTGTAAACTTGGCAGTAGAAAACCTAAACAGTGTATTTGACCTCTCAGCTTCCCTATCAAATCTTGGCTTGTCACCAAAATCACTCACAAACTTTTACAGATGCACAATCGAGAGCATCCTGTCGGGCTGTATCACCGCCTGGTACGGCAACTGCTCCGCCCACAACCGTAAGGCTCTCCAGAGGGTAGTGAGGACTGCACAACGCATCACCGGGGTTAAACTACCTGCCCTCCAGGACACCTACACCACCCGATGTCACAGAAAGGCCAAAAAGATCATCAAGGACAACAACCACCCGAGCCACTGCCTGTTCACCCCGCTATCATCCAGAAGGCGAGGTCAGTACAGGTGCATCAAAGCTGGGACCGAGAGACTGAAAAACAGCTTCTACCTCAAGGCCATCAGACTGTTAAACAGCCATCACTAACATTGAGTGGCTGCTGCCAACATACTGACTTAAATCTCTAGCCACTTTATACATAGGAATTGGATGTAACAAATGTATCACTAGCCACTTTAAACAATTTTGTATATAATGTTTACGTATCCGACATACTCATATCAAATGTATACACTGTACTCTAAACCATCTACCGTTCGGCCATCGACCCAAATCTCTAGCCACTTTAATAATTATAATTGGATGAAATAATGTATCACTAGCCACTTTAAACAATGCCATTTATATAATGTTTACATATCCTACATTACTCATCTCATATATATATATATATATATATATATGTGTATATACTGTACTCCATACCATCTACTGCATCTTGCCTATGCCGGTCGGCCATCGCTCATCCATATATTTATATGTACATACTCGTATTCATTCCTTTACTCTTGTGTGTATAAGGTAGTTGTTGTGAATTTGTTAGATTACTTGTTAGATACTACTGCATGGTCGGAACTAGAAGCACAAGCATTTCGCTACACTCGCATTAACATCTGCTAACCATGTGCATGTGACAAATAAAATTTGATTTGATTTGAAATCTAAACATGTCAAGCAGACAACCTAAGAAAATTAAACAACAATGACAAATGGTTTGTTGAAGAATGCAAAAACCTAAGAGAAAGAAATTGAGAAACCTATCTAACCAAAAACATAGAGATCCAGAAAACCTGAGCCTACGCCTTCACTATGGTGAATCACTAAAACAAGGGGGTCTGTTATACAAATGGATGGAAAGTGGTGTTGGGGGAAAAACATACAACATTATAAAATCCATGTACACAAACAAGTGTGCGGTTAAAATTGGCAAAAAACACACATTTCTTTCCACAGGGCCGTGGGATGAGACAGGGATGCAGCTTAAGCCCCACCCTCTTCAACATTATATATATATATATATATATATATATATATATATATATATATATATATCAACATATTGGCGAGGGCACTAGAACAGTCTGCAGCACCCAGCCTCACCCTACTAGAATCTGAAGTCAAAAAGTCTACTGTTTGCTGATGATCTGGTGCTTCTGTCCCCAACTAAGGAGTGCCTACAGCAGCACCTAGATCTTCTGCACAGATTCTGCCAGACCTGGGCCCTGACAGTAAATCTCAGTAAGACCAAAATAATGGTGTTCCAAAAAAGGTCCAGTCGACCAGGACCACGAATACAAATTCCATCTAGACACCGTTGCCCTAGAGCACACAAAAAACTATACCTACCTCGGCCTAAACATCAGCGCCACAGGTAACTTCCACAAAGCTGTGAACGAGCTGAGAGACAAGGCAAGAAGGGCCTTCTATGCCATCAAAAAGAACTTTAAATCCGACATACCAATTAGGATCTGACTAAAAGTACTTGAATCAGTTATAGAACCCATTGCCCTTTATGGTTGTGAGGTCTGTGGTCAGCTCATCAACCAAGAATTCACAAAATGGGACAAACACCAAATTGAGACTCTGCATACAGAATTCTGCAACAATATCCTCTGTGTACAACGTAAAACACCAAATAATGCAACCAGAGCAACACAATGAGACCCAACCAAATCATGAGAAAACAAAAAGATAGATATTTCACTGGCCAACCAGGTTAGTAGGCTTCCCGGGTCCGAAATGTACTACTTGTTATTGAAAAGTGAAACATTTCCCTAGCCGGCAGCTAGTTTGACATTTTCTACTAGCCCAGTCTGAAAAGCACTAGCCTCGGGCCATCTTCATTTCCATCCCTGTGTGTATGCCAGGTAAACCTAAACGTGTTGTATGGTGTCTCACCTCTCATCCTGTGTACAGGGGTGCCCCAAGGCCCGGTAGCGCCCTCCGATGGTGAAGGCACAACACCAAGCGACTACAACACCCATGATGCAGTGCGCCAGTGAGTGGACGAACTGACGGGGGTGGAGCACCTGACCCAAGAGGGCGATCTTGGAACAGGCGATGGATGGGACGACTGGTGGAAATCAATCAATTCATACAAAACAAGAAATAAAACAGGGTGAATGCTGGGACTGTGTTGTCCCAGGACATTGGCGCCACCTACAGTACAGTGAGAGTATCATTTATATATTTTTCCTCCAGTAATTGATTCAATCTCAAGAAACGGAGTGCAGCAATCACCGTCCGGCTCCTTTCAGTCAGAAGTGTGATCCCTGGGAGAACCCTGGGAGAGCCCTGGGAGAACCCTTCGTGGTCTGACTCACCTGTGTAATACTCCAGGTTGAAGAAGCCCACCAGGAGCACCACGCCACATAGCAGAATGAAGGAGAAGATGGCACTGGCACTGGTCAGTAAGGACAGGCATTCTGGAAGCAGACAACAAATAATGATGAATAGGCTGCTTATCAACAGTCTTGGACATTCTGAATGGCTATGTACACCCATCTACTGGCACTGCTCAACAAGGCCAAGCATTCCACAACGAGACATTAGAATAATGTGCTTACAAGCAGGTCTCCAGACTTAACTGTCTTAGCTGGCTATATAGCCAGAGAACGACTACAGTAAGGTCCGTTAGTCTGACTGGCTACATAGCCAGAGAACGACTACAGTAAGGTCCGTTAGTCTGACTGGCTACATAGCCAGAGAACGACTACAGTAAGGTCCGTTAGTCTGACTGGCTACATAGCCAGAGAACGACTACAGTAAGGTCCGTTAGTCTGACTGGCTACATAGCCAGAGAACGACTACAGTAAGGTACGTTAGTCTGACTGGCTACATAGCCAGAGAACGACTACAGTAAGGTCCGTTAGTCTGACTGGCTACATAGCCAGAGAACGACTACAGTAAGGTCCGTTAGTCTGACTGGCTACATAGCCAGAGAACGACTACAGTGAGCGAATACATTTTGACATTGTGTACAAGGTGAGTGTATTGGCTTATGGGGGGTTCTCTTACCTGATATCCAGAGTATCGGGTGAAACAGACTGAATCTGCTGAGAACTACAAACAGAGCTGTGGTGGGAAGCAACAGCAGGACAGACCACGCCATACTGGCTACTGCTCTCCAACAGATCACCTGGAAAACACCACCAGTCATACACAGATACAATACATCACATTTGGGAAGTGACTCTTATTGCCATAATTGTGTTCCCTGAAAATGTTAGCCTGAATAAGCCTAGCTGAGGAACGCTGAACTCTGTTCTCTTATATCGAGGTGGAGTTTAGTTCTGATAACAGGTCGCGTGATTTGCTAGCAACAACATTGAGGCAAAACGTCAGTCGATGCTTGTAAAAATGCCAATTCTGAAAACGACTACCTGTAACTATGTTTGTTCTGTACAATCGCATTCCTCCCGCAGGGTGTTGAAATTCATACTTGGAAAAAATATATTTAAAAACTTTGCGAATACAACCACTGACTTTTTCCTCATTTGTGTTGCTCAACTCCGTGAATGGCACATAGTTGTACACGACAAACGTAGGTACAGGTAAAGGCTTTCAGAATGTACATTTTTACAAGCATCGACTGATGGTGCCTCAATATTGTTGCTAGCAAATCGCACTCCACCTCGATATAAGAGAACGCCATTGAGTGTTCTTCAGCAAGACATACATAATTTTTTGGTAACTAGTAAATAGTAGCCTACAGCAAAGTGTGCTTAAATAATTTCTAACTTGGTAACAATTTCTGCTAGTTGGTTTTTGCTACCATGTGGGTTTTTAGCTTGCTTGAGGCTGCTATCTGAGGAGTGTTAATTCACCTGTTTCCATACATGTTTCATTTTAAAACATTTATCTTACAAAATGAGTTGTTTAATCTAACTGCTTAACTATTTATCTGTACATGGAATTTTATTTGGGGTTTTTCTTACTCATTTTTTTCTAATCTTCACAGGAAAATGCCACGGGCACTATCTGATGTGTGGAGACATTTCACTGCAGCTAATGTAGAAGAAAAAACTGTACATTTGCAAATACTGTGAACAATGCAACAAAGCTGCAGAATCATTTGGCCAAGTGCATAAATGAGTCTTAATTTGAACTAAGCGAGCTGCTAAATCATTCAGTCTACATCTTTCCTACATTGTGTCTAGGCTACTGTAGACTATCAGGGGGCTATAGTCTGCCTACATCTTGTCTAGGCTACTGTAGACTATCAGGGGGCTATAGTCTGCCTACATCTTGTCTAGGCTACTGTAGACTATCAGGGGGCTATAGTCTGCCTACATCTTGTCTAGGCTACTGTAGACTATCAGGGGGCTATAGTCTGCCTACATCTTGTCTAGGCTACTGTAGACTATCAGGGGGCTATAGTCTGCCTACATCTTGTCTAGGCTACTGTAGACTATCAGGGGGCTATAGTCTGCCTACATCTTGTCTAGGCTACTGTAGACTATCAGGGGCTATAGTCTGCCTACATCTTGTCTAGTCTACTGTAGACTATCAGGGGCTATAGTCTGCCTACATCTTGTCTAGTCTACTGTAGACTATCAGGCGTTTTGTGCGGGTTTTGAGTGGTATGTACTGGGCTAGAAATGGTAGCTTGGAGCCAGACCCTCTGGTCAAAGCTGAATGCTACGTTAAACTACTAAGTTAACTAGCTTATGTGAAACATGAAAATCTAGCTGGCGCTTCTAGCATTTCTACAATTACAGCCTGCTGCTATACTAGCAATGAAATGTAGCCACTGTAACCAGCTAACTAGTTAGTTAATAGCAAGCTAGCTACTGTAACCAGCTAACTAGTTAGTTAATAGCAAGCTAGCTGTGGTTTAGTTGTTGAAATAGGGCAGTGCTTACCTTACGAACGAACCAACAACTTTGATCCGCTGAAAACATTTTTTTTGTTTCGATAAAGATTTCGATCCGACTGCAACAACAACAACAACGTGTTGAAAAATGTGCTAGTTAGTTGTCAAACTGCTAGAGACCAGTCCTTTATTGTGCAGCTTCGCATAACGCGCGGCACATGCATTCAAAGGACATGTCAGGACCCCTTTTTCAGAGTGTGTCCAAAGAGACTCCAGCATGAAGATAACACTGCTTCTCCACTGTGAAGATAACACTGCTTCTCCACTATGAAAATAGAACTGCTTCTCCACTATGAAGATAACACTGCTTCTCCACTATGAAGATAGAACTGCTTCTCCACTATGAAGATAGAACTGCTTCTCCACTATGAAGATAGAACTGCTTCTCCACTATGAAGATAGAACTGCTTCTCCACTATGAAAATAGAACTGCTTCTCCACTATGAAAATAGAACTGCTTCTCCACTATGAAGATAAAACTGCTTCTCCACTATGAAGATAGAGCTGCTTCTCCACTATGAAGATAGAACTGCTTCTTCACTATGAAAATAGAACTGCTTCTCCACTATGAAGATAGAGCTGCTTCTCCACTATGAAGATAGAGCTGCTTCTCCACTATGAAGATAGAACTGCTTCTCCACTATGAAGATAACACTGCTTCTCCACTATGAAGATAGAACTGCTTCTCCACTATGAAGATAAAACTGCTTCTCCACTATGAAAATAACACTGCTTCTCCACTATGAAGATAACACTGCTTCTCCACTATGAAAATAACACTGCTTCTCCACTATGAAGATACAACTGCTTCTCCACTATGAAGATAACACTGCTTCTCCACTATGAAGATAGAACTGCTTCTCCACTATGAAGATAGAACTGCTTCTCCACTATGAAGATAACACTGCTTCTCCACTATGAAGATAGAACTGCTTCTCCACTATGAAGATAGAACTGCTTCTCCACTATGAAGATAGAACTGTTTCTCCACTATGAAGATAGAACTGCTTCTCCACTATGAAGATAAAACTGATTCTCCACTATGAAGATAGAGCTGCTTCTCCACTATGAAAATAGAACTGCTTCTCCACTATGAAAATAGAACTGCTTCTCCACTATGAAGATAACACTGCTTCTCCACTATGAAGATAGAACTGCTTCTCCACTATGAAGATAACACTGCTTCTCCACTATGAAGATAGAACTGCTTCTCCACTATGAAGATAGAACTGCTTCTCCACTATGAAGATAGAACTGCTTCTCCACTATGAAGATAGAACTGCTTCTCCACTATGAAAATAGAACTGCTTCTCCACTATGAAAATAGAACTGCTTCTCCACTATGAAGATAAAACTGCTTCTCCACTATGAAGATAGAGCTGCTTCTCCACTATGAAGATAGAACTGCTTCTTCACTATGAAAATAGAACTGCTTCTCCACTATGAAGATAGAGCTGCTTCTCCACTATGAAGATAGAGCTGCTTCTCCACTATGAAGATAGAACTGCTTCTCCACTATGAAGATAACACTGCTTCTCCACTATGAAGATAGAACTGCTTCTCCACTATGAAGATAGAACTGCTTCTCCACTATGAAGATAAAACTGCTTCTCCAATCCCCATCCCTGTTGTAAGCCACATTGGCTAATTAAACTCATGCGTAGAAACACTTCGTCGGGTCTCGCCGCCGAACTGCGCATGTGCAGGCGGTCAACTCAAAAAGGCACTCCATCGACATAAAGTAATTTTTGGAAGAAAATGAAAACATGTCACTTTCACGAGGTTGGAGTAATACCATGTTCAAACTACTTAAGACATTGGCTCGAATACTCGTTTCTGCTTTTAGAGTTCTAGAAAATGAACAATGAATGAATATTTTTCACTTCTTTTCATTGCCTTCTCAAACTCCGAACCCCGTCCTGGTCTGTTCGGTCCGTTTCGGGAAGCGTCCCCAGAAGGGTCGTGATGTTGCGCCTCTGGGTCTAGAAACTCTGTGGTCTGGCACATAGAAGTGCGGTGGTGGAGTTGATCGATCCCCGTCGAGGGAGGACCTGATCTTTTGTTTATGACGGTACAACATTCTTGTGATGACTATAAAATGTGTTGGCACCTTAACTTGTCATATATATATATAAAAAAAAGAAGTATATTTCAAAAGTCCTGTCTTACTCAGGCAAATTTGCGAACTGCTAAACTTGGAACCAATAGGAACTCCCGTACATACCCCTCGTGATGAAGGCAGCCAATGGCTGTAGGATGTAAACACAGCCTCCAATGAAAACTCGAGCTGCTTCCTGTGCGCGTGTCTGCGTGTGTGCGTGTGCGCGTTTCTGCGTGTGCGCGTTTCTGCGTGTGCGCGTGTGCGCGCTCCAGAGACGCTCTGTTTGCAGTGAAATATGCAGCATCCAATAGGAATCGTCCTGATCGTATGAAGAGGAAACACCGTTCACACCGCCGTGGAAAAAGTCTCCTATCGTCATAGTGCAGTAAAAGTATAGATGCCATAATAGAAAGTTACTCAAGTAAAAGTTAAAGTTACCCAGTAAAGTCCTACTTGAGTAAAAGTCTAAAAGTATTTGGTTCTAAATATACTTAAGTATCAAAAGTAAATGTAATTGATAAAATGTACTTATTAAGTATCCAACTTAAAAGTATAAATACTTTCAAATTCCTTATATTAAACAAAGCAAACGGCACCATGTTCGTGTTTTGAAAATGTACGGATAGCCAGGGGCTCACTCCAACACACAGACATACAACCGATGTATTTTGTGTTTAGTGAGTCTGTCAGATCAGAGGCAGTAGGAATGACCACGTATTATCTCGATAAGTGCGTGAATTGGACCATTTTCCTGTCCCGCTAAGCATTCAAAATGTAACGAGTACTTTTGGGTGTCAAGGAAAATAAAAAGTACATACTTTTCTTTAGGAATGCAGTGAAGTAAAAGTAAAAGTTGTACAAAAATATAAATAGTAAAGTAAATTACAGATACCCCCCCCAAAACTACTTAAGTAATACTTTAAAGTATTTTTTACTTAAGTACTTTATACCACTGCCGTAGCCAATTTATTAAAACCTAACCTAGTTTGACTAGCCAAGCCAGCTACTGTAAATGTCAATTTACCTGCTCAGGAAGGCTAGTGTTTCATTAGCTGTCTTGCTGTCAGTGAAATACAGTTTTGAATCATGTTTTAGCATAATTATATGTCTCATTTGAAGGTACTAGTTGCAGGCTTAAATAAACATTAAATCGTATACTTTGCATAGAAACCCAAATAAAAACATCTAGATAGAATGATGTGTCTCGTGTATGCTAGAATGGAGGTTAAAAAAACTACAGTAACATTTGCATATTAGCCAACAAATCATAGCCTACACATATACCATACCTTGCAATACAATCTTCTCTAAAAAAAACTTTTGCTCTGCAAAAAGATGACCAGAGTTTGATTTCTGAACCAGATGAGTTCTCGAATAGCAGCCTGCCCAGTACCATGGTGGGCGTGGATAATGTTGGATGGATTGGACTGGAAGGACTGGAAGGTCTGGAGAAGGATAAACAGCCGGACCTAAATTCATTGTTCTCCTGACTATGACTGAGTGTGAGAATTGTTTAACATAATGTACGTTTCATGCATATGCATACAAACACCATCACATTTAACGTTTCACAATTTATTGAGTACGGGGACAAATTGCAAAAGGTGTCTCAGGCAGTATTTGAAGTTTATAGAGAGGGGGGGCACAATCTTTACAATAATGCTGTCCAGATATGAGAGCTTTACCATCTATGCCAAAAGGGCCACTAATGGAGAATGTAGAACTGTCATCAACACATGCTTCAGTATTCCCCCTTCTCTCTAGGAGCATTCGTGTGCCCCGGCGACATAGGGCGTATCGAAAGGATCCCACCCTGGTCACCAATGTAGCTGACCGATGCAGAGAGAGAGAAGTGCCTTAGCAGAATTCTACCCACTGCGTGTTACAATAGTAAAATAATCGGTGTTTCACCTCGTCAAACGTATTCTATATTGAATTGAGTCTTTGAGATGCTGTAACAAGCATGTGTATGTAACCAGAAGGTTGCTGGATCGAATCCCCCCGAGTTGACAAGGTCAAAATCTTTCGTTCTGCCCCTGAGCAAGGCAGTCGATTATGGATGTTGATTATGGCAGCCCCCCCCCGCACCTCTCTGATTCAGAGTGGTTGGGTTAAATGTGGAAGACACATTTCAGTTGAATGCATTCAGTTGTACAACTGACTAGGTATCCCTCTTTCCCTTTCCCTCTCTGTGGTTGGTACTCTAAAATACACATTCATCACAGTCAAGTACAAGACTAAACCCACAAAGAAAAGACAACAGACCAATGCATATGTGGTCTCAATGTCTAGCAGTGATGGCAGGGCTAGTTCAAACTGCAGTAGGATGGTTCTCCTCACAGGTGAGGGAATCAGCTGAGCCCATGCTTGCTGCGTAGCACCTGGTTGGTCTCTGGGACCAGGACACAGGAGGGGACAGCTGAATGGAAGACAAAAGTGAGAGAAGAATGAATCACAGCAAAGGATTGTAGTTTAGGAGCTAGAAAATAACATCCTAACAGTCTAAAAAATGACACCGACTAGCCTACTAGGATAAGGACAGAGGCAGGGTGCTCTGCATCCTACTGCAACCAAGCTACAGATTGTACACCAGAACATGTGATTTAAACAAAGATTGTTGGTATCCATTACTGGATGTTACAGGTTTGCCTATACAAAACGCGGCCATAGATTCTTCAACTAACCTGATATTGGCGATACTCTCTTCATTCTCAATTCTGGAAATTTGTTAACTCACAGTGCATTCAGAAGGTATTCAGACCCCTTGCCTTTTTCCACATTTTGTTACGTTACAGCCTTATTCTAAAATGGATTTAAAAAATGGTCTCAATCTACACACAATACATCATCATGACATCATAATACCCCGTCAAGACATCACAATACCCCATAATGACAAAGCAAAAAACAAAACAAGATTCTCTGGTCTGATGAACCCAAGATTGAACACTTGGATGCCAAGCTTTACGTCTGGAGGAAACCTGGCACCATCCCTACGGTGAAGCATGGTGGTGGCAGCATCATGCTGTGAGAATGCTTTTCAGTGGCAGGGACTGGGAGACTAGTCGGGTCGAGGGAAAGATGAACGGAGCAAAGAACAGAGAGATCCTTCATGAAAACCTGCTCCAGAGCACTCAGGACCTTAGACTGGGGCGAAGGTTCACCTTCCAACAGGACGACAACCCTAAGCACACAGCCAAGACAAAACAGTAGTCTCTGAATGTCCTTGAGTGGCCCAGCCAGGGCCCGGACTTGAACCCGATCAAACATCTCTGCAGATACCAAAAAATAGCTGTGCAGCGACGCTCCCCATCCAACCTGACAGAGCTTGAGAGGATCTGCAGAGAAGAATGGGAGAAACTCCCCAAATACAGGTGTACCAAGCTTGAAGCGTCACACCCACACATCCTTTTTTTAAATTGTTAACAAAACCTGTTTTTGCTTTGTCATTATGGGGTATTGTATGTTGATTTATGAGGGAGAAAAAACAATCCATTTTAGAATAAGGCTGTATCTCAACAACATGTGGAACAAGTCAAGGGTCTGAATACTTTCCGAATGCCCTGTTAAATAAAAACATACATTGAACCAATTGCAGTCTTTTTTGGCAATAGAGGGCATTACAACCACATGAATTGGCAATAGAGGGCATTACAACCACATGAATTGGCAATAGAGGGCATTACAACCACATGAATTGATGATCAAATTAAAGCGATAGCAGGCTCCTCTGGAAAAGATAAAAACAAGAAAAGCGTTTCCAAATCATTTTTATTGTATATCTTAATTTAGTTTTATTCATCCTCATGTTTCCACGTTAGCCTTTTTATATACTCCATTTATGCTTTACTGTATGTGTCCATTGGTTTCATAATGAAAAAAAGCCTTACAGTATGTGTTATAAAGCCTTACAGTATGTGTTATAAAGCTTTACGGTATGTGTTATAAAGCTTTACAGTATGTGTTATAAAGCTTTACCGTATGTGTAATATAGCTTTACAGTATGTGTTATAAAGCCTTACAGTATGTGTATTAAAGCCTTACAGTATGTGTTATAAGGCTTTACAATATGTGTTATAAAGCCTTACAGTATGTGTTATAAAGCTTTACAGTATGTGTTATAAAGCCTTACAGTATGTGTTATATAGCCTTAAAGAATATGTTATAAAGTATTACAGTACGTGTTATATAGCCTTACAGTATGTGTTATAAAGCCTTACAGTATGTGTTATAAAGTTTTACAGTATGTGTTATAAAGCTTTACAGTATGTGTAATATAGCCTTACAGTATGTGTTATAAAGCCGTACAGTATGTGTTATAAAGCCTTACAGTATTTGTTATAAAGCCTTACAGTATGTGTTATAAGGCTTTACAATATGTGTTATAAAGCCTTACAGTATGTGTTATAAAGCCTTACGGTATGTGTTATGAAGCCTTAAAGTATGTGTTATGAAGCCTTAAGGTATGTGTTCATTCGTTTAATAGTGAAAATAATTCTTACAGTATGTGTTATAAAGCCTTACAGTATGTGTTATAAAGTCTTACAGTATGTGTTATAAAGCTTTACAGTATGTGTAATATAGCCTTACAGTATGTGTTATAAAGCCGTACAGTATGTGTTATAAAGCCTTACAGTATTTGTTATAAAGCCTTACAGTATGTGTTATAAGGCTTTACAATATGTGTTATAAAGCCTTACAGTATGTGTTATAAAGCCTTACGGTATGTGTTATGAAGCCTTAAAGTATGTGTTATGAAGCCTTAAGGTATGTGTTCATTCGTTTAATAGTGAAAATAATTCTTACAGTATGTGTTATAAAGCCTTACAGTATGTGTTATAAAGTCTTACAGTATGTGTTATAAAGCCTTACAGTATGTGTGATAACGCTTTACAGTATGTGTTATTAAGCCTTACAGTATGTGTTATAAAGCCTTACAGTATGTGTTATAAAGCCTTACAGTATGTTTTATAAAGCCTTACAGTATGTGTTAAAGCCTAACAGTATGTATTATAAAGCCTTACGGTATGTATTACAAAGCCTTACAGTATATGTAAATTTTTGAATTTAAATTTTTATTTCACCTTTATTTAACCAGGTAGGCAAGTTGAGAACAAGTTCTCATTTACAACTGCGACCTGGCCAAGATAAAGCAAAGCAGTTCGACACATACAACAACACAGAGTTACACATTGGAGTAAAACAAACATACAGCCAATAATACAGTAGGAAAAAAAGAAATCTATATACAAAGAGTGCAAATGAGGTAGGATAAGGAAGGTAAGACAATAAATACGCCATGGTGGCAAAGTAATTACAATATAGCAATTAAACACTGGAATGGTAAATGTGCAGTAGATGAATGTGCAAAGTAGAAAAACTGGGGAGCAAAGGAACAAGAAAAATAAATACGGTAGGGGATGAGGTAGTTGGTTGGGCTGTTTACAGATGGGCTATAAACAGGTGCAGGGGTCTGTGAACTGCTCTGACAGCTGGTGCTTAAAGCTGGTGAGGGAGATAAGTGTCTCCAGTTTCAGAGATTTTTGTAGTTCGTTCCAGTCATTGGCAGCAGAGAACTGGAAGGAGAGTCGGCCAAAGGAGGAATTGGCTTTGGGAGTGACCAGTGAGATATACCTGCTGGAGCGCGTGCTACAGGTGGGTGTTGCTAAGGTGACCAGCGAGCTGAGATAAGGCGGGACTTTACCTAGCAGGGAATTGTAGATGACCTGGAGCCAGTGGGTATGGCGATGAGTGTAAAGCGAGGGCCAGCCAACGAGAGCGTACAGGTCGCAGTGGTGGGTGGTATATGGGGCTTTGGTAACAAAACGGATGGCACTGGGATAGACTGCATCCAATTTGTTGAGTAGAGTATTAGAGGCTATTTTGTAAATGACATCACCGAAGTCGAGGATCGGTAGGATGGTCAGTTTTACAAGGGTATGTTAAAGCCTTACAGTATGTGTTATGAAGCCTTACATTACAGTATGTGTTATAAAGCCTTACAGTAAGTGTTATAAAGCCTTACAGTATGTGTTAACGCCCTACAGTATGTGTTATAAAGCCTAACAGTAACTGCTATAAAGCCTTACAGTATGTGTTGTAAGGCTTTACAGAATGTGTTATAATGATTTACAGTATGTGTTATAAAGCCTTACAGTATGTGCTCATAGTGAAATAAAGCCTTACAGTATGTGTTAAAGCCTTACAGTACGTGTTATAAAGCCTTACAGTATGTGTTTTAAGGCTGTACAGTATGTGTTATAAAGCCTTACAGTATGTGTTATAAAGCTTTACAATATCTGTTATAAAGCCTTACAGTATGTGTTATATAGCCTTACAGTATGTGTTTTAAGGCTGTACAGTATGTGTTATAAAGCCTTATAGTATGTGATATAAAGCCTTACAGTATAAGTAATAAAGCCTTCCAGTATGTGTTATAAAGCCTTACAGTATGTGTTCATTGGTTTCATAGTGAAATAAAGCCTTACAGTATGTGTTATAAAGCCTTACAGTATGTGTTATAAAGCCTTATAGTATGTGATATAAAGCCTTACAGTATAAGTAATAAAGCCTTCCAGTATGTGTTATAAAGCCTTCCAGTATGTGTTATAAAGTCTTACAGTGTGTGTTGTAAAGCCTTACAGTATGTGATATAAAGCCTTACATTATGTGTAATAAAGCCTTACATTATGTGTGTTATAAAGCCTTACAGTATGTGTTATAAAGCCTTACAGTATGTGTTCATTGGTTTCATAGTGAAATAAAGCCTTACTGTATGTGTTATAAAGCCTTACTGTACGTGTTATAAAGCCTTACTGTATGTGTTGTAAAGGGAAAGGGGGATACCTAGTCAGTTGTACAACTGAATGCCTTCAACTGAAATGTGTCTTCTACATTTAACCCAACCCCTCTGAATCAGAGAGGTGCGTGGGGGGGGCTGCCATAATCGACATCCACGTCTTCGGCGAGCGGGGAACAGTGGGTTAACTGCCTTGTTCAGTGGCAGAACGACAGATTGTTACCTTGTCAGCTCAGGGGTTCGATCCAGCAACCTTGCCGTTACTGGCCCAAACGCCCTAACCACCTGCCGCCCCATAAAGCCTTAAAGCATGTGTTAAAAAGCCTTACAGTATGTGTTATAAAGCCTTACAGTATGTGTTAAAGCCTTACAGTATGTGTTATAAAGCCTTACAGTATGTGTTATAAAGCCTTACAGTATGTGTTATAAAGCCTTACAGTATGTGTTATAAAGCCTTACAGTATGTGTTAAAGCCTTACAGTATGTAATAAATCTTTACAGTATGTGTTATAAAGCCTTACAGTATGTTATAAAGCCTTACAGTATGTGTTATAAATCTTTACAGTATGTGTTATAAAGCCTTACAGTATGTTATAAAGCCTTACAGTATGTGTTATAAAGCCTTACAGTATGTGTTATAAAGCCTTACCGTATGTGTTATACAGCCTTATAATATGTGTTATAAAGCCTTACAGTATGTGTTCATTGGTTTCATAGTGAAATAAGCCTTACAGTATGTGTTATAAAGCCTTACAGTATGTGTTATAAAACCTTACAGCATGTGTTATAAAGCCTTACAGTATGTGTTATACAGCCTTATGTGTTATAAAGCCTTACAGTATGTGTTTATTGGTTTCATAGTGAAATAAGCCTTACAGTATGTGTTATAAAGCCTTACAGTATGTTATAAAGCCTTACAGTATGTGTTATACAGCCTTCTAATATGTGTTATAGAGCCTTACAGTATGTGTTAGTTGGTTTCATAGTGAAATAAATCCTCCTTTTCACGTTGATGATTGCCATTTCCCAATGTGTGATGGTTTCCGTTCCCCAGCTGGTGATCCCCATTCCCCAGCTGATTACCATTTCCCAATGTTGTTAAACCCCCTTGTTTATCTTTGGAAGACCTTCTCTTGTGGTATCGTGATCGTGGTGAAGGAGAAGGTTTGGTCTCAAACGCGTTGGGTGGGAGTTTCTGGGCTGAATTGATAGACATCTCTGTTTGTACTCCCTTGTGAGACACAGGTTTCTCTCCGGACCTCTGGGGTAGGCCTATCGCAGGGAGAGTGAGATGCTCCCTTTGAGACCTCTTATCGTCCCAGAGTTTCAACAAACGCCGTTGATTATTCGTCATGTCCTTCAGGTTCTGCTGTAATGACTGCACCTGGTATTCCAGAAGAGTTTTAGACTTGACAGCATTTGCCAATTCTGATGTCAGATCATCAATGGTCAAACTGAGTCTACCTGTTTTCTCCACCAGGGAACGGCACTGACGCTCCTTCTCGTGCATGTCAGAGATGATGTCCTTGGTGGTCTTGCCGTTGAACTTGGGGCTAGCCTCCAGGCCTATGTCTTGACGGAGAGTCTTGACATGCTTGCGCAGCTCCTTGTTCTCCAAAGTCACGGTCTTGAGTTTCTGTTTCAGCACCTCCGTTGACCTCATCCTGGACTCGTACTGTCTCAGCTTCTCCCTCATGATACTCTCCCTGTGCACCGCATCATCTCTCTCCTTCCTGCATTTCTCCAGGAGTTTCAACATCTCAAACTTGGAGACGTTCTCTTTTTTCTCAGCCATCCTTTGTAGCTTTTTTTTTACAGACTCAAATATCACGCATTAAAACTAGAATCCCCTGGTGTAGGATAATAACCTATAAATCCTCTGTTCTCTACTCCTGGTTTCAGGTTTCTCTACAGCAGGTCTCTCCCATGCGTTCAAATAGATCAACAAATCATTACAGATATCATAACATGAATATTTCTCAGGATCTAGAATGTTCCATCCATTGTTAAATCCACCCTGGACAAGTCTATCAGAGAGATGACAGAGAGAGAACAAGCAGAGAGACGGACAGGCAACACCAGGGCAGCTCCAGCTGGGAGGGCAGCAGCTCCTCTCCAGTGTAACACTAAGCTCAGGGCTAGAATGACCGTTAATTAGGCCACACCATCTCTTTGACACAGATAGTTTCAAGTGACACAGTGTTTCTATTTTCTTAATTAAAGCCGTTCTTGATCGGTAAATGCGTCAACATAAGCCCTTCTTGGGTCAGTAAATGTGTCAACAGAAGCCCTTCTCGGTCAGTAAATGCGTCAACATAAGCCCTTCTCGGTCAGTAAATGCGTCAACATAAGCCCTTCTTGGTCAGTAAATGTGTCAACATAAGCCCTTCTCGGTCAGTAAATGTGTCAACAGAAGACCTTCTCGGTCAGTAAATGTGTCAACATAAGCCCTTCTCGGTCAGTAAATGTGTCAACAGAAGACCTTCTCGGTCAGTAAATGTGTCAACAGAAGCCCTTCTCGATCGGTAAATGCGTCAACATAAGCCCTTCTCGGTCGGTAAATGCATCAACATAAGCCCTTCTTGGTCAGTAAATGTGTCAACATAAGCCCTTCTTGGTCAGTAAATGCGTCAACATAAGCCCTTCTTGGTCAGTAAACCTTCATGGTCAGTAAATACGTCAACATAAGCCCTTCTTGGTCAGTAAATGTGTCAACATAAGCCCTTCTTGGTCAGTAAATGCGTCAACATAAGCCCTTCTCGGTCAGTAAATGTGTCAACATAAGCCCTTCTTGGTCAGTAAATGCATCAACATAAGCCCTTCTTGGTCAGTAAATGCGTCAACACAAATCTTCTGTGCCCTAGATTGTAGCTGTGTTTTGGTTAAAAAAAATAGGAGTCGTATAGTATCTGTGGTAGTATATAGTATCTGTGGTAGTATATAGTATCTGTGGTAGTGTATAGTATGTGTGGTAGTGTATAGTATCTGTGGTAGTATATAGTATCTGTGGTAGTATATAGTATCTGTGGTAGTGTATAGTATCTGTGGTAGTGTATAGTATGTGTGGTAGTGTATAGTATCTGTGGTAGTGTATAGTATCTGTGGTAGTGTATAGTATCTGTGGTAGTGTATAGTATCTGTGGTAGTGTATAGTATCTGTGGTAGTGTACAGTATCTGTGGTAGTGTATAGTATCTGTGGTAGTATATAGTATCTGTGGTAGTGTATAGTATGTGTGGTAGTGTATAGTATCTGTGGTAGTATATAGTATCTGTGGTAGTATATAGTATCTGTGGTAGTATATAGTATCTGTGGAAGTGCATAGTATCTGTGGTAGTGTATAGTATCTGTGGTAGTGTACAGTATCTGTGGTAGTATATAGTATCTGTGGTAGTGTATAGTATGTGTGGTAGTGTATAGTATCTGTGGTAGTATATAGTATCTGTGGTAGTGTATAGTATGTGTGGTAGTGTATAGTATCTGTGGTAGTATATAGTATCTGTGGTAGTATATAGTATCTGTGGTAGTATATAGTATCTGTGGTAGTATATAGTATCTGTGGTAGTATATAGTATCTGTGGAAGTGCATAGTATCTGTGGTAGTGTATAGTATCTGTGGTAGTGTACAGTATCTGTGGTAGTGTATAGTATCTGTGGTAGTGTACAGTATCTGTGGTAGTGTACAGTATCTGTGGTAGTGTATAGTATCTGTGGAAGTGTATAGTATCTGTGGTAGTGTATAGTATCTGTGGTAGTATATAGTATCTGTGGTAGTGTATAGTATCTGTGGTAGTGTATAGTATCTGTGGTAGTATATAGTATCTGTGGTAGTGTATAGTATCTGTGGTAGTGTATAGTATCTGTGGTAGTGTATTGTATCTGTGGTAGTGTACAGTATCTGTGGTAGTGTATAGTATCTGTGGAAGTGCATAGTATCTGTGGTAGTATATAGTATCTGTGGTAGTGTATAGTATCTGTGGTAGTGTACAGTATCTGTGGTAGTATATAGTATCTGTGGAAGTGCATAGTATCTGTGGTAGTATATAGTATCTGTGGTAGTGTATAGTATCTGTGGTAGTGTATAGTATCTGTGGTAGTGTATAGTATCTGTGGTAGTATATAATATCTGTAGAAGTGTATAGTATCTGTGGTAGTGTATAGTATCTGTGGTAGTATATAGTATCTGTGGTAGTGTATAGTATCTGTGGTAGTATATAGTATCTGTGGTAGTATATAGTGGCTAGTTTATAGTATCTGTGGTAGTATATGTGGTAGTGTATTGTATCTGTGGTAGTGTATAGTATCTGTGGTGGTATATAGTGGCTAGTTTATAGTATCTGTGGTAGTGTATAGTATCTGTGGTAGTGTATAGTATCTGTGGTAGTATATAGTATCTGTGGTAGTGTATAGTATCTGTGGTAGTATATAGTATCTGTGGTAGTATATAGTGGTAGTGTATAGTATCTGTGGTAGTATATAGTATATGTGGTACTGTATTGTATCTGTGGTAGTGTATAGTATCTGTGGTGGTATATAGTGGCTAGTTTATAGTATCTGTGGAAGTGTATAGTATCTGTGGTAGTATATAGTATCTGTGGTAGTGTATAGTATCTGTGGTAGTGTATAGTATCTGTGGCTAGTGTATAGTATCTGTGGTGGTGTATAGTATATGTGGTAGTGTATAGTATCTGTGGCAGTATGTAGTATCTGTGGTAGTGTATAGTGGCTAGTGTATAGTATGTGTGGTAGTTTATAGTATCTGTGGGTAGTGTATAATATCGGTGGGTAGTTTATAGTATCTGTGGCTAGTGTATAGTATCTGTGGTAGTATATA
Source organism: Brachymystax lenok tsinlingensis (assembly GCA_030435695.1). Lineage (NCBI taxonomy): Eukaryota > Metazoa > Chordata > Actinopteri > Salmoniformes > Salmonidae > Brachymystax > Brachymystax lenok. The sequence continues at coordinate 46,808,855 of CM059788.1, forward strand.
GTATCTGTGGTAGTGTATAGTATCTGTGGTAGTGTATAGTATCTGTGGTAGTGTATAGTATCTGTGGCAGTATATAGTATCTGTGGTAGTGTATAGTATCTGTGGTAGTGTACAGTATCTGTGGTAGTGTATAGTATCTGTGGTAGTATATAGTATTTGTGGTAGTGTACAGTATCTGTGGTAGTGTACAGTATCTGTGGTAGTGTATAGTATCTGTGGTAGTGTATAGTATCTGTGGTAGTGTATAGTATATGTGGTAGTATATGTGGTAGTGTATTGTATCTGTGATGGTATATAGTGGCTAGTTTATAGTATATGTGGGTAGTGTATAGTATCTGTGGCTAGTGTAGAATATCTATGGTGGTGTATAGTATATGTGGTAGTGTATAGTATCTGTGGCAGTATATAGTATCTGTGGTAGTGTATAGTGGCTAGTGTATAGTATGTGTGGTAGTTTATAGTATCTGTGGGTAGTGTATAGTATCTGTGGTAGTGTATAGTATCTGTGGTAGTGTATAGTATCTGTGGTAGTATATAGTATCTGTGGTAGTGTATAGTGGCTAGTGTATAGTATGTGTGGTAGTTTATAGTATTTGTGGGTAGTGTATGGTATCTGTGGGTAGTGTATGGTATCTGTGGGTAGTGTATAGTATATGTGGGTAGTTTATAGTATTTGTGGGTAGTGTATGGTATCTGTGGGTAGTGTATAGTATATGTGGGTAGTGTATAGTATCTGTGGTAGTGTATAGTATCTGTGGTAGTGTATAGTATCTGTGGTAGTATATAGTATCTGTGGTAGTGTATAGTGGCTAGTGTATAGTATGTGTGGTAGTTTATAGTATTTGTGGGTAGTGTATGGTATCTGTGGGTAGTGTATAGTATATGTGGGTAGTTTATAGTATTTGTGGGTAGTGTATGGTATCTGTGGGTAGTGTATAGTATCTGTGGTAGTGTATAGTATCTGTGGTAGTGTATAGTATCTGTGGTAGTGTACAGTATCTGTGGTAGTGTATAGTATCTGTGGTAGTGTATAGTATCTGTGGTAGTGTATAATATCTGTGGTAGTGTATAGTATCTGTGGTAGTGTATAGTATCTGTGGTAGTGTATAGTATCTGTGGTAGTGTATAATATCTGTGGTAGTGTATAGTATCTGTAGGTAGTGTATAGTATTTGTGGTAGTGTATAGTATCTGTGGTAGTGTATAGTATCTGTAGGCAGTATATAGTATTTGTGGTAGTGTATAGTATCTGTGGTGGTGTATAGTATCTGTGGTAGTGTATAGTATCTGTGGTAGATCTGACCACAGAAACCACAACCTGTTACTGTTAGGCTGACTGATCTGACCACAGACACCACGACCTGTTACTGTTAGGCTGACTGATCTGACCACAGACAGACACCACGACCTGTTACTGTTAGGCTGACTGATCTGACCACAGTCACCACGACCTGTTACTGTTAGGCTGACTGATCTGACCACAGTCACCACGACCTGTTACTGTTAGGCTGACTGATCTGACCACAGTCACCACGACATGTTACTGTTAGGCTGACTGATCTGACCACAGACAGACACCACGACCTGTTACTGTTAGGCTGACTGATCTGACCACAGACACCACGACCTGTTACTGTTAGGTTGACTGATCTGACCACAGACACCACGACCTGTTACTGTCAGGCTGACTGATCTGACCACAGACACCACGACCTGTTACTGTTAGGCTGACTGATCTGACCACAGTCACCACGACCTGTTACTGTTAGGCTGACTGATCTGACCACAGACACCACGACATGTTACTGTTAGGCTGACTGATCTGACCACAGACAGACACCACGACCTGTTACTGTTAGGCTGACTGATCTGACCACAGACACCACGACCTGTTACTGTTAGGCTGACTGATCTGACCACAGACACCACGACCTGTTACTGTTAGGCTGACTGATCTGACCACAGACACCACGACCTGTTACTGTTAGGCTGACTGATCTGACCACAGACAGACACCACGACCTGTTACTGTTAGGCTGACTGATCTGACCACAGACACCACGACCTGTTACTGTTAGGTTGACTGATCTGACCACAGACACCACGACCTGTTACTGTCAGGCTGACTGATCTGACCACAGACACCACGACCTGTTACTGTTAGGTTGACTGATCTGACCACAGTCACCACGACCTGTTACTGTTAGGCTGACTGATCTGACCACAGTCACCACGACCTGTTACTGTTAGGCTGACTGATCTGACCACAGACACCACGACCTGTTACTGTTAGGTTGACTGATCTGACCACAGACACCACGACCTGTTACTGTTAGGCTGACTGATCTGACCACAGACACCACGACCTGTTACTGTTAGGCTGACTGATCTGACCACAGTCACCACGATCTGTTACTGTTAGGCTGACTGATCTGACCACAGTCACCACGACCTGTTACTGTTAGGCTGACTGATCTGACCACAGACAGACACCACGACCTGTTACTGTTAGGCTGACTGATCTGACCACAGTCACCACGATCTGTTACTGTTAGGCTGACTGATCTGACCACAGTCACCACGACCTGTTACTGTTAGGCTGACTGATCTGACCACAGTCACCACGACATGTTACTGTTAGGCTGACTGATCTGACCACAGACAGACACCACGACCTGTTACTGTTAGGCTGACTGATCTGACCACAGACACCACGACCTGTTACTGTTAGGCTGACTGATCTGACCACAGACACCACGACCTGTTACTGTTAGGCTGACTGATCTGACCACAGTCACCACGACCTGTTACTGTTAGGCTGACTGATCTGACCACAGACACCACGACCTGTTACTGTTAGGCTGACTGATCTGACCACAGACAGACACCACGACCTGTTACTGTTAGGCTGACTGATCTGACCACAGACACCACGACCTGTTACTGTCAGGCTGACTGATCTGACATTGACTAATGTCCACGTATTAAAAACATTAAGGGACAAAAGCTCCACTTAATCAGTAGATGTCTAGGCGTCCACTCTGTTACATTGACTTTGACACACTGCAAGTACTCAAGTCCTTCCCTCTAAATGACATTCTGTCCCTGAATGATTTAAACCTTCAAATTGTACTGATGCACTGGCTCACTTTAACATGGTTGTCGACAGCAGACAACTAAAAATAACCACTTTCCTGATCAGACTGTAATGAATACTCAGGCAGAAAAAGGTGTAGATTCACGCGCAGAGCGTGTGAATCTACAGAAGCCATCGCAGAAGGCAGGAATCGTGGTCACAGGCAGGCAAATGGTCAAACACAGGTAGGCAGTCAAAAAACAAACAATACCTCACAACCACACAAACAGAAAGAACTGAATTACAGTTGAAGTCGGAGGTTTACATACACTTAGGTTGGAGTCATTAAAACTTGTTTTTCAACCACTCCACAAATTTCTTGTTAATAAACTATAGTTTTGGCAAGTCGGTTAGGACATCTACTTTGTGCATGACACAATACATTTTTCCAACAATTGTTTACAGACAGATTATTTCACTTATAATTCACTGTATCACAATTCCAGTGGGTCAGAAGTTTGACTGTGCCTTTAAACAGCTTGGAAAATTCCAGAAAATGATGTCATGGCTTTAGAAGCTTCTGATAGGCTAATTGACATCATTTGAGTCAATTGGAGGTGTACATGTGGATGTACTTCAAGGCCTACCTTCAAACTCAGTGCCTCTATGCTTGACATCATGGGAAAATCAAAAGAAATCAGCCAAAATTGTAGACCTCCAGAAGTCTGGTTCATCCTTGGGAGCAATTTACAAACGCCTGAAGGTACCACATTCATCTGTACAAACAATAGTACGCAAGTATAAACACCATAGGACCACGCAGCCGTCATACCGCTCAGGAGGGAGACTCATTCTGTCTCGATGCAGACAAGAAACAGGGTTTACGTGAAATGTTAGACACAGCTGGACAAGATGGAAACAGACACAGTGACAGTGCGCACGGAGGAAGAGAGGCCACGGACAGACAGAGCTGAAACTTCACTGCTTGACATGTGTGATGAAATCCTGGTTGAGAATGAAACGACTTAACAAATGAACGAAACAACACAGCAAGTCAGTGAAAGAAACTGGTTTTTATTATGTTTTACTGGTAATGGGGACATACTAGGTAAATGCCAACAAAATAACTTTTTGGTCAGTGTGTTGTGTTGTGTGGTGTGTATCTCTGTGTGTGTAACCTTTATTTAACTAGGCAAGTCAGTTAAGAACAAATTCCTATTTACAATGACGGCCGACCCCGGGCAAAGCCGTACGACGCTGGGCCAATTGTGCGCCGCCCTATAGTCCCTATGGGACTCCCAATCACGGCCGGCTGTGATACATCCTGAATTTGAACCAGGGACTGTAGTGACGCCTCTTGCACTGAGATGCAGTGCCTTAGACCGCTGCGTCCGTGTGTGTGTTAACTATTTAACTGTACTAGAATGCTTAAAAATGTAAAATATCGGTTATCGGTATCTTTTCTTTTTTGGCAAGGAAAACGTGATATCGGTGCATCCCTAGATATTATATTTTGAAAGAGGAAGCTAAGTACTTTAAGAATATGTTTTCATTTCAGTCGCCTCCATCTCTTCTAGCCAAAGTTAATTGTATGGATTTTTTTCTCTCTGAAAAAATGTTAAATGAACAGCTGTACAGAAAGACTCATGTGAAGGCCAAATTACAGAGGAGGAACTTCTGGATGCAATGAAAGCCTTAAAGTCCAGTGCTTGATGGCATCCCACTGGAGGTATACCAACCCCTATTATATACTCAGAGGACTGTTATTAGCATGCTTAACCCCTCCCACTGGAGGTATACCAACCCCTATTATATACTCAGAGGACCGTTATTAGCATGCTTAACCCCTCCCACTGGAGGTATACCAACCCCTTTTATATACTCAGAGGACCGTTATTAGCATGCTTAACCCCTCCCACTGGAGGTATACCAACCCCTTTTATATACTCAGAGGACCGTTATTAGCATGCTTAACCCCTCCCACTGGAGGTATACCAACCCCTTTTATATACTCAGAGGACCGTTATTAGCATGCTTAACCCCTCCCATGTAAACCGTAGATTATCGGACACTCGACAAGAAGATTTCCTTATTACTGAAACAGGTTACAAGCGGTAAATATCAAAGATATTGTCCATTTAAAAAAGAAATTGGAGGTCCCTTACGCTTCAGTGTTGTGACGCAAAAAATTCTAGCAAAATGTATAGCGCATAGAATTATAAAGGTCCTGTCAGATATTATTAATTCTAATCAGACAGGTTTTTTACATGGACGATACATTGGTGATAATACAGTGAGGCAAAAAAGTATTAAGTCAGCCACCAATTGTGCAAGTTCTCTCACTTAAAAAGATGAGAGAGGCCTGTAATTTTCATCATAGGTACACTTCAACTATGACAGACAAAATGAGGAAAAAAAATCCAGAAAATCACATTGTAGGATTTTTAATTAATTTATTTGCAAATTATGGTGGAAAATAAGTATTTGGTCACATACAAACAAGCAAGATTTCTGGCTCTCACAGACCTGTAACTTCTTCTTTAAGAGGCTCCTCTGTCCTCCACTCGTTACCTGTATTAATGGCACCTGTTTGAACTTGTTATCAGTATCAAAGACACCTGTCCACAACATCAAACAGTCACACTCCAAACTCCACTATGGCCAAGACCAAAGAGCTGTCAAAGGACACCAGAAACAAAATTGTAGACCTGCACCAGGTTGGGAAGACTGAATCTGCAATAGGTAAGCAGCTTGGTTTGAAGAAATCAACTGTGGGAGCAATTATTAGGAAATGGAAGACATACAAGACCACTGATAATATTCCTCGATCTGGGGCTCCACGCAATCTCACCCCGTGGGGTCAAAATGATCACAAGAACGGTGAGTAAAAATCCCAGAACCACACGGGGGGACCTAGTGAATGACCTGCAGAGAGCTGGGACCAAAGTAACAAAGCCTACCATCAGTAACACACTACGCCGCCAGGGACTCAAATCCTGCAGTGTCCCCCTGCTTAAGCCAGTACATGTTCAGGCCCGTCTGAAGTTTGCTAGAGAGCATTTGGATGATCCAGATGAGGATTGGGAGAATGTCATATGGTCAGATGAAACCAAAATAGAACTTTTTGGTAAAAACTCAACTCGTCGTGTTTGGAGGACAAAGAATGCTGAGTTGCATCCAAAGAACACCATACCTACTGTGAAGCATGGGGTGGAAACATCATGCTTTGGGGGCTGTTTTTCTGCAAAGGACCAGGACGACTGATCCGTGTAAAGGAAAGAATGAATGGGGCCATGTATCGTGAGATTTTGAGTGAAAACCTCCTTCCATCAGCAAGGGCATTGAAGATGAAACGTGGCTGGGTCTTTCAGCATGACAATGATCCCAAACACACCGCCCGGGCAACGAAAGAGTGGCTTCGTAAGAAGCATTTCAAGGTCCTGGAGTGGCCTAGCCAGTCTCCAGATCTCAACCCCATAGAAAATCTTTGGAGGGAGTTGAAAGTCCATGTTGCCCAGCGACAGCCCCAAAACATCACTTCTCTAGAGGAGATCTGCATGGAGGAATGGGCCAAAATACCAGCAACAGTGTGTGTGAACCTTGTGAAGACTTACAGAAAACGTTTGACCTCTGTCATTGCCAACAAAGGGTATAACAAAGTATTGAGATAAAATTTTGTTATTGACCAAATACTTATTTTCCACCATAATTTGCAAATAAATTAAAAATCCTACAATGTGATTTTCTGGATTTCTTTTTCTCATTTCGTCTGTCATAGTTAAAGTGTACCTATGATGAAAATTACAGGCCTCTCTCATCTTTTTAAGTTGGAGAACTTGCACAATTGGTGGCTGACTAAATACTTTTTTGCCCCACTGTATAAGACAAGTACTGGAAACAATAGAACCCTATGAGATATCGGGGAAACCAGGCCTGGTTTTCATAGCTGACTTTGAAAAGTACAACTGGAGTTTATATATAAATGCCTGGAATATTTACATTTAGGTGAATCTCTTAGAAAATGGGTTAAAGTCATGTATAGTTTTTAGTTTTAAACTGTCAAGAGGAGTGAAACAAGGTTGTCCACTATCGGCGTATCTATTTATTATTGCCATCGAAATGTTAGCTGTTAAAACTAGATCCAACAATAATATCAAGGGGATAGAAATCCGGGGCTTAAAAACAAAGGTGTCATTGTACGTTGATGATCCATGTTTTCTTTTAAATCCACAACTTGGATCCCTCCACAGCTTCATAGAGGATCTAGATACTTTAGAAATATATATATGGAAACGTCTGCTCTACCCAAAATTCCAACCAACTAATTACCGCAAAGATGTTAGAGGAAAGTGGAAGGGGAAAAAGTAGGGAACTTGTCTGTTGGTATTAAAGACCATAACTGGTTAAAGAAAATTGCTAAATAGTTGGAAAGAGATTTTACGTACCGATTCCATGGCACATGGTTTATGAACTTTTCAATTTAAATTATTATTCAACATTCTTGCAACCAATAGAATACAACCTTCCCAGCTCTGCAGATTTTTCTGCGAAGAGACAGATTCATTAGATCATTTGTTTTGGTACTGTCCATATGTAGCTTGTTTTTGGTCTCAGGTCCAGGAATGGCTGAAGAATTGCAATATTTACCTGGAGATAACCCTGCAGATACTCTGGGTGATCTGAAAAGTCAATCCATCAATAATATAATAATACTTTTAGCAAAAATGTTTATTTTTTTAATTCACAATCTGTAGAAACAATGAGAATAGAAAGATTCAGAACTTTTGTGAAACATCACAGCACAGTTGAACAATCTACGCCAAATAGAAATGTAATATGTATAAGAATATAGATGGGAGGGGTTGAATGGAGCTGAAGGTTGGGAATAATAACAACTAATAACAACAAGATAACTCATGTAAAATATACTGTGTCCGAAAAAAACGTATATAGGTGCAGAATGTTTATGAAATAAATAGATGGGAGAGGTTGAGGTAAGAGGAAGGACAGGAGTAAAAACAAACAAAATAGATTGTAAAATAGACTGTGTCCATAAAAATGTATATAGTATGTATAGACTGGAAGTAGAGGACTGAGTGTTGTTCACTAGTTTACTCCAATTATGGGAGTGGTGGTAGGGTTAGAAAGTAATGAAGGCAAATATATTTCAAAAGGATTTGTATTTACAGTACCAGTCAAAAGTTTGGACACAACTACTCATTCTAGGGTTTTTATTTATTTGTACTAATTCTACATTGTATAATAATAGTGAAGACAACTATGAAGTAACACATACGGAATCATGTAGTAACCAAACACGTGTTAAACAAATCAAAATATATTAGATTTGTGAGATTCTTCAAAGTAGCCACCCTTTGCCTTGATGAAAGCTTTGCACACTCTTGGCATTCTCTCAACCAGCTTCATGAGGTAGTCACCTGGAATGCATTTCAATTACCAGGTGTGCCTTTGTGGAATTTCTTTCCTTCTTAATGCGTTTGAGACAGTTGTGTTGTGGCAAGGTAGGGGTGGTATACAGAAGATAGCCCTATTTGGTAAAAGACCAAGTCCATTTTATGGCAAGAACAGCTCAAATAAGCAAAGAGAAACTGACAGTCCATCATTACTTTAAGACATGAAGGTGAGTCAATGCGGAAAATTTCAAGAACTTTTCTTCAAGTGCAGTCGCAAAAACCATCAAGCGCTCTGATGAAACTGACTCTGATGAGGACCGCCACAGGAAAGGAAGACCCAGAATTACCTCTGCTGCAGAGGATAAGTTCATTAGAGTTACCAGCCTCAGAAATTGCAGCCCAAATAAATGCTTCACAGAGTTCAAGTAACAGACACATCTCAACATCAACTGTTCAGAGGAGCCTGTGTGAGTCAGGCCTTCATGGTTGAATGGTTGAAATCAGGCCTTCATGGTTGAATTGCTGTAAAGAAACCACTACTAAAGGACACCAATAATAATAAGCGACTTGCTTGGGCCAAGAAACACGAGCAATGGACTTTAGACCGGTGTAAATCTGTCCTTTGGTCTGATGAGTCCAAATTTGAGATTACAACCGCCGTGTCTTTGTGAGAGACACAGGTGAACGGATCATCTCCGCATGTGTGGTTCCCACCATGAAGCATGGAGGAGGAGGTGTAATGGTGCTTTGCTCATGACACTGTCAGTGACTTATTTAGAATTCAAGGCACGCTTAACCAGCATGGCTACCACAGCATTCTGCAGCCAATAGCCATCCCATCTGGTTTGCGCTTAGTGGGTTTGCGCTTAGTTTGTTTACCAACAGGACAATGACCAAAAACACACCTCCAGGCTGTGTAAGGGCTATTTGACCAAGAAGGAGAGTGATGGAGTGCTGCATCAGATGACCTGGCCTCCACAATCACCCGACCTCAACCCAATTGAGATGGTTTGGGATGAGTTGGACCGCAGAGTGAAGGAAAAGCAGCCAACAAGTGCTCAGCATATGTGGGAACTCCTTCAAGACTGTTGGAAAAAGCATTCCAGGTGAGAGAATTCCAAGAGTGCGAAGCTGTCATCAAGGCAAAGGGTGGCTACTTTTAACGACTTTTTTGGTTACGACATGATTTCATAGTTTTGATGTCTTCACTATTATTCCACAAATGTAGAAAATAGTAAAAAATAAAAGAAAAACCCTTGAACGAGTAGGTGTGTCCAAACTTTTGACTGGTACTGTATATATGGGGGATTGGAAGTGATGCAATTACATTAAAATCTACCCCCTAAAAAAAAGATCTACCCCCTGGACCTCTAGCAGTGTAGAACTAAGACCGAGGACTGGCAGTTTCTGGACCTCTAGCAGTGTAGAACTAAGACCGAGGACTGGCAGTTTCTGGACCTCTAGCAGTGTAGAACTAAGACCGAGGACTGGCAGTTTCTGGACCTCTAGCAGTGTAGAACTAAGACCGAGGACTGGCAGTTTCTGGACTTCTAGCAGTGTAGAACTAAGACAGAGGACTGGCAGTTTCTGGACCTCTAGCAGTGTAGAACTAAGACCGAGGACTGGCAGTTTCTGGACCTCTAGCAGTGTAGAACTAAGACAGAGGACTGGCAGTTTCTGGACCTCTAGCAGCTCTTTCTGTCCATTCAGTATATGCGATAGTAATAACTCGGTAACAATGGAAAAACAATTTAATACAAAGAAGCGTCTTTCAAATGAGTAAACAGTGTCTTATCAATATCAAGTTGTGTGTATATATATTTTTTATTTAACAGTAAAAGTATGACTAGTTAAACAGGAAGGAAGTGACTGGCTCTACCCGGGAACACTACTCATGTTTAGTTCTATATCATTAAGGCAGACGGTTCAGACACCACCGCATTAAAAATAACATTCTGTTGCCACCACCAGTGTCTATTTCCAGAAGTCAGCAGGGAGGGGGGATAGGGTGCCATTTGGGACATAACCCAGGTCTTCGGACCAGGGTCGTATTCATTAGTATACACATGAAAAACATTTGAAAACAATTTGCAACGGAAAAAACGCAAATATGCGTTTATTATTGTTTCAGTCCATTTCCTTCCGTTTGGTACTTAATTAACAATCCAGGTGTGTGTGTGTGTCCTGCTGTCCGCTGTAACACGTTACTGTGTCTTTAAGGGATTTAACAGGAAGACCCACCCAGGCAAGGTCGGTGGAGCAGGTCGGTAACCAACACGACACCGTGACACCATCGCCACGGCAACTTGATTCTACCTAATAAGGGAACAGGAGACCTGCAATTAAAAAATAATAACAGTTGTTCGCTGTGGGAAGGAGAAATCATTTCCAGGACAGGAAGTCTGGTGTCAGATGATGTTGGGCAAAACAGGTGGTGATGAATAAATAAGAAATGTTTTTATGCTAACTCAGACATTTGTAGACAACTAAAATGTCCACCACTAAAACCTTGTCTAAACACGACAACTCCAACAGGATGTACAGTGGCATGGAAAACCACATGACACAGTTGTTTACATACACAGAAGTTTACATACACTTAGGTTGATGTCATTTAAAACTTGTTTTTCAACCACTCCACAAATTTCTTGTTAACAAACTATAGTTTTGGCAAGTCGGTTAGGACATCTACTTTGTGCATGACAAGTAATTTTTCCAACAATTGTTTACAGACAAATTATTTCACTTATAATTCACTGTATCACAATTCCAGAGGGTCAGAAATGTACATACACTAAGTTGACTGTGCCTTTAAACAGCTTGGAAAATTCCAGAAAATGATGTCATGGATTTAGAAGCTTCTGATAGGCTAATTGACATCATTTGAGTCAATTGGAGGTGTACCTGTGGATGTATTTCAAGGCCTACAAACCTGACTCAGATACACCAGCTCTGTCAGGAGGAATGGGCCAAAATTCACCCAACTTATTGTGGGAAGCTTGTGGAAGGCTACCCGAAACGTTTGACCCAAGTTAAACAATTTAAAGGCAATGCTACCAAATACTAATTGAGTGTATGTGAACTTCTGACCCACTGGGAATGTGATGAAAGAAATAAAAGCTGAAATAAATTATTCTGTCTACTATTATTCTGATATTTAACATTCTTATAATAAAGTGGTGATCCTAACTGACCTAAGACAGGGAATTTTTACTAGGATTAAATGTCAGGAATTGTGAAATACTGAGTTTAAATGTATTTGGCTAAGGTGTATGTAAACTTCCCTTCAACTCTACATTCACAAGTCTTTTCACACGTGTGTATTACAGGAAGTGCTGAGCGATTAGTGCTTTTTGAGTTCGGTTCGATTATTATAAAACAAGTATCACGGTTTTCGATTCCAATGATTATTTTTTTTAAACATAATGTATTATGAAATAATAACGGTAAACATTAAATTGCCAAAACATTGAAAATGGTCCATTGTCTCTGTCAGTTCCACATTGGGTAGACATCAATAGAAACATGGAAAATTACTATGAAATAATAAAACATTTCAGTTTTGTATATTGCTTATTTTTTTTATTTAATTATTTGATTTCCTTAAAGTCATCACCTCATCTCTGCTCAGGCAGTAGCAGTCAGCCAGACCATCTAACGGTATGTTCCCCATACTGTACTGTCTGTAGTCATCCTATTTAGCTAGGATGCTGCAGAGCTGTCTGGCCAAATCATTGTCCTAGTTCTTTCAAGTAGATAAGGTATACTTTCACAAACGGTCTCTGTCCCTCGTCGTTGTGTTGTGCACATTCCTCTCTCATGCGGTCTGTGTGTATGTAACGTAACGTAGTAGCAGGCGTAAAAGTGTATCCGTCCAGAGATCTGTATACAATAACGAGATGCTCATGTCTCCGCCCTAACAATGAGAGTCCTTGTCCCAAAGGCGGGAAAGGCAAGCTTAGGTCCAAAATAACCCCATAGAAACGCATTGGGCTTATTTTGGTGAGAGTGAAACCTCTCGCGTCTCTTGAGCTGAAAAAAATAAATAAAAAATGGAGCAATGGATTATGGTCATTGTAGTTAATTACCACATGTCTGTGCTAAACTAGGCTGAATATTTGCTATATGACAACTACAACTCCAATCAGCCCAGCGTCCCTCATAGTTCGTGACTTGATTTCTCAGATTTCTCTCATGAATGATTTGATTTCTCTCTAAGAAATACCAAACTAAATGGAATTCAAGTAATCGAACCGGAGTCGGTCAATTAGTTGTTTAATAACCCCCCATGTTGGTTCAATGTCTGCACACATGACTAAGTCACTTTGAACAAAAGCATCTAGTAAATGGCATATGTTATTATTATATTAGTTACACAAGTGGCTATATAAGATCACCAGTGGAGGTACGAACGTCTACAACGCAAAATATCTTTAGTTCCGCCATTTACCTCAGGACATTGTATTAGTTCATTGTATCTTCGTGGTTGGAGGTGACTTGGTTCCGTGGTCCGCCACAGCATCAACAGCAGTGTGTTTAACCTCCAACGTACTGAAGAAGTAAGCCTGGATGAAAATAACACAGCAAGATAATTTATTGTGAGAGAACACCGGGTTTTCCGCCCCCAAAATGACACCCCCATTCCCTTTTTATAGTGCACTACTTTTGACCAGGACCCCCCCCCATAGGGAATAGGGTGTCATTTGGGACACATCCGAGACTAACAAGCTAGAGAGGAACAGGGGCCCTGGTCTAAAGTAGTGCACTATATAGGGAATAGGGTGTCATTTTGGATGAACATAATTTCCTGTCAGTCTTTTTTTATTCAGCTCTTCCTTGAAAATGGGTGCCTTTTGCGTGAATTTCTGAAAATTATTATTTTACGTCTGTCCCTCATTTTAAGCAATTCGTCACATATCGTACAAAATGGATAACGGACATCCACAAATGAATACATACCATAGGAAACTTTACATACGGTGCCTTCGGGAAAGTATCCAGACCCCTTGACTTTTTCCACATGTTGTTACGTTACGGCCTTGTTATAAAAATGGATTAAATAAAACACATTTCCTCATCCAATCTACACACAATACTCCCATGTGCAGCTGTCGGGTTACCATGACAACGGTCACAACAATAAGGTCAAAGTTGAATTGGCTCTTGCTCCTTCACCGGGAAAAAAGCAATGGCTATATATAAAAAATGTGAATGCCGACAAGAAAAATGTTTTAAAAAAACATTATATAGAGCTGCTTGAAAGAAACAGGAAACACACTGTTAATCATACGTGAAAGCAGTATATTGTACCATTCACAGCAGGTGACATCGTTTGGGACTTCTGAACAGCACGGTGGAAAAGGAAGTAAGTCTTCTCTCTTGTTTTATCATCTTTGACTAAGGTGGTCAAGCTCAACATGTCAACCCTGTTCACTCAATTAAAAGTTAGGAACAATTGATTCAAGGTTCAATGCAGACATTTGTCTTTTTATCTCAATTGCAAATCATTTTTTTCTGGGTAACAATTAAGTACTTTCTGTGATTATTATAAATTACAAATGGACTGTCTGGGAGTGGTCTGAGTGGAGAGGGGAAAACTGAAAACGAGCTGTTATTGGCAGACAGATTTGGAACTCTTTCTTATTGGTCTATTAACAAATTTACCACCTGGTGATGTCACCAGGCAGTCCAAAACTCCATCCCACCAAAACAGGCTGAAATGTATTTTCAAACAGCACTTACATTAAAAAAGGGAATTATCATCATGTTTTTTTTTTTTTTACAATTTCACAGTATTTTTCTGTAGGCTAAACATATCCTCCATGCAATTGAATGTTGAAAGATGTCTTTTTTCAAGTTTGCATGTCCAAAAGGCACCCATTTCGTGGAACGACCCAGAGACATGTGATTCTCCTGAGTAGCTAGCTGGCTGTAGTCACACGTGGAAGTGGAATGACCATTTTCCAGTCAGTCACTGTTTCTGACAAGCAACCTCCTTCCCCTTCCTTCCTGCTCTACCGCTCCTCTCTCTCTCTCTCTCTCTCTCTCTCTCTCTCTCTCTCTCTCTCTCTCTCTCTCTCTCTCTCTCTCTCTCTCTCTCTCTCTCTCTCTCTCTCTCTCTCTCTCTCTCTCCTCTCTCTCTCTCTCTCTCTCTCCCCTCTCTCTCTCTCTCTCTCCCCCGTCTCTCTCTCTCTCTCTCCCCCCTCTCTCTCTCTCTCTCTCTCTCTCTCTCTCTCTCTCTCTCTCTCTCTCCCTCTCTCTCTCTCTCTCTCTCTCTCTCCCCTCTCTCTCTCTCTCTCTCTCTCTCTCTCCTCTCTCTCTCTCTCCTCTCTCTCTCTCCCCTCTCTCCCTTCTCTCTCTCTCCCCTTCTCTCTCTCTCTCCCTCTCCCCTTCTCTCTCTCTCTCCCTCTCCCCTTCTCTCTCTCTCTCTCTCTCTCTCCCCTTCTCTCTCTCTCTTCCCCCTTCTCTCTCTCTCTCTCTCTCTCTCTCTCTCTCTCTTTCCCCTGAGGTAAACTAACTTGACTCCTTTTAAATCTTTCTCATGCGCTGTCAAAAGGGAGTGTAGCCAAAGACACTATGGTCAGGTCCTTTGGTGTAGCGCTCTGGCAGTCGCCACGCTTCAAGGCTCCAGTAGAATAGCGAGGAGGTAACGGAGATAATGACATCATTGTGTGGGTCCCATTGGGAGATGCATCCATTGGTGCTACAGAGCGCAGCCAGGTGAGGTTTATGTAAACTGGGTCAGTCAAGTACTACTTGACCGGGAACAACCCAACTCTGTAAGGCTGGTGTCGTGTTCACCAGGCACCAAAATGAAGAAGATAAATAAAGCGGTATGAAACTCGCCCAATAAGAAACACTCAATGTTTGGTTTTCCGTTTAGAAACCGTTTTGCTACGCTGTGCCCTATTGAACACGACCCAGGTGTGTTTTCCCCGGGAAATGTTTACCTTGCAACCGAACGCCAAGAGGACGTGGAGCGCCACGACGGCCGTCATGATCGCTATGGCAACCCGGGGCTGGTCGTCGCGGACGGCGGGCCAGAAGGTCAAGACCAGGACGGAACCAGAGAGACAGAGAGCCACAACAATGGAAAGCCACCTAACGGCCTCGTACGGGATGATCCACAACACCTGTCAACAACAACACACCTGTCAACAACAACACCTGTCAACAACACCACCTGTCATTAACTACAACATCATTTTAAAAAAAAAGACTGGAATAAACATGTCCTCAACATTTGCATTCCAACAAAGTAAATGCGAAAAAATATTGAACCTAATAAAATATAAAACAATGCCACATAAAACAGCGTAATCTCTCATGTCCTTACCACAGCAGGTATGTAGACGGCCAGGGAGTATCCGTAGACACAGACGATCTCCAGGAATGAGTAAGAAACTACGTTCATAACCTTGGAGTTCCTCCAGACCAGCAGGCCCCACAGGGCCAGGGGAACCAGCCACGCATAGCTGTAGATGGCCGTGGCCGCAATGGTCACTGGGATATAAAAAACACACACAGAGAAACAGTAGTGTTCAGATATTCTATTGGCCTGAGTCTTGGAAAGTGGAGGAGTCAGTTTGATCGTGTGTTTGTTTTACCCTTGAAAAACTTTAATATGGACACTCACCTTTCCGGAACTCGGGGACGTATTTATACTGGGGTTCACCCAGGTAAACCAGGAAGTCAGAGATGTTTCCACAGATGGCGATGACAAAAACCAGAGTAGCACAGATCCAGAAGGGACCTGGAGGCACAGAGATTGACAGACGGTATCAGTAATCTGTAGTATTTGACTACGCATCACGGCCAGTTTCAAATGCTACTTCCACGTCCCTGAATCCAGTGATGAGGTAGAATTTTATTCATTATATACTCAGTGTTATCCACAAGTACAGAGTAGCCAGCCAAGTAGAAAAAGTAGCCAGCCGGGTGGCCCCCCAGGCCGGGTCCAGGGGCGTTTGCCCCTCTGCGTTCAACATTTTTTTTCAGAAGGAGCTCTATTTTGGTGGCCTCTGGTACATTCTTATGCCTTAATTCCATCCGAAATACACAGAGAAATGGATTGAATCCTTTTTATAGAGTTTACGTCTCACATTGTAGAAATGTGTTGTGGTATTGTCTAGAAAGACATGACTTTACCATTGAAATGACTGAAAATGTATGAATTCAGTGTGTTGTTTTGTCTCGGTCTAGGGCTATATGGATCAGGACTATTTAAACATTGTTTTTTAACACTTATCTTGTCTTCTCTTGAGATTAAAAGTCTCATTTATAGTTTTACTTCAAGATATTAATTGCCAAAATTATGTTGTTTTCTCTTCAAATTATGTATTTTATTAAAACAGAAAAATGAAGTTAATAGCCCAAATTATCTTGAAAAATAAATTAAAAGGATTTGTTTTTCCAGGTTTCCGTTTCTACACAGTTTTTTTTTCAGGTTTTCACTCTTAAAAATAAAATCACACTTTTGTAATAGGAAAGTCCACAACAATGCCTAAACCACATTAGGAGACCACTTGTTGATGTCTGGGTGTAGTTTCCCTTTATTTCCAGTGAGCACCTAGCAAGAGGCTGTTGTTTTGTTTTTGTAGAGCACATGTGATTGTAGAGCTTGCAAATAACAAATACCCACTGGAATGATGTTTGTCCCCCATGTAGTCCATTTCAGGTTCTTCAAAATCCACAGAATTAATCTAAGATAACTCAAGAAATCTGTAATGAACTGACGTTTTTGCCAAGAATGTTTTAGTCGCGCAATTTGACATCTAACTAAGAAAGTTTTTTTTAGTCGCGAAAAGTCGCCAAGTATGTTTTAGTCTCTGGAGAGACCTGAAAATAGCTGTGCAGCGACGCTCCCCATCCAACCTGACAGAGCTTGAGAGGATCTGCAGAGAAGAATGGGAGAAACTCAGGTAGCATCATTACCCAAAAGACTCAATGCTGTAATCGCTGCCAAAGGTGCTTCAACAAAGTACTGAGTAAAGGGTCTGAATACTGATGGAAATGTGATATTTCAGTATTTTATTTTTACTACATTTGCAAAAATCATCGTTACCACGTGCAAATTCCCCAGCGTCATGCTCTCTCCCTCCTCTGTGTAAAGAAATTCCCCAGCGTCATGCTCTCTCCCTCCTCTGTGTAAAGAAATTCCCCAGCGTCATGCTCTCTCCCTCCTCTGTGTAAAGAAATTCCCCAGCGTCATGCTCTCGCCCTCCTCTGTGTAAAGAAATTCCCCAGCGTCATGCTCTCTCCCTCCTCTGTGTAAAGAAATTCCCCAGCGTCATGCTCTCTCCCTCCTCTGTGTAAAGAAATTCCCCAGCGTCATGCTCTCTCCCTCCTCTGTGTAAAGAAATTCCCCAGCGTCATGCTCTCTCCCTCCTCTGTGTAAAGAAATTCCCCAGCGTCATGCTCTCTCCCTCCTCTGTGTAAAGAAATTCCCAGCGTCATGCTCTCGCCCTCCTCTGTGTAAAGAAATTCCCCAGCGTCATGCTCTCTCCCTCCTCTGTGTAAAGAAATTCCCCAGCGTCATGCTCTCGCCCTCCTCTGTGTAAAGAAATTCCCCAGCGTCATGCTCTCGCCCTCCTCTGTGTAAAGAAATTCCCCAGCGTCATGCTCTCTCCCTCCTCTGTGTAAAGAAATTCCCCAGCGTCATGCTCTCGCCCTCCTCTGTGTAAAGAAATTCCCCAGCGTCATGCTCTCGCCCTCCTCTGTGTAAAGAAATTCCCCAGCGTCATGCTCTCTCCCTCCTCTGTGTAAAGAAATTCAACTGCAACCAGCCACAACGCACACACCTTGTACCGGGAGGTGGGACAGACAGCGGACCAAGTTACCATGTCATCGCTGGCTTTGTGACTGAGTGGCGCCTGTCCTAATAATAGATTGGTAGAAGATGCATATCGTTCATTGCAGCGAGAGTGGGATCGACGGACTAACCAATTAAAACTAACCTAGTTAATATGAAGTAGACGGCTGAAAATAAGTCTGTAAGTGGCTGATCAGCCGACAGCTGGCGCCAGCGGAAAACATTAAGGTTAGGCTAACAACACTTCACGTCATGACTAGTAGGAAGGATGCATGCTCACCATAAAGATCAGGGTTGTTGTGGATGTAGAGATGGACAAAGTTCTTCCCTGGCCATGGCAATAACGACCCCAGGATTCTCCCTCTCACCTAGAGGAAACACATTACAACACAGAAATATAATCAATACATTATTAAATATCCAAGGCGGACGCCTATCCTACGCAGGGATGGAATACCGAAAGGGTACGCAGGGCACGGGGCCCCCCAACTAAATGTTCTGTTTTGGAGTTATGGGTCATCTGGATCACCTTTTTGGGGTTATGGGTCAACTGGAGGTCGTGGGCATATGTGTAGAATTGCAGGACAACTAAGAAAACATATTTTTATTTTTATCTCTCAGCCTCAACGCAAAATGTGAACAATAGCATGAGATGAGCTATAAAACAGCGAATTTCTCTCTCTGACCCATGCCAACAAGTGTAGAATTGCAGGAAATGTGCTTTTAAACTGCAACATTTTCTCTTCGCCTCATGACAAAATGTGTAGAATAGCGTTGTAAAACTGCAAAAACAATTCTAGACAAACCGTGTGTTTAAATGCAGGAAGTTAGCTGTTTTCAGGTCCAATGTAACTTTATTCGTTCTTAAATACTCATCGCAAATGTCATTACAAAATAAATATTATGGTTTTCAAAGGCCTATTTGTTTGGCCGATTCAATTCAGATACACAACACATCACTAGTCAGAAATATAAATCCGTTGGAAGTACCTGGTGTGTCTCTACGTCAAAGAATCTCTGATAGTATTCAAAGGTCCAGAAAGGAGCACTTTTCTTCTGCCCAGACAACAGCTGGAGGAAAAGAAACATGTATTTTAAAACAATGTAACTCACATCCAGTAACAAAAAAAACACCCCCACAATCACAGAATCAGATTAATGATCAGAAACATCAATGGGCTTTTATATGGCATGTGCTTTATTTCTGAACCAAACATCGACAACATCTGGGCTGCAACTAAGTGCTTACCGATTGCAGCCCAGATGTTGTCCATGTTACGTTATAACGTGGTAAACCACACTATATATACACAAAAGTATATGGACACCCCTTTTCAGCCACACCCGTTGCTGACAGGTGTATAAAATCGAGCACAGAGCCATACAATCTCCATAGACAAACATTGGCAGTAGAATTCCCTTACTTTAGAGCTCAGTGACTTTCAACGTGGTACCGTCGTAGGATGCCACCTTTCCAACAAGTCAGTTCATAAACTTTCTGCCCTGCTAGAGCTGCCTCCCACCCCCGGTCATCTGTAAGTGCTGTTATTGTGAAGTGGAAACGGATAGGAGCGACAACGGCTCAGCCGTGAAGTGGTAGGCCACACAAGGTCACAGAACAGGACCGCAGAGCGCTGAAGCGCATAAAAATCGTCTGTCCTCGGTTGCAACACTCACTACCGAGTTCCAAACTGCCTCTGGAAGCAACGTCAGCATAAGAACTGTTCGTCGGGAGCTTCATGAAATGGGTTTCCATGGCCGAGCAGCCGCACACAAGCCTAAAATCACCATGCGCAATGCCAAGCGTCGGCTGGAGTGGTGTAAAGCTCACCGCCATTGGACTCTGGAGCAGTGGAAACGCGTTCTCTGGAGTGATGAATCACGCTTCACCATCTGAATGCCAGGAGAACACTACCTGCCCGAATGCATATTAATGCCCTTGATTTTGGAATGAGGTGTTCGACCAATAGGTGTCCACATACTTTTGGTCATATAGTGTATGTATTTTTCTGACCTCAGTCTTGTCGTCATTGGCTAATGGGTCATTATCCTCTTCGAAGGATGTCACCGGTGCTGATCTCCTCTGTTTCTGAGGGTTGTGACTTCCTGCTGCTGTGTCCTCAATACTGATGGTAGTCGCATCTCCGATCCCTCCCAAATGGCTCTCAGAACTGTCAAATTCTGATTCGGAATGTTAGTAAAGAGAAAGGTCATGACAAAGATTCTGATTCGGAATGTTAGTAAAGAGAAAGGTTATCACAAAGATTCTGATTCGGAATGTTAGTAAAGAGAAAGGTTATCACAAAGATTCTGATTCGGAATGTTAGTAAAGAGAAAGGTTATCACAAAGATTCTGATTCGGAATGTTAGTAAAGAGAAAGGTTATCACAAAGATTCTGATTCAGAATGTTAGTAAAGAGAAAGGTCATGACAAAGATTCTGATTCAGAATGTTAGTAAAGAGAAAGGTTATCACAAAGATTCTGATTCGGAATGTTAGTAAAGAGAAAGGTTATCACAAAGATTCTGATTCGGAATGTTAGTAAAGAGAAAGGTTATCACAAAGATTCTGATTCAGAATGTTAGTAAAGAGAAAGGTCATGACAAAGATTCTGATTCAGAATGTTAGTAAAGAGAAAGGTTATCACAAAGATTCTGATTCAGAATGTTAGTAAAGAGAAAGGTCATGACAAAGATTCTGATTCGGAATGTTAGTAAAGAGAAAGGTTATCACAAAGATTCTGATTCGGAATGTTAGTAAAGAGAAAGGTTATCACAAAGATTCTGATTCGGAATGTTAGTAAAGAGAAAGGTTATCACAAAGATTCTGATTCAGAATGTTAGTAAAGAGAAAGGTTATCACAAAGATTCTGATTCAGAATGTTAGTAAAGAGAAAGGTTATCACAAAGATTCTGATTCGGAATGTTAGTAAAGAGAAAGGTCATGACAAAGATTCTGATTCAGAATGTTAGTAAAGAGAAAGGTTATCACAAAGATTCTGATTCAGAATGTTAGTAAAGAGAAAGGTTATCACAAAGATTCTGATTCGGAATGTTAGTAAAGAGAAAGGTCATGACAAAGATTCTGATTCAGAATGTTAGTAAAGAGAAAGGTTATCACAAAGATTCTGATTCAGAATGTTAGTAAAGAGAAAGGTTATCACAAAGATTCTGATTCGGAATGTTAGTAAAGAGAAAGGTTATCACAAAGATTCTGATTCAGAATGTTAGTAAAGAGAAAGGTTATCACAAAGATTCTGATTCGGAATGTTAGTAAAGAGAAAGGTCATGACAAAGATTCTGATTCAGAATGTTAGTAAAGAGAAAGGTTATCACAAAGATTCTGATTCAGAATGTTAGTAAAGAGAAAGGTCATGACAAAGATTCTGATTCAGAATGTTAGTAAAGAGAAAGGTTATCACAAAGATTCTGATTCAGAATGTTAGTAAAGAGAAAGGTTATCACAAAGATTCTGATTCAGAATGTTAGTAAAGAGAAAGGTTATCACAAAGATTCTGATTCAGAATGTTAGTAAAGAGAAAGGTTATCACAAAGATTCTGATTCAGAATGTTAGTAAAGAGAAAGGTTATCACAAAGATTCTGATTCGGAATGTTAGTAAAGAGAAAGGTCATGACAAAGATTCTGATTCAGAATGTTAGTAAAGAGAAAGGTTATCACAAAGATTCTGATTCAGAATGTTAGTAAAGAGAAAGGTTATCACAAAGATTCTGATTCGGAATGTTAGTAAAGAGAAAGGTTATCACAAAGATTCTGATTCAGAATGTTAGTAAAGAGAAAGGTCATGACAAAGATTCTGATTCAGAATGTTAGTAAAGAGAAAGGTTATCACAAAGATTCTGATTCAGAATGTTAGTAAAGAGAAAGGTTATCACAAAGATTCTGATTCAGAATGTTAGTAAAGAGAAAGGTTATCACAAAGATTCTGATTCGGAATGTTAGTAAAGAGAAAGGTTATCACAAAGATTCTGATTCAGAATGTTAGTAAAGAGAAAGGTTATCACAAAGATTCTGATTCAGAATGTTAGTAAAGAGAAAGGTTATCACAAAGATTCTGATTCGGAATGTTAGTAAAGAGAAAGGTTATCACAAAGATTCTGATTCAGAATGTTAGTAAAGAGAAAGGTTATCACAAAGATTCTGATTCGGAATGTTAGTAAAGAGAAAGGTTATCACAAAGATTCTGATTCAGAATGTTAGTAAAGAGAAAGGTTATCACAAAGATTCTGATTCAGAATGTTAGTAAAGAGAAAGGTCATGACAAAGATTCTGATTCAGAATGTTAGTAAAGAGAAAGGTTATCACAAAGATTCTGATTCAGAATGTTAGTAAAGAGAAAGGTTATCACAAAGATTCTGATTCAGAATGTTAGTAAAGAGAAAGGTCATGACAAAGATTCTGATTCAGAATGTTAGTAAAGAGAAAGGTTATCACAAAGATTCTGATTCAGAATGTTAGTAAAGAGAAAGGTTATCACAAAGATTCTGATTCGGAATGTTAGTAAAGAGAAAGGTCATGACAAAGATTCTGATTCAGAATGTTAGTAAAGAGAAAGGTCATGACAAAGATTCTGATTCAGAATGTTAGTAAAGAGAAAGGTTATCACAAAGATTCTGATTCAGAATGTTAGTAAAGAGAAAGGTTATCACAAAGATTCTGATTCGGAATGTTAGTAAAGAGAAAGGTCATGACAAAGATTCTGATTCAGAATGTTAGTAAAGAGAAAGGTTATCACAAAGATTCTGATTCAGAATGTTAGTAAAGAGAAAGGTTATCACAAAGATTCTGATTCAGAATGTTAGTAAAGAGAAAGGTTATCACAAAGATTCTGATTCAGAATGTTAGTAAAGAGAAAGGTTATCACAAAGATTCTGATTCAGAATGTTAGTAAAGAGAAAGGTTATCACAAAGATTCTGATTCAGAATGTTAGTAAAGAGAAAGGTTATCACAAAGATTCTGATTCAGAATGTTAGTAAAGAGAAAGGTTATCACAAAGATTCTGATTCGGAATGTTAGTAAAGAGAAAGGTTATCACAAAGATTCTGATTCAGAATGTTAGTAAAGAGAAAGGTTATCACAAAGATTCTGATTCGGAATGTTAGTAAAGAGAAAGGTCATGACAAAGATTCTGATTCAGAATGTTAGTAAAGAGAAAGGTTATCACAAAGATTCTGATTCAGAATGTTAGTAAAGAGAAAGGTTATCACAAAGATTCTGATTCGGAATGTTAGTAAAGAGAAAGGTTATCACAAAGATTCTGATTCAGAATGTTAGTAAAGAGAAAGGTCATGACAAAGATTCTGATTCAGAATGTTAGTAAAGAGAAAGGTTATCACAAAGATTCTGATTCAGAATGTTAGTAAAGAGAAAGGTTATCACAAAGATTCTGATTCAGAATGTTAGTAAAGAGAAAGGTTATCACAAAGATTCTGATTCGGAATGTTAGTAAAGAGAAAGGTTATCACAAAGATTCTGATTCAGAATGTTAGTAAAGAGAAAGGTTATCACAAAGATTCTGATTCGGAATGTTAGTAAAGAGAAAGGTTATCACAAAGATTCTGATTCAGAATGTTAGTAAAGAGAAAGGTTATCACAAAGATTCTGATTCGGAATGTTAGTAAAGAGAAAGGTTATCACAAAGATTCTGATTCAGAATGTTAGTAAAGAGAAAGGTTATCACAAAGATTCTGATTCAGAATGTTAGTAAAGAGAAAGGTCATGACAAAGATTCTGATTCAGAATGTTAGTAAAGAGAAAGGTTATCACAAAGATTCTGATTCAGAATGTTAGTAAAGAGAAAGGTTATCACAAAGATTCTGATTCAGAATGTTAGTAAAGAGAAAGGTCATGACAAAGATTCTGATTCAGAATGTTAGTAAAGAGAAAGGTTATCACAAAGATTCTGATTCAGAATGTTAGTAAAGAGAAAGGTTATCACAAAGATTCTGATTCGGAATGTTAGTAAAGAGAAAGGTCATGACAAAGATTCTGATTCAGAATGTTAGTAAAGAGAAAGGTCATGACAAAGATTCTGATTCAGAATGTTAGTAAAGAGAAAGGTTATCACAAAGATTCTGATTCGGAATGTTAGTAAAGAGAAAGGTTATCACAAAGATTCTGATTCAGAATGTTAGTAAAGAGAAAGGTTATCACAAAGATTCTGATTCGGAATGTTAGTAAAGAGAAAGGTTATCACAAAGATTCTGATTCAGAATGTTAGTAAAGAGAAAGGTTATCACAAAGATTCTGATTCAGAATGTTAGTAAAGAGAAAGGTCATGACAAAGATTCTGATTCAGAATGTTAGTAAAGAGAAAGGTTATCACAAAGATTCTGATTCAGAATGTTAGTAAAGAGAAAGGTTATCACAAAGATTCTGATTCAGAATGTTAGTAAAGAGAAAGGTTATCACAAAGATTCTGATTCAGAATGTTAGTAAAGAGAAAGGTTATCACAAAGATTCTGATTCAGAATGTTAGTAAAGAGAAAGGTCATGACAAAGATTCTGATTCGGAATGTTAGTAAAGAGAAAGGTTATCACAAAGATTCTGATTCAGAATGTTAGTAAAGAGAAAGGTTATCACAAAGATTCTGATTCAGAATGTTAGTAAAGAGAAAGGTTATCACAAAGATTCTGATTCAGAATGTTAGTAAAGAGAAAGGTCATGACAAAGATTCTGATTCGGAATGTTAGTAAAGAGAAAAGTGATGACAAAGATTCTGATTCGGAATGTTAGTAAAGAGAAAGGTCATGACAAAGATTCTGATTCGGAATGTTAGTAAAGAGAAAGGTTATCACAAAGATTCTGATTCAGAATGTTAGTAAAGAGAAAGGTTATCACAAAGATTCTGATTCAGAATGTTAGTAAAGAGAAAGGTCATGACAAAGATTCTGATTCGAATGTTAGTAAAGAGAAAAGTGATGACAAAGATTCTGATTCGGAATGTTAGTAAAGAGAAAGGTCATGACAAAGATTCTGATTCGGAATGTTAGTAAAGAGAAAGGTTATCACAAAGATTCTGATTCAGAATGTTAGTAAAGAGAAAGGTTATCACAAAGATTCTGATTCGGAATGTTAGTAAAGAGAAAAGTGATGACAAAGATTCTGATTCGGAATGTTAGTAAAGAGAAAGGTCATGACAAAGATTCTGATTCGGAATGTTAGTAAAGAGAAAGGTCATGACAAAGATTCTGATTCAGAATGTTAGTAAAGAGAAAGGTCATGACAAAGATTCTGATTCAGAATGTTAGTAAAGAGAAAAGTGATGACAAAGATTCTGATTCGGAATGTTAGTAAAGAGAAAAGTGATGACAAAGATTCTGATTCGGAATGTTAGTAAAGAGAAAGGTCATGACAAAGACTGATTCAGAAACAAACCCCACCTAATACCACCATCTAGTGGGCACAACCTGGTAACATCGGGATTTTTGAAGAAATTAATTTGTTAAACTATTCAAATATTGTCTTTCTCTCTCTTTGAGTCAACTACTCACCACATGTTATGCACTGCAGTGCTATCTGGCTGTAGTTTATGCTTTCAGTACTAGATTCATTTTCTGATCCTTTGATTGGGTGGACAACATGTCAGTTCATGCTGCAATAGCTCATAGGTTGGAGGACGTCCTCTGGAAGTTGTCATAATTACTGTGTAAGTCTATGTAAGGGGGTGAGAACCATGAGCCTCCTATGTTTTGTATTGAAGTCAATGTACCCAGAGGAGGACAGAAGCTAGCTGTCCTCCGACTACCCCATGGTGCTACCCTACAGAGGGCTGCTGAGGCTACTGTAGACCTTCATTGCAAAACAGTGTGCTTTAATCAGTTATTTGGTGACGTGAATATATTTAGTATAGTTTTATCTAAAAATAATAACTTTTTTAATGCTTCACTATTTTTATGAAATTCACTAAAGACGATGGTCCTGCCCTTCTTCCTCAGAGGAGCCTCCATTGATCTGTATGACATTATTATTATTACTATAATGGATCCAGTCTATAACACTGAGCACCGGTGGTGTCATGCTGTATCTGAATGACATTATTATTACTATAATGGATCCAGTCTATAACACTGAGCACCAGTGGTGTCATGCTGTATCTGAATGACATTATTATGATTATTATAATGGATCCAGTCTATAACACTGAGCACCAGTGGTGTCATGCTGTATCTGAATGACATTATTATTATGATTATAATGGATCCAGTCTATAACACTGAGCACCGGTGGTGTCATGCTGTATCTGAATGACATTATTATTATTATAATGGATCCAGTCTATAACACTGAGCACCAGTGGTGTCATGCTGTATCTGAATGACATTATTATTATGATTATAATGGATCCAGTCTATAACACTGAGCACCGGTGGTGTCATGCTGTATCTGAATGACATTATTATTATTATAATGGATCCAGTCTATAACACTGAGCACCAGTGGTGTCATGCTGTATCTGAATGGTATTATTATTAATACAGTCTATAAACACTCACTCACCTTGAAATTGTAAGAGGAAATCGCTGTTAGCCGCCATGTAGGAGACTAATCAAGAGTCTGTGGAGACAAAGAAGATTAGTATCAAGATACATGCTTCTCAATAGAGATCTATTACGCTGCTGGCACTGTAACGTCACAGGTAATGTGGACAAACTTGTTCATTGGGATTCAATGATCATCACTCAGTTAGCGTTTTCAGAGGATAGAGGTGGACAGGCAAACAATAACCTGTAAACATATACAGTACGTAGTCAATGTAACTCGTTTTGTTTGTTCACTACGATTGAATGCAGACGACAAAACTAACTCAGCACTGCTAGCTAAATCGGTGTCGGACGGATCAACATTTATAGAATGGGTACCTGGAGGAAAATAGGGGGAGGGTCATGTTATTTCAGTCAAGGGAAGGGCTTAGTATTATTTTAATCTGGTCCAGGGGAGGATCATGTAATATTTTGTGTTTTATATATATAAAAAGGAACCACGATGGCGTAGCAGTCGGACGTTTGTTTTTGTCCCGTCACGTCTAAACATCGGTTTCCTTGTTTTGTTTTTTTCGTATTTATTTTTCGTGTATATTTTAATATAATCACTTTCCGTCTACGGACTGAATATACTCTCCTGCAACCCGCCTCACCCAATGTGGTACGGATCTACTAGAACTGGAACCCCATCAAAAGCTAGCCAGCTAACACCATCTTAAATAAGCATGCCCCATTCAAAAAATGTAGAACCAGGAACAGATTTAGCCCTTGGTTCTCTCCAGACCTGACTGCCCTTGACCAGCACAAAAACATCCTGTGGCGTTCTGCATTAGTATCGAATAGCCCCCGCGATATGCAACTTTTCAGGGAAGTTAGGAACAAATATACACAGGCCAACCTACAATCTAAGCTTGATGCCCTCAATCTCACACAGATTATCAATGAACCCAACAGGTACAACCCCAAATCCGTTAGGAAAGCCAAGGCTAGCTTTTTCAAGCAGAAATGGGCATCCTGTTGCACAAACTCAAAAAAAGTTCTGGGACACTGTAAAGTCCATGGAGAATAAGAGCACCACCTCCCAGCTGCCCACTGCATTGAGGCTAGGAAATACTGTCACCACCGACAAATCCACTATAATTGAGATCTTCAATAAGCATTTTTCTACGGCTGGCCATGCTTTCCACCTGGCTACCCCTACCCCGGTCAACAGCCCTGCACTCCCCACAGCAACTCGCCCAAACCTCCCCCATTTCTCCTTCACCCAAATCCAGATAGCTGATGTTCTGAAAGAGCTGCAAAATCTGGACCCCTACAAATCAGCCAGGCTAGACAATCTGGACCCTCTCTTTCTAAAATAATCCGCCAAAATTGTTGCAACCCCTATTACTAGCCTGTTCAACCTCTCGCATCGTCTGAGGTTCCCAAAGATTGGAAAGCTGCCGCGGTCATCCCCCTCTTCAAAAGGGGGGAGACACTAGACCCAAACTGCTACAGACCTATATATATTCTACCCTGCCTTTCTAAGGTCTTCGAACGCCAAGTTAACAAACAGATCACCAACCATTTCGAATCCCACCGCACCTTCTCCGCTATGCAATCTGGTTTCAGGGCTGGTCATGGGTGCACCTCAGCCACGCTCAAGGTACTAAACGATATCATAACCGCCATCGATAAGAGACATTACTGTGCAGCCATATTCATCGGCCTGGCCAAAGCTTTCGACTCTGTCAATCACCACATTCTTATTGGCAGACTCAACAGCCTTGGTTTCTCAAATGATTGCCTCGTCTGGTTCACCAACTACTTCTCTGATAGAGTTCAGTGTTTACATACACTAAGTTGACTGTGCCTTTAAACAGCTTGGAAAATTCCAGAAAATTATGTCATGGCTTTAGAAGCTTCTGATAGCCAAATACATTTAATTATGTAAATTAGCCTAAGGTGTATGTAAACTTCCGACTTCAACCGTATATACACACATACACAGTACCAGTCAAAAGTTTGGACACACCTACTCATTCCAGGGTTTTTATTTATTCGTACCAATTCTACATTGTATAATAATAGTGAAGACATCAAGCCTATGAATTAACACATATGAAATCATGTAGTAACCAAAAAAGTGTTAAACAAATCAAAAGTCAAAGTCACCATTATTAGTCAGTTGTACAACCGAATGCCTTCAACTGAAATGTGTCTTCCGCATTTAACCCAACCCCTCTGAATCAGAGAGATGCAGGGGCAGAACGACAGATTTTTACCTTGTCCAACGCTCTAACCACTAGGCTACCCTGCCGCCCATCAAAATATATTTTAGATTTTAGATCTTCAAAGTAGCCACCCTTTGCCTTGATGACAGCTTTACACACTCTTGGAATTCTCTCAACCAGCTTCATGAGGTAGTTACCTGGAATGCATTTCAATTACCAGGGTTACCTTGTGGAATTGTGAAATCTCTTTCAACCGGGAGAAAAAGGTAAATTTGCAGACCGTAGCCGTGCTTCATGTCTACTTTACACCGCAGAGATACGTGGGATTGGGAAGTCACAAGTTTAGACAAAGAACACAGGATCGAGATTTCCTCAGAGGAAATGTAGAAGCATTGATAGGAAGGAAAATATGTTTTGACTTGAAAATACTGAGCACAAGAGATAATGTCAATTCAGTAGAGCAATCACCAGGCAGATTCATGCAGCTAGCACAGGAATATGAGTCCCTTTTCCAAGGACTTGGACATATCAATAGATGCACTCACAAAAGGTACGGTGAATAAGCAAATATTCCCTGTAGCTCAGAGCCTGAGATGTGTTCCTTATCCAATGCTGGAAGCTGTCAATCAAGAACTGGACTCGATGTTAGATGATGACATCATACAAGAAGTGAATCAATGATCAGAATGGATTTGCAATATTCTCCTCAATCCAAAGAAAGACAAAAGAAGTCGGAGTTTGTGCTGTCATACGAGAACGACACTAAGGTTCCCACAGTAGACAGTATAGTGCAAGCATTGCAAAGAGCGAAAGTGTTTGCAAAACAGGACGCGAGAAAAAGATTATGGCAAGTTGAACTAGCCTCAGAATCAATAAACCTGACAACATTCATCACACACAGAGGATACAACAGATTCAAGAAATTTCCTTTCAGATTATCAAGCGCACCTGAGGCCTACCAGAAAGACATGGACTTTATGCTATGTGGATTAACAACATTCAAATCAAAACCCAATCTTATTGGTCACATACACATGGTTAGCAGATGTTATTGCGAGTGAAGCAAAAGGCTTATTGTATTCTAGGTCAGGTGAACAAAAGGACTTGAGTTCCTGTATGTTGTTACAGTTACACCATGAGTAGTTAATCATGAAACACACACCCCTTCTGTTTACCAGAGAGATGTTTATTCCTGTCAGCGCGATGCACCGAAACATCCCGTTGGCTGTACGGACTCCGACAGCATGTCCCCCAGCTAGCCATGTCTCCGTGAAACAGAGAATGTTACAATCCCGGATATCTCTTTGGAAAGCAACTCTTGCCCTGCTTTCGTCGACTTTGTTAACTAGGGACTGGACATTAGCGAGTAATATACTGGGAAGCGGTGGGTGGTGAGCGCGCATCCGAAGCCTCACTAGAAGACCGCTCCGCCGCTCTGATGTTGGAGACATTGTGTACATTGTAAGTACGGAGAATGGAAAGTTTGGATGGCAAGTTCCCGAGACACACACTGTGTGTTACTGTGACACACCTCAGGCCAACTCATTTGAACTAGCGAGAGCACAGAAGACGGATCTAGAAAGACAGCATGGTTTAGGGACATGGTCATGTCAACAGGTCTGAAATCAAAAATATATAACTGATTATAAAAGAAGATTTGTATCAAGAGTTCCTGAAATGTTCAATTTGACTGTTGATACAGAAGCACTGAAAATTTGCAGTTGTAACTTTAATTTATGTAAAAAAAAATTAAGGACTTACCTTTTTGAATGTACAAGAAAATCATATTTAATGTGTAAGCTATTGTAACAACAAATGTTAGAAACGGGAATACTATGTTATTGGTAAAATTGTGGACTTGAAATCTAACAAGGAAAGGGAGGCAGTATAGTACTATTGCAAGACTACCTACCTGTTATAGTGACGAAGACGTGACTAGAAGTAGATCCTGAAAATGCCTTTGAAGTGTAAAACCTAAGGAAAGTTATTAAGAGCGAGTTAAAGGAGAACCAGGACTACTTCTTTAATTCAACAACATCTGCGATCCTGCGGTGTCTCTGCTCTAGCACACGCTCACCCCTCTCTAGTGGAGTTCAGAACAACTGAATGTCTGCCCAGTAGAAGTCGTTTTCACATAAACACTTTATTGGTCCGAACTCAGAATAAAACATGTTTTACTGTGGTAGAACGTTTATTTTGATTAGCGATTGTCTGCGTTATGTCTACAACTGAGTGCCGTCAGTTGTAGACATAATTATTAGGGGAATCGTTCTTCCATGTAAACGTTTCAGTCGAACTATTATATTCATCTGACGAGGAACAATAACAGCATTATTGTGTGTGCATGTAAACATTACTCAGTGAGTGATGCTGGAAATGAGACAGCCTACGCTTAACTTGGTGTTTGGAGGGTATTGAAAAGTGAAACTTTTCTGTATACAATGTGTGTGTGTGTGGAGGGCCATCCATGTTCATTTCAGAGGCCCGAGTGTCTCCACGTAACGCTTGACGTTCACTCCCTCATCCTAATGCATATAGCTATGCCAAATACAAGGCAGGCATTGCATTTCATTAGCTACATTGTGAATAACAACTCCACTAACTATTAAATAACCAAATGACCAGAAATATATATACTTTACCCTCTCAGCAGTTGGGAAGTCAAAGGGATTTGTAAGGTAAACTCCAACTCCCTTTTCCGGTCGCATTTTCGTTTTTCTAAATAATAGTCAAATGATCTGATCTCGAAACAGTACATAAAAATCACCGCATATTCTCATTTTATATATATTGTATTCTTGATCATGATTTGAAAGAAAATGACTGAAGGTGTAGAAATCTTCTTTATCATAGAGAAAATAACTCCTAAAGAAACATGGGACTTTTATTTTGACATGAAGCAGCAGGACCGTTGACGGAAGTACGCGTTCTACGCCGAGGATGAAGAAGAAGCCTGAAAGGCGTTTTCTTTGCTGGATAGGACAGCTAACTAACTAGTATATTGGTTAGATAAAGCCATTCCTTCCATTTCTCTTTAGAAAAATCCGAAGCAAAGAACTTTGGAGTGGAAATATGGGTATGTATTAGCTGATGTACACATTGCATTGTTCTTTTTTGGTAACTAGTAGTGTATGAGTTGCTTCGGCCGTCAAGCCAGGGCTTGTGTTATCCAGCTACAAGAGGACATATAGTGTTATAATTAACCCCAGATGGACCAGAGCCGGTCGTTTCCAACGGGAGTTAATTCATCACAATGGGGCAGAACAGGCAAGGAGGTGGGCTGAGCCAAGGACGAGCTACTGACATCCTATTGGCGCATACTGACATCCTATTGGCGCATTCTAAGCATGTATTTGCATATTTCCGTTAAGGAACGCCTACGCTGTGAAGTGCGCATGTGCAAAATAACTCAATTGACCCTTGAGCTCCTTCGAAATGTTTTTTTTCGAAACTTTGGTAAAAGCAAAAATAGTAAAGTCTACAAAACGCACATTGTTACAGGTTCTAGTTTTGGAAACAGAAAACTGTATAGAGATCAAACGTTTTATCCATGAGAAAATTAGCAGAATGTTGGCCATAATTAATCTCGCTCCATCGTTTCAAATCAAATTTGATTGGTCACATACAGGTGGTTAGCAGATGTTAATGTGAGTGTAGCGAAATGCTTGTGCTTCTAGTTCCGACCATGCAGTAGTATCTAACAAGTAATCTAACAATTTCACAACAACTACCTTATACACACAAGTGTAAAGGAATGAATAAGAATATGTACATATAAATATATGGATGAGCGATGGCCGAACGGCATAGGCAAGATGCAGTAGATGGTATAGAGTACAGTAGAGATGAGTAATGTGGGGTAAGTAAACATTATATAAAGTGGCATTGTTTAAAGTAGCTAGTGATACATTTGTTACATCCAATTTTTTATTATTGAAGTGACTAGAGACTTGAGTCAGTATGTTGGCAGCAGCCACTCAATGTTAGTGGTGGCTGTTTAACAGTCTGATGGTCTTGAGATAGAAGCTGCTTTTCAGTCTCTCGGTCCCAGCTTTGATGCACCTGTACTGACCTCACCTTCTGGATGGTAGCGGGGTGAATAGGCAGTGGCTCGGGTGGTTGTTGTCCTTGATGATCTTTTTGGCCTTCCTGTGACATCGGGTGGTGTAGGTGTCCTGGAGGGCAGGTAGTTTGCCCCCCCGGTGATGTGTTGTGCAGTCCTCACTACCCTCTGGAGAGCCTTACGGTTGTGGGCGGTGCAGTTGCCGTACCAGGCGGTGATACAGCCCGACAGGATGCTCTCGATTGTGCATCTGTAAAAGTTTGTGTTTTTGGTGACAAACCAAATTTCTTTAGCCTCCTGAGGTTGAAGAGGTGCTGTTGCGCCTTCTTCACCACGCTGTCTGTGTGGGTGGACCATTTCAGTTTGTCCGTGATGTGTATGCCGAGGAACTTAACTTTCCACCTTCTCCACTACTGTCCCGTCGATGTGGATAGGGGGGGGGGGTGCTCCCTCTGCTGTTTCCTGAAGTCCACGATCATCTCCTTTGTTTTGTTGACGTTGAGTGAGAGGTTATTTTCCTGGCACCACACTCCGAGGGCCCTCACCTCGTCCCTGTAGGCCATCTCGTCGTTGTTGGTAATCAAGCCTACCACTGTAGTGTCGTCTGCAAACTTGATGATTGAGTTGGGCGTGCAGTCATGGGTGAACAGGGAGTACAGGAGAGGGCTGAGAACGCACCCTTGTGGGGCCCCAGTGTTGAGGATCAGCGGGCTGGAGTTTCCTACCCTCACCACCTGGGGGCGGCCCGTCAGAAAGTCCAGGATCCAGTTGCACAGGGTGGGGTCGAGCCCCAGGGTCTCAAGCTTAATGACGAGTTTGGAGGGTACTATGGTGTTAAATGCTGAGCTATAGTTGATGAACAGCATTCTTACATAGATATTCCTGTTGCCCAAATGGGTTAGGGCAGTGTGCAGCGTGATTGCGTCGTCTGTGGACCTATTGGGGCGGTAAGCAAATTTGAGTGGGTCTAGGGTGTCAGGTAGGGTGGAAGTGATGTGATCCTTGACTAGTCTCTCAAAGCACTTCATGATGATGGAAGTGAGTGCTACAGGGCGATAGTCATTTAGCTCAGTTACCTTAGCTTTCTTGGAAACAGGAACAATGTTGGCCCTCTTGAAGCATGTGGGAACAGCAGACTGGGAAAGGAATTGATTGAATATGTCCGTAAACACACCAGCCAGCTGGTCTGCGCATGCTCTGAGGACACGGCTAGGGATGCCATCTGGGCAGGCAGCCCTGCGAGGGTTAACACGTTTAAATGTTTTACTCACTTTGGCTGCGGAGAGCCCACAGGTTTTGGTAGCAGGCCGTGTCAGTGGCACTGTATTGTCCTCAAAGCGAGCAAAGAAGTTGTTTAGTCTGTCTGGGAGCAAAACATTGTGGTCCGCGACGGGGGCTGGTTTTCTTTTTTTGTAATCCGTGATTGTCTGTAGACCCTGCCACATTCCTCTCGTGTCTGAGCCGTTGAATTGCGACTCTACTTTGTCTCTATACTGACGCTTAGCTTGTTTGATTGCCTTGTGGAGGGAATAGCTACACTGTTTGTATTCGGTCATGTTTCCGGTCGCCTTGCCATGATTAAAAGCAGTGGTTCGCACTTTCAGTTTTGCGCGAATGCTGCCATCAATCCATGGTTTCTGGTTGGGATAGGTTTTAACAGTCACCATGGGTACAACATCACAGATGCACTTGTTAATAAACTCAGTCACCGAATCAGCGTATACATCAATGTTATTGTCTGATGCTATCCTGAACATGTCGACCAATCTGATTCCACGCTTCAAGATTGCTTCCAATTTTGAAGCGTGGAATCAGATTGGTCGGACCAGCATTGAACAGACCTGAGCATGGGAGTTTCCTGTTTTAGTTTCTGTCTATAGGCTGGGAGCAACAAAATGGAGTCGTGGTCAGATTTGCCGAAAGGAAGGTGAGGGAGGGCTTTGTATGCGTCGCGGAAGTTAGAATAGCAATGATCCAGAATTTTGCCAGCCCGGGTCGCGCATTCGATATGCTGATAAAATTTAGGGAGCCTTGTTTTCAGATTAGCTTTGTTAAAGTCCCCAGCTACAATAAATGCAGCTTCAGGGTATGTGTTTTCCAGTTTACATAGAGTCAAATGAAGTTCTTTCAGAGCTGTCGAGGTGGCTGCTTGGGGGGGATGTACACGGCTGTGATTATAATCGAAGAGAACTCTCTTGGTAGATAATGCGGTCGGCATTTAATTGTAAGGATTCTAGGTCAGGTGAACAAAAGGACTTGAGGTCCTGTATGTTGTTGTGATTACACCATGAGTCGTTAATCATAAGGCATACACCCCCGCCCTTCTTACCAGAGAGATGTTTGTTTCTGTCGGCGCGATGCGTGAAGAAACCGGGTGGCTGTACCAACTCTGATAACGTATCAAGAGTGAGCCATGTTTCTGTGAAACAGAGAATGTTACAATCGCTGATGTCTCTCTGGAAGGCAACCCTTGCTCAAATTTGGTCTACCTTGTTGTCAAGAGACTGGACATTGGCGAGTAGTATACTCGGGAGTGTTGAGCTATGTGCCCGTCTATGGAGCCTGACCAGAAGACCGCTCCGTCTGGCCCTTCTGCGGCGCTGTTGTTTTGGGTCGCCTACTGGGATCCGATCCATTTTCCTGGGTGGTGGACCAAACAGAGGATCCGCTTGGGGAAAGTCATATTCCTGGTCGTAATGTTGGTAAGTTGACGTTGCTCTTATATCCAATAGTTCTTCCTGGCTGAATGTAATAAGACTTAAGATTTCCTTGGGTAACAATGTAAGAAATAATACATAAAAAAACAAAATACTGCATAGTTTCCTAAGAACGCGAAGCGAGGCGACCATATTTGTAGGCGCCATCTCGAGCATTTCTACTGCCAGCCACTAGGCTTCCTCTCAGCACCATATTTGGTAATGAGTGGAAACAATAACAGGACGCTTTACATTTGTACATCTGGTGAAATATCTGCCTCATTGTTCCATCTGTGACAATAGTGTGTGATTGCGGTCCACAATTTGGGCGTTCATGCATGTAGGCATCCCTGCATCTGCAAGAACCCCCTCCAGCATTCCATTGGTTCCTGTATGAACACCGCCCTCGGTGTCCTAGCAAGCTACCGATGTTGCCCCAGCCTCCCGTGTACCGGAGTCCTCCTAGCTAGCACAGTGGCCTTTGCTCCCACCTGCCCTCACCAACATTAACAGAAAAGCGGGGGTGAAGGAAACTAACTATTGGTGTCCTAGTTGGCTAGCTACTTATCCTGCCTCCCACCTGCTGTTTACCAGAGTTCTAGCTAGCTAGCACCCAGAGTCCTTTGCTAATGCCTGCCGAAAACCCGCCCTCGCCGTCGTTAACGACTCAAATACCAGTGGGTCGCTAGCGGGATCATCCCGACACTACTAGCAAAAACCTGTAGCGCCAGATTTAAAATCCGAAAATTGAATTATTAAACATCCAGCTATATACAAGTGTTCCATACTCATCAAAAGCTCTGTTTCTAGGCAATATCACAGCGTTGTCAGATTTCAAAAAGGCTTTACGGCGAAAGCAGCACATTCATTTGTTTGAGGGTAGCACCTCACATATTTTCCAATAGCCATGTATCGATTAGCAATCATGGCACACACATAACACATTTCACAGCGAAAACAAAGTAATTACCTGTTGAAGAACGTCCAACGAAGACAATCCATGGTTCTTTTGTTAGAAAAAGTAACGTCTTTTATCCATAAATCCTCCATTTGGTTCATGCGTTATAATCAGAAACGACAGCCTCCATTACTCCTTTGAAACTCGGCGCCGACTCGTTAAAATTATACCTATAAACTTGTCCAAAAACAATCAAACATAGTTTTAAATGTATCCTTAGGAACCCTTTTACGTATATGTACTATTATAAATCAGCCGGAATATAAACTGAACGCTAAAAGCGATAAATAAGGCACAGCGCCTTCTCATGCACCAAGCACTCTGAAGAGTTTTCATAGCGTGGTCTCTCGCTCCATGCTGTTTATCAATGGCGAAATTCCCCAAGATGGAGTAAAACACCGTCTCGTGGTTGATGACATCATAAGGAAGCGACGTGCACTGAGTTCACATGCCTATATATGGTCATTTTGGATAGGAGGGGCTCAAAAATGAGCAATGTGTCAAAATGACTTTTTCAGGACAGAGATTCCTCAGGGTTTTGCCTGCCAAATGCGTTCTGATTGACCCACAGACAGATGGTTAACAGTTTTGGAAAATTCAGAGTGTTTCCTATCCAATGGTACTAAATATATGCATATCCCATTTTCTGGGCCTAAATGGGAGGCATTTTACTTTGGGCACGCCAGGCTCTCCAAAACAGTCAGTTTTGCTGCTGGAGCCGGTGAAGTTAACAGAACTGTACCCGACAGGCGGGGGCGAAGTACACTGTCTTCCAGTGTGCTAGCTACCTATCCCGCCTGATGTGTACTGGCGACCTAGCTATCTATCTAGCAACTGTGTCCATCACAAACGCCTGCCAAACACCTGCCCTTGCCGTCAACAGAATTGCGAGAAAACAGTGCCCTCGAAGCGAGCATAGAAGTAATTTAGCTCGTCGGGTAGGCTCGTGTCACTGGGCAGCTCTCGGCTGTGCCTCCCCTTGTAGTTTGTAATAGTTTGCAAGCCCTGCCACATCCGACGAGTGTCGGAGACGGTATATTACGATTCGATCTTAGTCCTGTATTGGCGCTTTGCTGTTTGATGGTTCGTCTGAGGGCATAGCGAGATTTCTTATAAGCTTCCGGGTTAGAGTCCCGCTACTTGAAAGCGGCAGCTCTACCCTTTAGCTCAGTGCGGATGTTGCCTGTAATCCATGGCTTCTGGTTGGGGTATGTACGTATAGTCACTGTGGGGACGATGTCATCGATGCACTTACTGGAAGCCAATGACTGATGTGGTGTACTCCTCAATGCAATCAGAAGAATCCCGGAACATATTCCAGTCTGTGCTAGCAAAACAGTCCTGTAGTTTAGCATCTGCTTCATCTGACCACTGCTTCCTGCTTTAATTGTTGCTTGTAAGCAGGAATCAGGAGGATAGAATGATGGTCAGATTTGCCAAATAGAGGACGAGGGGAGTGCTTTGTACACGTCTCTGTGTGTGGAGTAAAGGTGGTCTAGAGTTTTTTTCCCCATTTAACATGTTGATAGAAATCAGGTAAAACTGATTTAAGTTTCCCTGCATTAAAGTCTCCGGCCAGTAGGAGCGCCACCTCCTGGATGAGCGTTTTCCTGTTTGTTTGGTCTTAGTGCCAGCATCGGTCTGTGGTGTTAAATAGACAGCTACGAAAAATACAGAACCTCTCTAGGTAGGTAGTGTGGTCTATAGCTTATCATGAGATACTCTACTTCAGGCGAGCAAAACCTTGATACTTTCTTAGACTTCGTACACCAGCTGTTGTTTACAATTATACATAGACAGAGGCTGCTGTTCTATCCTGACGATACAGTGTATAACCCGCCAGCTGTATGTTATTCATGTCATTGTTCAGCCACGACTCGGTGAAACATAAGATATTACAGTTTTTAATGTCCCGTTGGTAGGATATTCGTGATTTTAGTTTGTCCCATTTATTTTCCAGCGATTGCACGTTGGCTACCAGTACGGATGGCAAAGGCAGATTAGCCGTTTTCTCCTGCAAATGACGGGGATGAGGGCCTGTTCGGGTGTTTGGAGTAAATCTCAATTAAGTCACTTCCTGTAATTGCAAGAAGCTGAAATTCAATGTACAGCGTCCTGGGGACTCTTTAACAATGCCTTTAACAACATAGGACACAGCCGTTCATAAATGTGGGGCCAACTCATAAACGATATGCAACACACTACTTAGCCTGGAGATGTGTTGGGTCATTGTCTTATTGAAAAACAATTGATAGTTGCACTTAAGCGCAAACCAGATGGAATGGCGGATAGCTGCAGAATGCTGTGTTAGCCATGCTTGTTAAGTGTTCCTTGAATTCTAAATAAATCACAGATAGTGTCATCAGCAAAGCACCCCCACACCATCACATCACCTCCTCCATGCTTCACGGTGGGATCCACAAATGCAGAGCTCATCCGTTCAACTACTCTGCATCTCACAAAGACACAGCGGTTAGAACCAAAAATCTCAAATTTGGACTTATCAGACCAAAGGACAGATTTCCACCGGTCTAATGTTCATTGCTTATGTTTCGTGGCCCAAGCAAGTCTCTTCTTCTTATTGATGTCCTTTAGTAGTGGTTTCTTTGCAGCAATTCGATCACGCAGTCTCCTCTGAAAAGTTGATGTTGAGATGTCTGTTACTTGATACCTTTTCACAACACAACTGATTGGCTCAAAATGCATTAAGAAGGAAAGAAATTCCACAAATGAACTTTTAACAAGGCACACCTGTTAATTGAATTGCATTCCAGGTGACTACCTCATGAAGCTGGTTGAGAGAATGCAAAGTTGTCAAGGCAAAGGGTGGCTACTTTGAAGATTCTGAAATATAAAATACATTTTGATTTGTTTAACACATTGTTGGTTAGTGCATGACTCCATATGTGTTATTTCATAGTGTTGATGTCTTCACTATTATTCTACAATGTAGAGAATAGTAAAAAATAAATAAAAACCCTTGAATGAGTAGGTGTGTCAAAAATTTTGACTGGTACTGCATATCCACATGGCTTCTCTTTTGGACGACAAATGAAGGAATGCACAAGTCAGGGAGAAGGGAAAAGGATTGTGATCCAACCTCCTCTCTCTCCATCTCTCTCCTCCGAGCAGAATCCCCCTTTCCTCTGCTCTCCCTGGGTGTCCTGGTTCCTCCTATCCGGATGATGTCAGCACTCATGTGGCAGGTGGTACGCCAGGGCAACATAAATCAGTATGGGAAATTGGAGGAGTTTGTTTCCATGGTCACAGAGGCGGTTCCAGATCTCCTGTCCAACAGACAGAGGTGGCTGCTGACCCTGGCTCTCAGAGGACGGGTAAGAGATTTCCTGATAGATTGTAAGAGATTCCCAGCATGTTTTCGAGAGAATTGGCTTCAGCAAGGCTCAGTGCAGAATCACTGATCTTTCACCCCAAATAACAAACTCACTCAAATTCAATCTGGGAGGGGGTCCAGATTGGCAGCTTGCTCAGGCCAATCACCTGGAAGGTTCTCTTTGTGATTTGGAGACTAAAAATAGGAAGTCGTACATGTAAGGAACAGGCAGTTAACCCACTGTTCCTAGGCTGTCATTGAAAATACTGATTTGTTCTTAACTGACTTGCCTAGTTAAATAAAGGTAAAATAATAAATTAATAAAGGAAGTCTGCTTGTTGCAGGTGCATGAGGATAGAAGAAATAGCCACTGCTCTTGCTAGTATCACTTCTGGTTTATTAAGGTTGTGTTGGAGGCTACATATGGGTTGAATTCATGTAACAGTTGGTAACTGTTTGGTTCTTGTCTCAGGTGAGTCTACAACTATTAGGATCTGGACATCCTGATGACTTCAACGCTGTTCAAACCCACCTGGATAGAATCACAGCATCTGGTCTCAAACAGGTGAGTGCTTAATCAACTGGTGCGCAATCCTGACAAGCCTGCTCTCTGCTCTCTTAAACAGTAAGCAGTAAGGGCCGTTCAAAGGAGAATCTCCAGGACTAGGCTCAGTCTGTGTCCTAGAAATCGCCACTGTGCAGCTTGTGATGTTTGTCTGGACCCTTATGTGTTGCAGTCAAACGATGCAGCGATTGAATTTGCTGAAGCCAACTTCCTGAAGCTGATCCAGAGCCTAGTGGAAGACCCTGATAGAAGGGAACACTTCTTCAAGGTATGATAGAGCCTAGTAGAAGACCCAGATAGAAGGGAACACTTCTTCAAGGTATGATAGAGCCTAGTAGAAGACCCAGATAGAAGGGAACACTTCTTCAAGGTATGATAGAGCCTAGTGGAAGACCCAGATAGGAGGGAACACTTCTTCAAGGTATGATAGAGCCTAGTGGAAGACCCAGATAGAAGGGGACACTTCTTCAAGGTATGATAGAGCCTAGTAGAAGACCCAGATAGGAGGGAACACTTCTTCAAGGTATGATACTTCTCCAAGTCACACTGATACAGATCCCAACTGATGCACTGCACATATCAGATCAAGTTGACCTCATGTTTAGTGTTAACCTAAATACAAGGAAGTATGCAGTTTTAGATTTTTGAAACAGGTTCTAAGTCTCTCTTGTACAATAGGTTGTGTTCCCCGTGGAGTATGGACCTAACTTTGACTCGGCGCTGCAGACTCTGGTGTGTCATTTGCTTTCCAGACT
The DNA here is from genome assembly GCA_030435695.1 of Brachymystax lenok tsinlingensis. NCBI lineage: Eukaryota > Metazoa > Chordata > Actinopteri > Salmoniformes > Salmonidae > Brachymystax > Brachymystax lenok. The sequence goes on from CM059788.1 coordinate 46,850,243, forward strand.
GGAGGAGCTGCTGCCCGTCCCTGACTTCAAACAGGTACAGACAGACAGACTGACCTGACACAGAGAGCCACAGTAAGATAGAGAAACAATAGTTTTCTTGTTCTGAACAGTAAACTGGGTTCACTAAGTTAAAACATTAAGAAAATTGCTTATATGTAAATCTTTGTCATCACAATACTTTCATTTTCACCACTGTTCTCTCTGCTGTCATTCCTTTACTCTTGTGTGTATAAGGTAGTTGTTGTGAATTTGTTAGATTACTTGTTAGATACTACTGCATGGTCGGAACTAGAAGCACAAGCATTTCGCTACACTCGCATTAACATCTGCTAACCATGTGTATGTGACAAATAAAATTTGATTTGATTTGTCTCTAGACTGCTTTGTTGATCAGTGCTGCCCCCTCTGTCCTGGAAGACTTAATGTGCAGTGTCTCCCATGCGGAGGATCTGAAGTCCCTGCTACAGAACCCACAGTGCCACGGGAAACTCAAGCAGCCCAAGAGCGGTAAGCCTCCTACTGAGTCCCAAATGGCCCTATTCCCTTAGCGCTCTGCTCAAAAGTAGTGCACTCTATACGGAAGGGGTGTCAAACTCATTCCATGGAGGGCTGAGTGTGCTGCTTCTTTGTTATTTCCGTTTCAATTTGTGCCCAATGAACTTTGACACGCAGGTGAGGGTAACTAATCAGTGACCTTAATTGATCAATTGAGTACAAGGGAGGAGTGAAAACCTGGGCCCTCCATGGAATAGTTTGACACCTTTGAAAGAGGGAATCCGCTGTCGTTAGGTACACAGCCCCCCGTCCGGTACACATCCCCCCGTCCGGTACACATCACCCCCGTCCGGTACACATCCCCCCCGTCCGGTACACATCACCCCCGTCCGGTACACAGCCCCGTCCGGTACACATCCCCGTCCGGTACACATCACCCCGTCCGGTACACATCCCCCGTCGGTACACATCCCCCGTCCGGTACACATCCCCCGTCCGGTACACATCCCCCGTCCGGTACACATCACCCCCGCCCGGTACACATCCCCGTCCGGTACACATCCCCCATCCGATACACATCCCCACGTCCGAAACACCCCTCCGTCCGGTACACATCCTCCCGTCCGGTACACATCCCCCCGTCTGTAGATTAAATACAACGTGAATATAACCGTAGTCATGTAATTACCTATATAATAATCCCACAATTGTTTCCCATCTTCTTTCCATTGGTCCTGGTCGTCACTGTTCAGCTCCCTCGCAGATAGAGGACCATCTCCTCTTCTCCTTCTCCTTTCCTCCCTCACTGAGACTGGCCTCGCACCACAGCGCCAGCGAATCCAAAGCCTTCCCTGACTGTGAGAACCCGCCCCTGCAGGTCAGAGATTACCAGGGGACTATGACTGACAATTTGAGTGGCCAATGGGCTGAGTCCAAAACAAGTATAGATCAAAACAAGACTGAAACGGATTCAGTAGAAAACCAAGAAGGTTCTCAAAGAACGGATAACCAGAAGGACTTGAAGGAGAAAGGTGTGGAAAGACAAGGTGTAGGAAGGAGAACCGTAGACACTGAGCACCAGTACTGCCTAAACACCAATACTGCTCCTCAATCTGCTGAACAAGACACGGCACCGTCCGCCAGCCAACAAGCTGCCTCAGCCTCCGCCTCGGCCTCCGCCCAGGACCCCACCTCAACATCCACCTCTAGCGCCATATCATCCTCCTCCAGTGTGTCATCAGAGCAGCCGCGGCAGCGCGTGGCCCACAAGTGCCCCCAATGTGGCCGTTGTTTCATCTACCGCTATAAGATGCTGGAGCACCAGAGACTCCACACGGGGGAGAACCCTTACAAGTGTTCCCAGTGTGGCAAGACCTTCAGAAGGTCCTCGGAGATGTCCACCCACCGCCGGACACAGTGCTCCAACGCTGCCTACGTCTGTATTAAATGTGGAAGCAGTTTTGGGTCGGGCAGGGAGCGGGTCAGCCACCGGTGTTGTGGTAGCAAAGCGGCGGCGCCGAAGTTTGAATGTCCACAGTGTGGGAAGAACTTCAGGTGGCACAACTCGTTAAAGAAACACCTGGTAACCCACACCAGGAAGAAGGGCTTCAATTGCAGGTACATTAACATTACACTATTACGCTAATTAACGACACTAGAACATTACACTATTACGCTAACTAACATGACACTCTTACGCTAATTAACATGACATTCTTACGCTAATTAACATGACACTATTACGCTAACTAACATGACACTCTTACGCTAATTAACATGACACTATTACGCTAACTAACATTACACTATTACCATCCCAAATGGCACCCTATTACCTATCTAGTGCTTCATTCTATAAGGGAAAGGGGGATACCTAGTCAGTTGTACAACTGAATGCCTTCAACTGAAATGTGTCTCCCGCATTTAACCCAACCCCTCTGAATCAGAGAGGTGCGGGGGGGGGGGGCTGCCTTAATCGACATCCACGTCTTCAGCGCCCGGGGAACAGTGGGTTAACTGCCTTGCTCATTGGCAGAACAACAGATTTTTACCTTGTCAGCTCAGGGATTCGATCCAGCAATCTTTCGGTTTACTGGCCCAACACTCTAACCACTAGGCTACCTGCTGTAGCTAGAGGACTCCTGATATCCCCAGGAGTGATTCTAGAGCTAGAGGACTCCTGATATCTCCAGGAGTGATTCTAGAGGACTCCTGATATCTCCAGGAGTGATTCTAGAGCTAGAGCACTCCTGATATCTACAGGAGTGGTTCTAGAGCTAGAGGACTCCTGATATCTCCAGGAATGATTCTAGAGCTAGAGGACTCCTGATATCTACAGGAGTGATTCTAGAGCTAGAGGTCTCCTGATATCTCCAGGAGTGATTCTAGAGCTAGAGGACTCCTGATATCTCCAGCAGTGATTCTAGAGCTAGAGGACTCCTGATATCTCCAGCAGTGATTCTAGAGCTAGAGCACTCCTGATATCTACAGGGGTGGTTCTAGAGCTAGAGGACTCCTGATTTCTCCAGGAATGATTCTAGAGCTAGAGGACTCCTGATATCTACAGGAGTGATTCTAGAGCTAGAGAACTCCTGATATCTCCAGGATTGATTCTAGAGCTAGAGGACTCCTGATATCTCCAGGAATGATTCTAGAGCTAGAGGACTCCTGATATCTACAGGAGTGATTCTAGAGCTAGAGGTCTCCTGATATCTCCAGGAGTGATTCTAGAGCTAGAGGACTCCTGATATCTCCAGCAGTGATTCTAGAGCTAGAGGACTCCTGATATCTCCAGCAGTGATTCTAGAGCTAGAGCACTCCTGATATCTACAGGGGTGGTTCTAGAGCTAGAGGACTCCTGATTTCTCCAGGAATGATTCTAGAGCTAGAGGACTCCTGATATCTACAGGAGTGATTCTAGAGCTAGAGAACTCCTGATATCTCCAGGATTGATTCTAGAGCTAGAGGACTCCTGATATCTCCAGCAGTGATTCTAGAGCTAGAGGACTCCTGATATCTCCAGGAGTGATTCTAGAGCTAGAGGTGTCCTGATATCTCCAGGATTGATTCTAGAGCTAGAGGACTCCTGATATCTCCAGGAGTGGTTCTAGAGCTAGAGGTCTCTTGATATCTCCAGGAGTGGTTCTAGAGCTAGAGGACTCCTGATATCTCCAGGAGTGGTTCTACAGCTAGAGGACTCCTGATATCTCCAGGAGTGGTTCTAGAGCTAGAGGACTCCTGATATCTCCAGGAGTGATTCTAGAGCTACAGGAGTGATAAGTTTATATTTTTGTAAATCTGTTGTGGTCTAGTACTGTCTTTTTGCTAGCTAGGGCCATCTCCTTTAAGTGATGCCTGTCTTCCCAGTGGCCTACTTGGTGTGTGAACTGCTGCCTGCTATTAACTTGCAGCTGATTGACTCATCAACCAGGATTAAGGGGCAGGGCAATGTGTGACTGTTGTTTTTGTAATCAGTGGCTGTATTGGAGGGGGAGTGGTTTCTTCTCTCCTAGGTAATCAGTGGCTGTATTGGAGGGGGAGTGGCTTCTTCTCTCCTAGGTAATCAGTGGCTGTATTGGAGGGGGAGTGGTTTCTTCTCTCCTAGGTAATCAGTGGCTGTATTGGAGGGGGAGTGGTTTCTTCTCTTCTAGGTAATCAGTGGCTGTATTGGAGGGGGAGTGGTTTCATCTCTCCTAGGTAATCAGTGGCTGTATTGGAAGGGGAGTGGTTTCTTCTCTCCTAGGTAATCAGTGGCTGTATTGGAAGGGGAGTGGTTTCTTCTCTCCTAGGTAATCAGTGGCTGTATTGGAGGGGGAGTGGTTTCTTCTCTTCTAGGTAATCAGTGGCTGTATGGAGGGGGAGTGGCTTCTTCTCTCCTAGGTAATCAGTGGCTGTATTGGAAGGGGAGTGGCTTCTTCTCTCCTAGGTAATCAGTGGCAGTATGGAGGGGGAGTGGCTTCTTCTCTCCTAGGTAATCAGTGGCAGTATGGAGGGGGAGTGGCTTCTTCTCTCCTAGGTAATCAGTGGCAGTATGGAGGGGGAGTGGCTTCTTCTCTCCTAGGTAATCAGTGGCTGTATTGGAGGGGGAGTAGTTTCATCTCTCCTAGGTAATCAGTGGCTGTATTGGGGGAGGGGGGGTTCTTCTCTCCTAGGTAATCAGTGGCTGTATTGGAGGGGGAGTGGTTTCTTCTCTCCTAGATAATCAGTGGCTGTATTGGAGGGGGAGTGGTTTCATCTCTCCTAGGTAATCAGTGGCTGCTGTATTGGGGGTGGTTTCTTCTCTCCTAGGTAATCAGTGGCTGTATTGGAGGGGTGGTGTGCTCTTCACCTCTGCTAGGCAATGAGTGTTAGTAGTTCAGTCTCCCCTGGTTTCCCAGCGGCGGTTCTGCATAGTAATTCGAGGAAGGCCCCACACCACTCTCACTGAGTATCTGACCTAGTTATTTACAGATGACCTCATTTAGCTCTTCTCTAGCATTTTCAACGATGTGTGTTTTCTATACCTGTTGGCTCCTCTCCCTGTAGGCTTTACAGACAACCCCCATCCCTTGGCTGTGTTGGTCAATTTCTTTAACAGATGATCAGGTCTATATAATTCTCAAACATGCATTAGTAATGGAAAGGAAACACAGACTCTTTATTTAAGTATTAAAATACTCCTTTAGTAATACAATTGTAGGCAGAAGTTGACACAGAGTACAGTATAACAGTACATAATAGCTCTCCCCAGGTTCTGCAAAATGTCTAAGACATCCTGCAACTCATATAGCCTCTCCCAGTCCTCCTTGCGTGAGTTTCCCTGGCAACAACGTTTTAATAAATCTAACCTCCCCCTTGACATCAGCAACCATCTTTATCAGCAATTAAAAGCTCAGAAGTGGGTTTGACCCGAAACTTGACCTTTCATCACAAGAATAGGGTCATGACAAGGTGAACGAGTCCAAGCATCCTCTGACAGGTGACTGGTTTCATCAGGCCTGCGGCAGCCTTGTGTTCTCAGAACCTCAGATAGCCACGGTGGGATCCAGACAGGAGGAGTATGAACGTTGGCGGCTTCCGCCTTCTGATAGTGTCTGAAGGACACAACACTCAACAGGTGTTAACACACACACAGAGGTCTCCTGAAGAGACCTTACAGTTTATCATAGCACCATTTATTAACCCTTTAAAAAAGGGTACGAGGCCTTGGTCTAACCATCTTCAGCTGCAACCCTTCTAGTTTAATGTGCCCTGCGCACACAACCCATGTGGAATTCCCTGGTCTCCAGCAGCGTTTGGAACAGCCGATCTGCGGTCAAGAACGCAGAGTTCATTTCAGCCTATGCTGCCCTTTCAAGTCCCTATACTTTATTGCACCCTGACGGAGACATGGATCACCCCAGAGAACACTGCTACTCCAGCTGCCCTTTATTCATCTGTCACGAGAATTTCTATCTCAATGTTCTAACTGAACTATTTTGTATCTGTACCCTGAAGGTTGAAAGGCCTCGGTTCTAAGAAACAGACAAAAAAAAAAAAAATCAGTCTGCAGTCGATCGGTCCTTTTATTCAGAGAGCTCTGCTCCCCTTATACACACACATAAGTTCTTATCTTAGGCTACTCCCTTCTAAGACATTTTTTTACCCTACCCCCACGTCCACACACACACCTTATCTGCTCAGACAGGCTGTTTTTTACCACTATACTGACCCATAGTTTTATTGTTTCCTGCAAGCCTATCACCTCTCCTCCCTGGAAGGGGGAAGTCTGTTTTCAGAACCTGGTTTCCTTTTTTATGGGTCTCACAGGTGCACTCTACTTGACAAAAATAACACAACCCACCTTTTTACAATTCTAACTAAGCCAAACGCATCTTATGATTCTAACACATTTCACACAGTTATACAGTTTCGGTGTGGAATACTTTAGTCGTTACTTTAAAACATACAAATTCTTCTATCATCATCTGACTACGTTTTCTCTCATAGTCCGAGAGCATCTGGTCGTCACGGTGGCGGCACAGGGCTACTCATTTCTCCTAACTGGAGATTCTCTATTCTCTCTCTCTCACCTGTTCATCTCCTCATTTGACCATCTATCGCCCACCATGTGCCCTTAGAGTTCCTCAATGAGCTTGACACCTTTGAAACCTTTAAACAGGTCAACATTCACAAAGCCGCGGGGCCAGACGATGAAACTCTGCCCCACTATCTGAGGGAGATCCTGAAGCATGCATGAGAGCACCAGCTGTTCCGGACAACTGTGTGATCACGCTCTCCGTAGCCGATGTGAGCAAGACCTTCAAACAGGTCAACATTCACAAAGCCGCGGGGCCAGACGGATTACCAGGACGTGTACTCAAAACATGCGTGGATCAACTGTCAAGTGTCTTTACTGACATTTTCAACATGTCCCTGACTGAGTCTGTAATACCTACATGTTTCAAGCAGACCACCATAGTCCCTGTGCCCAAGGAAGCGAAGGTAACCTGCCTAAATGATTATTGCCCCGTGGCACTCACGTCGGTAGCCATGAAGTGCTTTGAACGGCTGGTCATAGCGCACATCAACAGCATCCTCCAAGACACCCTAGACCTACTCCAATCCGCATACCGCCCCAACAGATTCACAGATGACGCAATCTCAATCACACTCCACACTGCCCTTTCTCACCTGGACAAAAGGAACATGTGAGAATGCTGTTCATTGACTACAGCTCAGCGTTCAACACCATAGTGCCCACAAAGCTCATCACTAAGCTAAGGACTCTGGGACTAAACACCTCCCTCTGCAACTGGATCCTGGACTTCCTGACGGGCCGCCCGCAGGCAGTAAGGGTAGGCAACAACACGTCTGCCACGCTGATCCTTACGACCCAGTACACCACTGGTGCCAAGCTTCCTGCCATCCAGGACCTATACAATAGGCGGTGTCAGAGGAAAGCCCATAACATTGTCAGAGACTCCAGTCACCCAAGTCATAGACTGTTTTCTCTGCTACCGCACGGCAAGCGGTACCGGAGCGCCAAGTCTAGGACCAAAAGTCTCCGCAACAGCTTCTACCCCATAAGACTGCTGAACAATTAATAAAATTGCCACCGGACAATTTACATTGACACCCCCCCCACTGCTGCTACTCGCTGTTCATTATCTATGCATAGTAACTTCACCCCTACCTACATGTACAAATTACCTCTACTAACCTGTACCCCTGCACACTGACTCGGTACCGGTGCCTCCTGTTCTCTCCTGATTCTGCCTCTTCAACCCTACTCTCTTTCCTTTCCACATCCTTTGACTTTCACTGTCCCCTTTTCCTCCCGGCCTGCTAGGCCCTCACCTCCTGCTCCGTGGCTGAGTGACTCATAGCGAGCTCAGGGCTGTCCCCTTTTCCTCCCGGCCTGCTAGGCCCTCACCTCCTGCTCCGTGGCTGAGTGACTCATAGCGAGCTCAGGGCTGCGGGCATCCATTCACTCCCTCCTCTTTACCTTCTCTTCCTCTGTATCCGCTGCTAAAGCCACTTGCTGCCTTGCCAACCACTTCGAAAATAAGGTTGACGATATCCGCTCCTCATTCACTCAGTCTATTGAGTCCACTGGTCCCACACACACAGCACTACCCTACGCCTTGACCTCTTTCTCCCCTCTCTCTCCAGAATAAATGTTACTGAGTTACAGTTCATGTAAGGAAATCGGTCAATTTAAATAAATTACTTAGGCCCTAATCAATGGATTTCACATGACTGGGCAGGGGCGCAGCCAATTAGAATTCGTTTTCCCCCACAAAAGGACTTTATTACAGACAGAAATACTCTTCAGTTTCATCAGCTGTCTGGGTTGGCATGGTTACACGTGGTCTGCGGTTGTGAGGCCGGTTGGATGTACTGCCAAATTCTCAAAAACGACATTGGGAGGCGGCTTATGGTAGAGAAATTAACATTAAATTATCTGGCAAAAGCTCTGGTGGACATTCCTGCAGTCAGCATGCCAATTGCATGCTCCTTCAACTTGAGACATCTGTGGCATTTTGTTGTGACAAAACTGCACTTTTTAGAGTGGCCTTTTATTGTCCCCAGCACAAGGTTCACCTGTGTAATGATCAAGCTGTTTAATCAGCTTCTTGATATGCCACACCTGTCAGGTGGATGAATTATCTTGACAGAAGAGAAATGCTAAATAACAAGGGTGTAAACAAATTGTGTCCTTTTTAAATAATCTTTTTGTGCGTATGGAACATTTCTGCGATTTTTTTTTTATTTCAGCTCATGAAACATGGGACCAACACTTACCATCTTGTGTTTGATCTTTTTTTTAAGTATACTTTTGACCAGGTCCCATAGGGATTTGGTCAAAAGTAGTGCACTATATAGGGAATAGTATGGCATTTGGGACATACCCTGTGATTCATGATTGGTGACTGATTGTAAATAATGATTGTAAATAATGTTTTATATTTAATGTCCTGTAATAGAAAAGCAAATACCTTTTGAAAAGACAATAACTGTGTCCCAGATGGCAGCCTAGTCCCTTTTATAGAGCTCTATGGGCCCTGGTCAACAGTAGTGCACTATGAAAGGGGAACAGGAAGTCATTTGGGACATAGACAATAAAGGCGATCTTATATAAAGTGCTATCCTATGTATTCTAAGGTACTGTGGTGAGGGGCCGTTCCCAGGTATAGCTGAGCTGAGGACCCACCAGAAGGTCCATGATGGAGAAGAGAAGCCCTACAAGTGTGAACAGTGTGGAAAGGGCTTCAGCTCCCAGGTATTCTGTTGTATTCAGCTCCCAGGTATTCTGTTGTATTCAGCTCCCAGGTTTTCTGTTGTATTCAGCTCCCAGGTATTGTTGTATTCTATTGCATGCAGCTCCCAGGTATTCTATTGTATTCAGCTTAAATATGTCTAATAAAATGAATTTAGGGCTGGCTACATGGCCACGAGCAGCGTCACTCCCAAGAGAGGTCCAAGATCTGCCCCAGCTGTGGAAAAGCCTTCCGGTGCAAAGGAGACCTGAAGCTCCACATGCGGACCCACACCGGCGAGAGGCCGTACCAGTGCACCTACTGCACCAAGCGGTTCTCTGTGAACGGAAACCTGACTATACACATCAGGACTCACACGGGGGAGAAACCTTTCCTCTGCTCTGACTGTGGCAAGGCCTTCTGCTCTGCAGGAGAGCTGCAGATCCACAGGAGAACACACACTGGGGAGAGACCGTACAAGTGCACCGTCTGTGAGAAAGGCTTCACCATGGCTAGTCAGGTGACTCTTCACATGCGGGTACACACGGGGGAACGACCCTACGTGTGTCATGAGTGTGGAAAGGCATTTCGGCGCGGTGCGGAGCTGAAGACACACATCCTGAATCACACTGGGGTGAGACCGTACCCCTGTCGTCTCTGTTCTAAGACCTACACCTGCCTTAGTCACCTGAAGAGACATCTGAAGACTCACGGGGACCATTCGGTGGATATGAGCAGTGGTTTGTCTGTATCTGCTGTATAATAGACCATGTGAAGACTCACAGGGCCCAGTCAGTGGATATGAGCAGTGGGTTGTCTGTATCTGCTGTATAATAAACAATTTGAAAAGGAAATACTTACCCTTAACACTGTGTGGTCAATATAAAAAGGTGCATATTTTATTTTCTGAAAGCTGCTAATGCTACCTATATTAAGAGGTAGTTGACTGAACTCTGTAAGGATCATCTCCATGTTTGCTTATTGCTACTAACAGGACTAATACTGTTGCGGCAGGTAGCCTAGTGGTTAGAGCGTTGGACTTGTAACCGGAGGGCTGCAAGTTCAAATCCCCGAGCTGACAAGGTAAAAATCTGTCGTTCTGCCCCTGAACAAGGCAGTTAACCCACTGTTCCCGGCGCCGAAGACGTGGATGTCGATTAAAGGCAGCCCCGCACCTCTCTGATTCAGAGGGGTTGGGTTAAATGCGGAAGACACATTTCGGTTGAAGGCATTCGGTTGTACAACTGACTAATAATGGTGACTTTGACTTTGACTTTGCTTCTAAAACAAGACAAGTGTTGCTTCTAGAACAAGACAAGTGTTGCTTCTAGAACAAGACAAGTGTTGCTTCTAGAACAAGACAAGTGTTGCTTCTAGAACAAGACTAGTGTTGCTTCTAGAACAAGACTAGTGTTGCTTCTAGAACAAGACTAGTGTTGCTTCTAGAACAAGACTAGTGTTGCTTCTAGAACAAGACTAGTGTTGCTTCTAGAACAAGACAAGTGTTGCTTCTAGAACAAGACTAGTGTTGCTTCTAGAACAAGACTAGTGTTGCTTCTAGAACAAGACTAGTGTTGCTTCTAGAACAAGACAAGTGTCGCTTCTAGAACAATACAAGTGTTGCTTCTAGAACAAGACAATTTGTTGCAATATCTAGGCGTTTTATAATTATTTTGATCATGTCTTAGATTGAAGCTTTTGGATGGCTGCAGTAGCTAGTGTTTCTGTTCATATCACATGCCAAGCTAATCTGTTTCTGTTCATCTCACATGCCAAGTTAATCCGTTTCTGTTCATCTCACATGCCAAGTTATTCCGTTTCTGTTCATCTCACATGCCAAGTTAATCTGTTTCTGTTCATCTCACATGCCAAGTTAATCCGTTTCTGTTCATCTCACATGCCAAGTTATTCCGTTTCTGTTCATCTCACATGCCAAGTTAATCAGCAATGGAAAGTGGTTTGTTGACTAATGGAACTTTTATTTGTGAGGAGACACATGGAGGTCTCTCCCAACCCACCTTAATTAGAAGGTATGCAATCATGTTTGACCCTATTTTTCAATAAACACATTTCCTGCAGAAAAAATAACTCACTTAAACTCAATTTCACACTGACTTGACCTTGGTCAAATTGTATTTTACAAAGACAGAACGTATGATTGTTTTGAATATGTTAATTGAAATGAAAATATTAAAATGATTTCTTGACTATTGGCATTTCTATTAAGCTTCTTACATAAGGCTACTATAGTATAATACTATTTTAACAGAGTCCAATATCAATGTAGAAAAGTAAGTTAAGACAGACCTCTACTAAAACCCTTCAGACAGACCTCTACTAATCCCCTTCAGACAGACCTCTACTAAACCCCTTCAGACAGACCTCTACTAAACCCCTTCAGACAGACCTCTACTAAAACCCTTCAGACAGACCTCTACTAAAACCCTTCAGACAGACCTCTACTAATCCCCTTCAGACAGACCTCTACTAAACCCCTTCAGACAGACCTCTACTAAACCCCTTCAGACAGACCTCTACTAAACCCCTTCAGACAGACCTCTACTAAAACCCTTCAGACAGACCTCTACTAAAACCCTTCAGACAGACTGCTAAAACCCTTCAGACAGACCTCTGCTAAAACCCTTCAGACAGACTTCAACTAAAACCCTTCAGACAGACCTCTATTAAAACCCTTCAGACAGACCTCTACTAAAACCCTTCAGACAGACCTCTACTAAAACCCTTCAGACAGACTGCTAAAACCCTTCAGACAGACCTCTGCTAAAACCCTTCAGACAGACTGCTAAAACCCTTCAGACAGACCTCTACTAAAACCCTTCAGACAGACCTCTACTAAAACCCTTCAGACATACTGCTAAAACCCTTCAGACAGACCTCTACTAAAACCCTTCAGACAGACCTCTACTAAAACCCTTCAGACAGACCTCTACTAAAACCCTTCAGACAGACCTCTACGAAAACCCTTCCGACAGACCTCTACTAAAACCCTTCCGACAGACCTCTACTAAACCCCTTCAGACAGACCTCTACTAAAACCCTTCCGACAGACCTCTACTAAAACCCTTCCGACAGACCTCTACTAAAACCCTTCCGACAGACCTCTACTAAAACCCTTCCGACAGACCTCTACTAAAACCCTTCAGACAGACCTCTTCTTCTCTGCAGGTGCCAGGTATGTGTGAATGCTTCTCTGCAGGTGTCAGGTCTGTGTGAATGCTTCTCTGCAGGTGCCAGGTCTGTGTGAATGCTTCTCTGCAGGTGTCAGGTCTGTGTGAATGCTTCTCTGCAGGTGTCAGGTCTGTGTGAATGCTTCTCTGCAGGTGTCAGGTCTGTGTGAATGCTTCTCTGCAGGTGTCAGGTCTGTGTGAATGCTTCTCTGTAGGTGTCAGGTCTGTGTGAATGCTTCTCTGCAGGTGTCAGGTCTGTGTGAATGCTTCTCTGTAGGTGTCAGGTCTGTGTGAATGCTTCTCTGTAGATGTCAGGTCTGTGTGAATGCTTCTCTGCAGGTGTCAGGTCTGTGTGAATGCTTCTCTACTTTTTTGCAGGTCAATTTAGAAAACAACTTGAAATGCACCACACACACACAACACCTCCCACCCCTCCACATGTCATTCGTTTGTTTTAAAGGGTAACTGCACTTGCTGATTTGGCCGAATTTCATATTTAGTTCATTAAGAAACACTAGCAGACTAAAATAAAACGTGAGTTGGTTTCAGGGTGTGGTTTGATGTGGGTGTCTCGTGTGTGTTCGCAGGTAGGAATAGTCAGCCAAATTATTTTGCCTATTAGCTCCAGCAGGCTGGTGTGCGACCTGACTTTGGAAAGTTAGGGACCGCCAATAAATTACACAATGTAAATAAGACAAGATTTTTATGTCGCACACCTTTTAGTTCTCATTAAATGCGTTCAATATTTGTTTATGAATTTCTTCAATTTATAGTTGGTTTGAGGTTTTTATGTAATTGAAATTTGGAGCTATTGGAATTTACTGAATGGTCCCTAACTAGGCCCACAGGGATATCCAAAGTCAACCCAAATTTACCACAGGGATTACGATCGGGTCTCGCACAGCTGCACTCCAAATTGATGGTTACTCGTGTGCTGCCAGCTGTGGGCAGGATTAAAACAAACCCAACCTTTCTTTACGTTGTGACGTAGTCACGACCACAAGTCTCACATAAAAACTCTGTTTTGGACAAGACTGACTTTATAACCAAAATGATCCCTATTGATACTTTGTAGTCAATTTACAATAGTATAAATGTTTCATTCACATCCATGCCACATAGGCTGTTTTCTAAACGAGAAGATGGTTTTTAGGGGCAGTTTCTCATTTCGATGCCACATGTCATTATGGTGTATTATGATGTCATTATGGTGTATTGTGATGTCATTATGGGGTATTGTGATGTCATTATGGGGTATTGTGATGTCATTATGGGGTATTGTGATGTCATTATGGGGTATTGTGGTGTCATTATGGGGTATTGTGGCTGTTTTCTAAATGAGAAGGTGTTTATTAGGGGTAGTTGCTCTTTAAACTTACTGTTTAGTGACTTGACCAGAGCAACTCGACTGTAAAGAAAAATTCCAAACATGACCGATCAGAAGCTACATAGCCCCTAGGCTATTTAAATGTAGAGACATGAGTGGAATAAGTTATAAAACCTCTATGATTCATTTAGTCAGTTCTACCAGCTAATGTAAGATTGAGATGACATAAAATGACATAATTTAAGAGCCTATTTATTTTCAATGTTTACAATCACAAAGCTGATTTCCCCTTCTCTTTCTGGCTGCCCTTCCCCTTTAGTACCAGTTTGTTTTCATACACACACGATATACAGAGTACGCGGTGCAATGAAAAGCTAGCTTGCAGGTGAACCTCTTGTCAATGCAACAACAATAGAATAAGTCAGTAGCTATGTGAAGAGAACGGGTAATACAAATAAAAGCTCAATGAAACAATGTCAACAATGTCAATGTTACACCGCCTCTTATATGGATATAACAGACACGAGCCAAGCATGTTTACCTGGAGAATGGAACAGGTTATTAGACCTCTATGATTCTAGCATCGCTACACTGCCAGAGGCAAAGCCTGGGAAGGGGAGGTGGGGGGGTTCTACTAAGCTATGTGGAATTGTTTTAAGATGGTCATACCAAGGATCATTTAGCTATTTGATTTAGATTTTTTTTAAGAAGAGGTATATCAAAAAAATAAAAAAAAATGTTGGATAAAACATTGAATTTGCTATTACTGCTGTTAGCCAATAAAAACACATTGAATAACACATTCACTACATGAAAACAGACAGCCCCCAAAAAAGGAAGTTTGTTCTGAAGTGTCTGTCCTGTACCTGAGAGATAGAAGAAAGATCAGGAAACCATTATAATATATATTTTTTTAAAGTATTTATTCTCTTATTTTAGGCATTAAACTACACTATATATACACAAAAGTATTTTGCACACCTCTTCAAATGAGTGGATTTGGATATTTCAGCCACACCCGTTTGCTGACAAGTGTATAAAATCGAGCACACCGCCATGCAATCTCCATAGACAAACATTGGCAGTAGAATGGCCTTACTGAAGAGCTCAATGACTTTCAACATGGCACCGTCAAAGAATACCATCTTTCCAACAAGTCAGTTCTGCCCTGATAGAGCTGCCCCCCCGGTCAACTGTAAGTGCTGTTATTGTGAAGTGGAAACGTCTAGGAACAACAATGGCTCAGCCGCGAAGTGGTAGGCCACACAGATGATTTTTACGCGCTTCAGAACGAATGCTGAAGCGTGTAAAAATCATCTGTCCTTGGTTGCAACACTCACTACCGAGTTCCAAACTGCCTCTGGAAGCAACGTCAGCACAAGAACGGTTCGTCGGGAGCTTCATGAAATGTGTTTCCATGGCCGAGCAGCCGCACACAAGCCTAAGATCACCATGCCAAGCGTCGGCTGGAGTGGTGTAAAGCTTGCCGCCATTGGACTCTGGAGCAGTGGAAACGCGTTCTCTGGAATGATGAATCACGCTTCACCATCTGGCAGTCCAAAGGACGAATCAGGTTTTGGAGGATGCCAAGAGAACGCTACCTGCCCCAATTTATAGTGTCAACTGTAAAGTTTGGTGGAGGAGGAATAATGGTCTGGGGCTGTTTTTCATGGTTCGTGCTAGGCCCTTTAGTTCCAGTGAAGGGAAATATTAACGCTACAGCATACAATGGCATTCTAGATGATTCTGTGCTCCCAACATTATGGCAACAGTTTGGTGAAGGCCCTTTCCTGTTTCAGCATGACAATTCCCCCAAGCACAAAGCGAGGTCCATACAGAACTGGTTTGTCGAAATCGGTGTGGAAGAACTTGACTGGCCTGCACAGAGCCCTGACCTCAACCCCATCGAACACCTTTGGGATGAATTGGAACGTCGACTGCGAGCCAGGCTTAATCGCCCAACATCAGTGCCAGACCTCACTAATGATCTTATGGCTGAAAGGAAGCAAGTCCACCTGGAGAGGCCTACAAGCCACAGTGTCTCGCACCCACTGTGAAATTTGGTGGAGGATCGGTGATGATCTGGGGGTGCTTCAGCAAGGCTGGAATCAGGCAGATTTGTCTTTGTGGACAAGGACGCATGAATCAAGTCACGTACAAGGTTGTCCTGGAAGAAAACTTGCTTCCTTCTGCTCTGACAATGTTCCCCAACTCTGAGGATTGTTTTTTCCAGCAGGACAATGCTCCATGCCACACAGCCAGGTCAATCAAGGTGTGGATGGAGGACCACCAGATCAAGACCCTGTCATGGCCAGCCCAATCTCCAGACCTGAACCCCATTGAAAACCTCTGGAATGTGATCAAGAGGAAGATGGATGGTCACAAGCCATCAAACAAAGCCGAGCTGCTTGAATCTTTGCACCAGGAGTGGCATAAAGTCACCCAACGTTAATGTGAAAGACTGGTGGAGGGCATGCCAAGACTCATGAAAGCTGTGATTGAAAATAAGGGGATTCTACCAAATATTGATTTCTGAACTCTTCCTAAGTTAAAACATTAGTATTGTGTTGTTTAAAAATGAATAGGAACTTGTTTTCTTTGTATTATTCGAGGTCTGACAACACTGCATCTTTTTGGTTATTTTGACCAGTTGTCATTTTCTGCAAATAAATTATCTAAATGACAATAGTTTTATTTGGAATTTGGGATAAATGTTGTCAGTAGTTTATAGAATAAAAAGAAAATGTTCATTTTACCCAAACACATACCTATAAATAGTAAAACCAAAGATACTGATCATTTTGCAGTGGTCTCTTAATTTTTTCCAGAGCTGTATGTTTCTTTTCCAACTGGTACCTGGGACCTTCAGACGAGTCTTGTGAAGCTTTTGGACGTCCTAGATCAAAACAATCGACATGTACGTGTTTGTGAGCCCTTTCCCAACAATGCAGAGGTAAAAAAAACAGGCATCACTTATGGAAACTCGTATCAGATTGCCTAATGACGCTACTGCTTATTCGAAAACATGCCACCGATGTAACAGCATGAAACTAGGCTAAGATACGTGCCGCTTGGCTTACTGTCGGGTTGCATTGCAGTTGCATATGGAAAACGGTGCTCCGCCCTCCTCGGTAAGTTATCCTATCATGTGTGTCCTAATGTTATAGTGCTCAGTGTTTACTGGGAGCTGATTGGATAAACCGGACCAGAGTGGGCGGGGGGATCAAGCAGAGGTTATAAAAAGCCACCCCGAATAGACGTTCGCTGCTTCTCGAAATAAATCAACAGTCGTTGAACAAAGGCTGTGGCTGGGCATCGACACGGCGTCCAGGCTGGACTAACACGGACAACAACGGGGTCAGTCACATGGAATATCGGCTTTTTAAAAAATAAATTATAGGACAGAAAGTTTGGGGGTATCGACCGTACGAATATGTTCGAGTTGTCGTCAAGTCGTCAACAGTTGAGTCAACTTCAACCCCCCCTGTCTAGCTAGCGCGGTTAGCCTGTCTAGCTAAAGTTACTGTTACAGTACAATGGACGGTAGAGCTAGTTCAGTCTAGATAACTCTCTTTGGGAAATGTAGACATTTTAATGTAATTTCACACAGCAACGAATCTATTTAAAAAAATTAAAAATAAACGTTTTTTTGTTGTTGAAAATATCAAGTGTTTCGGTTAACTGTGCTTATTAACTTTTTAACCGTAACGGTTAGGTTATTTGAATGAGCTGGCGATGCTCGAGCGTTGTGTGCCCACTGATACAGCCCGTGTCCACTTGACTCGGGATACATCAGCTAGTGACCAAATGTTTCTCTGTCTCACACAGGAATCCCGTTTTAAAATGAGCACTTAACCATCCAACAACAACCATCTATGTCAAGACTTACCAACGAACCACATCATCTAGCTGCCGTGTCCGTCTGTCTTGTCGCATTGGAGAGAGACACTGACGGTGCATACCTAGTCTACAATCCAGAGTATCGGTTAAGGTTAACCCAAGACCCCGACGTCCAAAATGGTTCAGAATAAGAAGACGACCCCAGAAGGCACTGGCTTCCACCGCTCTTTTAATGTGAGTTACTGTTTTTGTTGGTAATTACTGGTTCTAAAAGGCATTGTCCAAATGTGTTTCCTAATTGAATAAAAGTATTGAAGAACCGAACTGATTCAAAGGCTGGAGGAACATGCATTACACCATTGTGAACGGATGTTGCTCAGTCATTGCATGTCTCCTGTGTTAATTTTAGCCCAGTCAGTCGGTATCCCAGAAAATGCTATTTCAGTCAGGTGACAGCTAGGTATGTATACCTTCCTGGGGAGAGTGCAGAAGTGTACATGTGGTCGCTCTGTAGTGTCTCACCAATATTAGACCTCGGATTAATTAATTACTTAATGAAGGAGACAAGGTATAAGACACGGGTTCCCCATTTCTTTGCCCCACAACCCCATATTGATATCTGAAAGTTCTCGTGACTCCAACCATGTAAAGTAAAAAAAAAAAAAAGTAATTAACAGCCAATGTAAACTTTAATATTTGGGGCTATGGCAGGCAATGGAAAAACATTGTAAAAAGACTTGGTCAAATCATGACGTCAGTGATCTTGAGGTCGGGAAGTCGGTGCTCTAGAAAGAAGCCTGAGTTCCCAAGTTGGAATTCCCAGTTGGATCTTGTTTTTCCTTCTGCGTTCACGGTAGTCTTGAACGCAGCATTAAAGTTTAGAGGGTGACTGCAGGGTATTGCCTTTTGAGTCAGGAACTTAAACTCCCCTGTAGTGACACGTAAATGCATTGTCTCATGACAGATCGATCAGCTGTTGGATTTTACAGGGATGTCAACTGAGCCAGGATCACATTCAAATAGACTGGGAAGTAGGTCCCAAAGTGCTCTTCCAAGTGTTGGATGTGAGCAGTCATCACTCGTGTTTAACACTTACTGATGTTTTATGTTAGAAACATGCACAGCTGAGGGAATGGGGCACGGTTCTCCTTCTGAAAGACACCTCCTTTAAGAATGATATCCACTGATTCGGTCACTCATCTGTAGAATGTTTTTGTGTTTTCCCCTGCATGCTTGCGTTGAGTTTGTTCATGTTCCCAAATATCCCTGTTACATAGGCAAGGAGACACACTTCCTTTTCATTACACAAAAAGTCAAGCGAGTTTAATGTGAAAATCTTTCCAACTCACATCCTCGATAACCACCAAGCCTCGGTGTGAAATAGAATATGGTCATTCTCTGATCCCGTATCTCCACCGAGTTTTGCTACCAGGTGCGCAGTGGATGTGGTTTGGTGTAGTTTACAATCCAAGTTACCTGCTGCAGCATATCTCAGTTCTGTGCTCAGCTCTTTTGCCGCCAGTTGCTCTCGGTGTATCATACAATGTGTCCATATGGCAGAGGGAGACCCATTCATAACTAAGAGTGCAGAGGTCTGCCCACCGTCCCTCCATAGATGGAGCTGTGCAAAAGCCCACCATTCAATCCCATGGATTCTGTTTTTCTTCAATATAGCCACGCAGCACACTTAACATCCCCTGTGCCGTTTCATGCTCTGGAATCGTGAGACCGAACCATATGTCCTCGTGAATTGCTTCCCCCTCAACATGTACAGTGCCTTAGTAAAGTTTTCAGACCACTTGACTTTTTCCACATTTTGTTACAACCGTAAGCACACAGCCAAGGCAACGCAGGAGTGGCTTCGGGGCAAGTCTCTGAATGTCCTTGAGCGGCCGAGCCAGAGCCCGGACTTGAACCCGATCTAACATCTTTGGAGAGACCTGAAAATAGCTGTGCAGAAACCCTCCCCATCCAACCTGACAGATCTTGAGAGGATCTGCAGAGAAGAATAAGTGAAACTCCCCAAATACAGGTGTGCCAAGCTTGTAGCTTCATACCCAAGAATACTCAATGCTGTAATCGCTGACAAAGGTGCTTCAACAAAGTACTGAGTCAAGGGTCTGAATACTTACTGTGATTTTATTCAGATTTTTATTTTTGTTATTTTGTTTGTTATTATGGTGTATTGATGAAAAACAATTTAATCCATTTTAGAATAAGGCTGTCATCTAACAAAATATCGAAAAAGTCAAGGCGTCTGAATACCTTGAAGGCACTGCATAGCAAACTAAAGTCAATGCATGGGCATTTTGGCCCTCACAGCGAAAGTCCATTTGGACAGCATAAGCTGGGAGTTTTCGAGTTGCTCAGTCGGTTTCCTCTTGATTGCTAGCAGTAACTGTTAATTTAAGAGTTTATGCTATCTGACGAAGGTATTAATGTGAGTTTCTGTGCCTCTGCTTCCCCATACATTGTTTTCACCATATCAATTGCTTCCGATATTATATCAAAGTCTGCAATAGTTTGTGGTTTCACAGCTTAGCTGGCCTAGCGATTCACTGTGGGAATTATTCAAGTGCAACTGTCAAGTGTGGCCTTTTCCCATGATCTAAGGGGCTCTGGATGCATTTGGAGGGGGTAGCAACAAACAATTGGTCTTAATAGTTTGTTCACTGCTTAGTGAACACCCCCGTCACAGAACCGTTTAGCAGGTAGGTTAGTCATTGGACCATACCACCCCCACCCTGTCACAGAACCGTTTAGCAGGTAGGTTAGTCATTGGACCATACCCCCACCCTGTCACAGAACCGTTTAGCAGGTAGGTTAGTCATTGGACCATACCCCCCCACCCTGTCACAGAACCGTTTAGCAGGTAGGTTAGTCATTGGACCATACCACCCCCTCACCCTGTCACAGAACCGTTTAGCAGGTAGGTTAGTCATTGGACCATACCACCCCTCACCCTGTCACAGAACCGTTTAGCAGGTAGGTTAGTCATTGGACCATACCACCCCTCACCCTGTCACAGAACCGTTTAGCAGGTAGGTTAGTCATTGGACCATACCACCCCCTCACCCTGTCACAGAACCGTTTAGCAGGTAGGTTAGTCATTGGACCATACCCCCACCCTGTCACAGAACCGTTTAGCAGGTAGGTTAGTCATTGGACCATACCACCCCCACCCTGTCACAGAACCGTTTAGCAGGTAGGTTAGTCATTGGACCATACCACCCCCACCCTGTCACAGAACCGTTTAGCAGGTAGGTTAGTCATTGGACCATACCCCCACCCTGTCACAGAACCGTTTAGCAGGTAGGTTAGTCATTGGACCATACCCCCCCACCCTGTCACAGAACCGTTTAGCAGGTAGGTTAGTCATTGGACCATACCCCCCCACCCTGTTGCTATCAAATGCCCTTTTTAATAAATGAATCAGGGGTGTAATATTGGTTTGTTTGACATGGAGCTCTATTGCTCTTAATGACTCCTCTGCGTGTTCTACAGGCCACTCTTGGCTATGACCACCTAAATATGGCCCGGGCGTCAGGAGAAGGATATGTTCAGTTTAACCTGGAGGTCAGCCAGGGTCTGAAGAGGAGTTGGTTTGGACTAAATCGGTCCCTTGGCCTGCGGAGCAAGCTTTAGTCATTCCTGCTGCTTCATATGGCCTTGTGATGTGAATGACTCTCCTCTAGTCTGTGTCAAACTCAAAGCCTTGTCTGTTTCTCTTCTGTTCCTCCCTTAGGTCCAAAACCCTTTCAATTCTGAAGATTATACCAAAACAGACTCCAGTCTCCACGAGTCAAACTTACAGTTAGATTGCCCCCCAAGACCTGGTAAGTTACTGGCGTCAAAGTCCCTTTTGATTTGGGATTTACTGTTTCTGATTTGATTTTAACACACACACACACACACACACACACACACACACACACACACACACACACACACAGGGGCCATCTGACTCATAGTAACCTTGCTATGAGGATATCATCACTATGTCAGTCAAAGTTCAGTCCTGATTTAGATGGGTGACGCTGGCATATCATATACTACCTCCGCTGCTTTCACCTGCCTGATAACAGAACTGCCGTCACAACTCGCCCGGGCCCGGTTTCCCAAAACCAGCTTAAGCGTAAATTGATCGTTAGTCTTCGTAGGAGCATGGTTATAGCTCTGCCTCGTTTCCCAAAACCACCATTATTTACATTGCACTTGAAAACGGTTGCAATCGAACGCCTGCCTCAGACCACTCGTAGAACAGCGAAGTCATTAGATGCTTTTTTTTTTTTATACACAGATCTTCGCTAAACATAGTATCACGTGTTTTGTCCGTCTCTCTGACCAACGATAACCTCAGAACAAAGTGGACTACAAATACTAAGTTGTCATATCTCTGCACAATTGATGCAAGCCGAGATGACTGTAGGCTCTAGGCCGAGATGACTGTAGGCTCTAGGCCGAGATGACTGTAGGCTCTAGGCCGAGATGACTGTAGGCCGAGATGACTGTAGGCTATAGGCCTATTTCAATCATATTGAAATGCATTTAATGTTCAGTCAATGGGGCTCTTTTGCTATTTGTAATTTGTCTCAATATATTTAATGGAGTGTAGCTGTGTGCTCAATGATGTGCCAAGTCTGTGATTCACTGCGTTTTGTATTGGGTAAGCATTAGAATAAGACACAATATTTGAAGAGATTAGGTGGTAATATATTTCTCTGAGCTGATCCGTCGTCAGTATTGATTAGATTGTTCTGGGAAGATTTTCTTTTTCGATACTAGAAAAGCTGCAACGACCCACTCAGTGACCGTTCTCCCCGTTCTGTACCCAGGATGTTTATTGTTCCCTCTCGATTCTGTCTTGTCTCTCTCCCGCTTTCTTCCAAAGACATGACACTCAACCAGCTGGCTTGTGACTCTGGATGAATGCCATCAACTGTCCCTGTTTGCACAATGTCCCTCATCTCCTATTCTCCTCCCCCTCCGTAGACATGCCAGCCAGCCAGCCTATTAACATCCCAGATGCCAAGAAGAGGACCAAGAAGAAGAAGAAGAGATGCAGGGCCACCGACAGCTTCTCTGGACGATTCCAAGGCCAGTCACTAGAAAATGATCCACTGTCTAATGAAAGCATGCGAGTGCGCTATGTAATAATAATCCCAAATGTATACATCCTCATGTTGTGCCTCCTCATCAGTCCCCAACCTTTACATTTAACTAACGTACCAAACAAACTAGCTTTTATCTAGAGCATCCTTCATAAAATATGCCTATTTTTTTGTTTTCTGTCAGATACAATTGTATTTCTCACATGCACCGAATACAACAGGTGTAGACCTTACAGTGAAATGCTTACCTTACAAGCCCCTTAACCAACAATGCAGTTTTAATAAAAATGAGTGTTAAGTAAAAAAATAACAAATAATTAAAGAGCATTTTACTTCAATATTATTTTAATAAAAAGCTTGAGTTAGCGCGCACCCAGAGAAAATAAGGTGCTGACTAAAGGCAAATAAATTGTAAGCTATAAAGTATATCTCTCTCTGTGTGTATATCTCCCAGTAATTTATTGGGTAACCACCAATGTTTGGGCGTCACTGTGCCGCCTTACCCAATAAATTACTTGGAGTTTATGTACAGTGCATTCGGAAAGTATTCAGACCCTTTGACGTTTTCCACATTTTGTTACGTTACAGCCTTGTAAATATGATAAATTTCCCTCGTCAATCTACACACAATACCCCATAATGACAAAGCAAAAAACTGAAATATCACATTTACATAAGTATTCATACCCTTTACTGAGTACTTTGTTAAAGCACCTTTGGCAGCGATTACAGCCTCGAGTCTTCTTGGTTATGGCGCTACAAGCTTGGCACACCTGTATATGGGGAGTTTCTCCCATTCTTCTCTGCAGATCTCCTCAAGCTCTGTCAGATGTTGGATCGGGTTCAAGTCCGGGCTCTGGTTGGGCAACTCAAGGACAGAGAATTGTCCCGAAGCAACTCCTGTGTTGTCTTGGCTGTGTGCTTAGGGTTGTTGTCCTGTTGGAAGGTGAACCTTTGCCCCTGTCTGAGGTCCTGAGCACTCTGGAGCAGGTTTTCATCAAGGATCTCTGTATCTTTCCCTCGATCCTAACTAGTCTCTCAGTCCCTGCCACTGAAAAACATCACCACACCATGTTTCACCATTGGGATGGTGGCAAGTTTCCTCCAGGCCAAAGAGTTCAGTCTTGGTTTCATCAGACCAGAGAATCTTGTTTCTCATAGTCTGAGAGTCTTTAGGTGCCCTTTGGCAACTCCAAGCGGGCCATTATGTGCCTTTTACTGAGGAGTGGCTTCCGTCTGGCCACTACCATAAAGGCCTGATTGGTGGAGTGCTGCAGAGATGGTTGTCCTTCTGGAAGGTTCTCCCATCTCCACAGAGGAACTCTAGAGCTTTGTCAGAGTGACCATCTGGTTCTTGGTCACCTCCCTGACCAAGGCCCTTCTCCCCTGACTGCTCAGTTTGGCTGGGTGGCCAGCTCTAGGAGTAGTCTTGGTGTTTCCAAACTTCTTCCATTTAAGAATGATGGAGGCCACTGTGATACCCTTCTCCAGATCTGTGACTTGACACAATCCTGTCTCGGAGCTCTACGGACAATTGCTTCCACCTCATGGCCTGGTTTTTGCTCTGACATGCACTGTCAACTGTGGGACCTTATAAAGACAGGTGTGCCTTTCCAAATCATGTCCAAACAATTGAATTTACCACAGGTGGACTCCAATCAAGTTGTAGAAACATCTCAAGGATGATCAATGGAAACAGGATGCACCTGATCTCAATTTCGAGTCTCATAGCAAAGGGTCTGAATACTTACGTAAATAAGGTATTTCTGTTTTGTATTTGTAATAAATTATCATTAGTCATTGTGGGGTATTTGTGTGTAGATTAGTGAGGGGGGGGAAAAATTATTGTATCAATTTTTGAATAAGGCTGTAACAACATTTGGAAGGGGTCTG
The DNA here is from genome assembly GCA_030435695.1 of Brachymystax lenok tsinlingensis. NCBI lineage: Eukaryota > Metazoa > Chordata > Actinopteri > Salmoniformes > Salmonidae > Brachymystax > Brachymystax lenok. The sequence continues at coordinate 46,874,817 of CM059788.1, forward strand.
AATACTTTCCCACTGTACATAGTGTGCGACGCTGGTGTTTTCATAGCTTCCATGTTAATATTTTGTCTTCAGATGTATACGTGCTGCAGATGGAGGTGCTGGGCGAGGGGGCCTATGCTGTCGTCCAGACCTGTATCAACCTCATCACCCAGAAGGAATATGCTGTCAAGGTACGAAGGACCTTGCTCTCTACTCTAGTTCTCCTTCTTTACTGTTCTCTACTCTCTGCCCCCCCCTGCACTCTGTGCCTCACCCTCTCCTCTCTGGTTTTACTGCCTCGACTGGTTCACCAACTACTTCTCAGATAGAGTTCAGTGTGTTCAATCGGAGGGCCTGTTGTCCGGACCTCTGGCAGTCTATGGGGTGCCGCAGGGTTCAATTCTTGGGATGACTCTTTTCTCTGTATACATCAATGATGTCACTCTTGCTGCTGGTGATTCTCTGATCCACCTCTACGCAGACGACACCATTCTGTATACTTCTGGCCCTTCTTTGGACACTGTGTTAACAAACCTCCAGATGGGCTTCAATGCCATACAACTCTCCTTCCGTGGCCTCAAACTGCTCTTAAATGCAAGTAAAACTAAATGCATGCTCTTCAACCGATCACTGCCCGCACCTGCCCGCCCGTCCAGCATCACTACTCTTTACGGTTCTGACTTAGAATATGTGGACAACTACAAATACCTAGGTGTCTGGCTAGACTGTAAACTCTCCTTCCAGACTCACATTAAGCATCTCCAATCGAAAATGAAAAATAGAATTGGCTTCCTATTTCGCAGCAAAGCGTCCTTCACTCATGCTGCCAAACATACCCTCGTAAAACTGACTATCCTACAGATCCTTGACTTCGGCGATGTCATTTACAAAATAGCCTCAAACACTCAGCAAATTGGATGCAGTCTATATCACAGTGCCGTCTGTATTGTCACCAAAGCTCCATATACTACTGACCACTGCGACCTGTATGCGCTCGTTGGCTGGCCCTCGCTTCATATTCATCGCCAAACCCACTGGCTCCAAGTCTTTGCTAAGTAAAGCCCCGCCTTATCTCAGCTCGCTGGTCACCATAGCAGCATCCGCTCGTAGCACGCGCTCCAGCAGGTATATTTCACTGGTCACCTCCAAAGCCTATTACTCCTTTGGCCGCCTTTCATTCCAGTTCACTAGTTCCAGTCATTGGCAGCAATTGCAAAAATCACTAAAGCTGGACTCATATCTCCCTCACAAACTTTAAGCACCAGCTGTCAGAGCAGCTCACAGATGGGCTGTGTGCTGCACCTGCACATAGCCCATCTGTAAATAGCCCACCCAACTTACCTCATCCCCATATTATTTCTTTGAACCTTTGCACCCCAGTATCTCTACTTGCACATTCATCACTCCAGTGTTTAACTGCTAAATTGTAACTACTTCGCCACTACGGCCTATTTATTGCCTTACCTCCCTATTCTTACCTCATTTGCACACACTGTATATAGATTTTTTTCTATTGTGTTATTGACTGTACGTTTGTTAATCCCATTTGTCGGCACTGCTTTGCTTTATCTTGGCCCGGTCACAGTTGTAAATGAGAACTTGTTCTCAAATGGCTGAATATCAAGGAAGTGTCACATTCTATCGAACTCCCAGATATTTTGTGTGAACCAGGTTTCAGGATCGAACCTGACCGAAGTCACAGTGTGCCAAAAAGTTAGTTCAGACATGCAATACATATCTAGAAACGTTAAGGTCAGACATGAATAAATGACAGTGTGCTACTTTATTTCCCCAAGGTTGGTATCTGTTAGTATACAGCACCTTGTTAATGTTGTAGGGCATCAGAGGTTTGGAGATCAACACAAGGCTTAGACTGCTGACAGGCCAAGTGTTGCACACTGCTCTTACCTACGTCTCGAACTAAACTAGGGACTGGAGACCATATGACTTCTCATTCTCTGCTACCTGGGAAAACTAGCCCTGAGCTGCGTCCCAAATGGTATCCCCATTCAGTGCACTACGCACTATGTAGGGAATGGGGGCAGTTGGGGTGCAACCCTAGATACTTCCTGTGTTTCATCAGCCAGCCACACAACTATTTGACATGTACGCAATACACAACTTGCCTTCATTCAGACTGTTGGGAAATATCTTAGCCTAGTGGTAAGACTCGGTGCAGATTTGAAGTGGTTAGGTATGTTTGATTTTAGTATTTTGGTATAGCTTGTTGCTGCCTCAGATGTCTTGTGGTAGCTGTGAGATGTGATCGTCACTGCACGGTGTGCCCTGTAGCCAGTGTGTTATTTAAATGGTAGCTGTGAGATGTGATCGTCACTGCACGGTGTGCCCTGTAGCCAGTGTGTTATTTAAATGGTAGCTGTGAGATGTGATCATCACTGCACGGTGTGCCCTGTAGCCAGTGTGTTATTTAAATGGTAGCTGTGAGATGTGATCGTCACTGCACGGTGTGCCCTGTAGCCAGTGTGTTATTTAAATGGTAGCTGTGAGATGTGATCGTCACTGCACGGTGTGCCCTGTAGCCAGTGTGTTATTTAAATGGTAGCTGTGAGATGTGATCGTCACTGCACGGTGTGCCCTGTAGCCAGTGTGTTATTTAAATGGTAGCTGTGAGATGTGATCGTCACTGCACGGTGTGCCCTGTAGCCAGTGTGTTATTTAAACGGTAGCTGTGAGATGTGATCGTCACTGCACGGTGTGCCCTGTAGCCAGTGTGTTATTTAAATGGTAGCTGTGAGATGTGATCGTCACTGCAAGGTGTGCCCTGTAGCCAGTGTGTTATTTAAACGGTAGCTGTGAGATGTAATCGTCACTGCACGGTGTGCCCTGTAGCCAGTGTGTTATTTAAATGGTAGCTGTGAGATGTGATCATCACTGCACGGTGTGCCCTGTAGCCAGTGTGTTATTTAAATGGTAGCTGTGAGATGTGATCATCACTGCACGGTGTGCCCTGTAGCCAGTGTGTTATTTAAATGGTAGCTGTGAGATGTGATCGTCACTGCACGGTGTGCCCTGTAGCCAGTGTGTTATTTAAATGGTAGCTGTGAGATGTGATCGTCACTGCACGGTGTGCCCTGTAGCCAGTGTGTTATTTAAATGGTAGCTGTGAGATGTGATCATCACTGCACGGTGTGCCCTGTAGCCAGTGTGTTATTTAAATGGTAGCTGTGAGATGTGATCGTCACTGCACGGTGTGCCCTGTAGCCAGTGTGTTATTTAAACGGTAGCTGTGAGATGTGATCGTCACTGCACGGTGTGCCCTGTAGCCAGTGTTATTTAAAAACCTCCAGTAGAGTTGTTGCTGTAGTCTATTGTCCTGCAGCAGCTGCTAACTCAGCACAGAAACTTCCTCTTGTGATTGTTCCGAACCTCGGGCCTGTCAGCCAATCACAGCCAAGGGTGGGTGGTCATTTTCTCTTTTATCATCCCTCCCATTCGCTGTCAAGGCCTCCAATGACATGGAACAGAATGTACAACCTGCAGAGAGGGAGGAACAGGGAACCAGGGAGGGGTAGTGTTTATGTAAAAAAGAAAAAACTCACACAGGGTGCCATTTGGGAAGTAGCCAATCTGCTATATCGTGCACTACTTTTGACCCAGACTCATAGGGCTCTGGTCAAAAGGAGTGCACTATGTAGGGAATAGTGTGCTATTTGGGATTCTACCATGTTCTGTATGTCTCTTACTGGGCCAGGGAATTTGAAACAGGCCTTTGTCCTCATGCGGGCTGCTGCTGGTAGGGTTACATAAGTTGATTCAACGGACTGACTCCCACTGGCAGTTTCTCTGCTATTATGAAATGTTATCCACTAAAGCAGTTCAACAACATGATCAGATCACATCCCTGACGTGTACTCTAGAGGGAAACTTTTCTCCATAGGTCAAATAAAAACAGATTTTGGTCTGATAAACACCGCGTCTAGTGCTGTCACCTTCCACTGCGGAGATGCCATGGATTGAGACCCAGCCCGTGCAACAAAAAAACACACATCACTAGTTAAACTGACAGATTTTTATGGGGATTCGATTATTATTCTTATTCAGTTTCCTTGGCGATGACGATATGGACCTTAATTACTTTATCAAGTTTTTAACCCCCTATCTTTCCAAATGGTATCACCTGCTATGGGGATATATCCCTTGGTCATTTGTTTCCATTTTGTAGGTCCTACCCCATTTATTCCACTGGTCGATTGTTTGGTTGATAGGCAGTTGGTCGACAGATTTTTTTTTTTGTCGAGCAGTGGCACACGAGAAGGCTGTGTGGCACACGAGAAGGCTGTGTGGCACACGAGAAGGCTGTGTGGCACACGAGAAGGCTGTGTGGTGGCCCACCAGTAGTAGTACATTGACCATTAATTACCATAATTTCTCATCTACAATGTTTGTTTGGCTACTGTAATTATATTACAGTAATATATTATTACAGTCTTGCTGTTCTCATTGTAGGAGTGGACACGTTTGTGGACACGTTTGCAGAGCGCCCAACATAGGCTACGCTTGTGAGGAAAACGTTTTGCTTTATTTAATTCCATTTATGAGTTGTCAATTTATTAATTGTCTTTTGTTTTTCAGCGCTCCTGTCAATCTTGATTAAGGACACACACCTGATTACGCTTAGAACTAGGCCTAGGCTACCTGGCCTGTGGGCAAATGTAGTCCTGGAAATGTAGTCCTGGAAATGTAGTCCTGGAAATGTAGTCCTGGAAATGTGTCCATATGGGGATCTGATACTGTTTCTAATTAACTCACCATCACTGTGGAGCTTCTCAGTCATTTCTTCACCTCAAAAAGCTTCAGGCCAGACCCAAATGTTTCAAGTTCCTTGCAGACAGGCCATGTATAGCCAATGTGATATTTATTTTTATCCGGATATTTTCTACCTGCGGGCTGCAGTTTTTTATATATATATTTTTATAATTAGTTGTATTTTACCTATTTTTTTCTCCCCAATTTCGATCTTGTCTCATTGCTGCAACTCCCCAATGGGCTTGGGAGGCGAAGGTCGAGTCATGCGTCCCCAGAAACATGAACCCACTAAACCACGCCCGCTGTCACAGGAAACACTGTTCAACTGGAGACCGGGGTCAGCTTGCAGGAGCCCGACCCGCCACAAGGAGTCGCTAGAGTGCCATGAGCCAAGTAAAGCCACCCCTCTGCAAAACCGTCCCTCAAACCCGGACGACGCTGAGCCAATTGTGCGCCGCCCTATGGGACTTCCGATTACGGCCGGTTGTGATACAGCCCGGGATCGAACCCGGGTCTGTAGTGACGCCTCTTCCACTGCGATGCAGTGCCATAGACCGCTGCACCACTCGGGAGGCCCTTATTTGTTGGATTTATGTAGGCTATTTTTATATATTGCCAATGGAAGTTGCTTTTACATTTATCATTATTTAGATCGAATTTTGATTAACCACATGACAGATTTTTGAGCTATGAAGACTTTATTATAAATGAAATAAAACTGTTCCATGAAAATCATAACTGGCATGCAGATCAGTAGAAATGGTAGGGTAACTTGGCCTGCAGATCAGTAGAAATGGTAGGGTAACTTGGCATGCAGATCAGTAGAAATGGTAGGGTAACTTGGCACTCCAAATGGAGAAGGTTGCAGACCGCTGGTGTAGCCTATTACTGGCAACTTCAGGAACATAATGGCAGAATCTGCCATGGCCGGGCAGCAGCAGCTATATTGATCTCTGGCTCCCTCTTCAGTAATTTGTCTTGATTTTTAATTAAAGCAGCAGGCAAAGTAGCCTACATATAGTTTATTTTATTCAGACATGGGGTGTGTCTATATATGTAAAAATTAATTAAATTGACCAATTGATTGGTCGACAGAACAGACTACTCTTGGTTGACCAAGATTGTTTTAGTCGGGGACAGCCTTACTATTTTGTTTGTACGTTTGAGAAAGGGAAAGAGGGATACCTATTCAGTTGTACAACTGAATGCATTCAACTGAAATGTGTCTTCCGCATTTAACCCAACCACTCTGAATCAGAGAGGTGCGGGAGCAACCATTCGGTTACTGGCCCAATGCTCCTACCCGCCAGGCTACCTGCCACCCTGTTTGTGATGTACGTCTCTGTACCAAGACTTGTGTTATTGTTTTGAAAAAGTCATTGCCGCTGTTGTTAGTAAGCTTCTGCTGTCATTGTAAGTCTGTTGCCTCAGGCAGATGGCTGGTATTCTGTAGAAAGGAAATGCTCCATGGTAGCCCCCCCTTCTCTTCCAGTCACAGTCAGGCCCTAGAGACATCAGCTGACTGCATCTATTGTGGCCGACTAGTAATTGGTGTTAGTTATTTTTTGTTGATTCTCTTGGAGATGGATTAGAAGCAGGAGCATATGGAGTGCATGGTTAGGCTATAAATGAGTTTCAGCTCGCTGCTGACTCAGGCCCCTGTTTCGACGCTGTGTGCTTGTGTGAGCGAGCAGTGGCCTAGCGTCTCTACTACTTCCTGACGCCCTTTCAGCCCACAATATAAATCCCCCTCAACTGGCAGCAGGCAGGTCACTCAGGCCGTTAATCGGCTACACGAGGAGTCTGCAACCTTTCTCATGTGGAATGCTAATTCCTCTTTCTACCGATCTGTGTGCCAGAGTATGGTTTTCATACGCACATTTTCCTGTCACTTTTAATTTATATTACACCACAGCATTGTTGAATTCTCGTTTCTGATTGGTTAGAAGGGCATTCTAGAATGGACATTAAAACCAGATAACGGTACAGTTTGAAAAGCTATCGGGACACCTTGCAATCATGACGCAATAAGCATTACAGCCTGCAGGTGAAAAATATCTTGATCAAAATAAATGTCCTGTAAATCACATTCGCTACGCATGGCCTGTCTGCAACAAACTAGAAACATTGTATCAACTTGGGTCAGGCCTGAAGCTCTAGCAAACTTGCAACTTTGTTTAAAACATTCTGGGCCCTCAGTTTCCCCATACCAGTGAGCTTGGGACAGACACAGCTGTAGACTATTTGCTAAGTGAATAAGAGGTCATCAAGTAGGCCTGAACCAGAGCATGACATGTTTCCCTTTCACACTGAGTGGTTATCAAAACGGAGGGAGCTGGAAAGATTTTTTCTGATTACATTGAGGAACTGTTGTCATTCTGAACTTCGTTTACTTGCTGTTTGAGGTGAGGAAGACATTACTTTGTGAAGCTCCACAGCTCATTAGTGGCGGTGCTTTAAGCCAATCAGAAATACTATCAGATTCCCAATTGGGCACATTTAGGCTATATACCTACATTTGCACGCAGGCCAGGTAGCCTATTGACCTAGTTCTATGCGTAGTCAGGTGTGCGTCCTTACTCATTGACAGGAGTGCTCCAAACAAAAGACAATGATTAAATTGACTAAACTTGTAAATGAAATCAAATCTAATTTTATTGTGTTTAGCAGATGTTATTGCGGGTGTAGGAAAATGCTTGTGCTTCTAGTTCCGACAGTGCAGCATTCGGCTCCTAAGTGGCGCAGCGGTCTAAGGCACTGCAAGAGGCGTCATTACAGTACATAGTTAGAATCCAGGCTCTATTACATCCGGCCGTGATTGGGAGTCCCATAGGGCGGCGCACAATTGGCCCAGCATCGTCCAGGTATGGCCGGGGGTAGGCCGGCATCGTAAATAAGAATTTGTTCTTATCCGACTTGCCTAGTTTAAAAAAAAAAACAAGGTTAAATAAAATGTTTAACTTCTTAGGGCTAGGGGGCAGTATTTTGAAGTTCGGATGAAAAACGTGCCCAAAGTAAACTGCCTGTTACTCAGAAGCTAGGATATGCATATAATTAGTAGCTTTGGATAGAAAACACTCTGAAGTTTCTAAAACTGTTAAAATAATATTTGTGTATAACAGAACTGATATGGCAGGCGAAAACCTGAGCAAAATCCATCCGGGATGTCTGAATCAGTCATGTCACACTGTTTTCAATTGGCATGCTATTCAAAGCAGGGTATTTTAGCTCCCAGATTGCAGTTCCTATGGCTTCCACTAGTTGTCAACAGTCTTTAGAAAAAGGTTTGAACGTTCAATCATGAAAATCAAGTGAGTAAGACCACTTGTTCCTGAGATCACATCAAGTGTCCTTTTTTGGATTTTGCGGGTAACAGGGAATGCGCGCTCAGTTCTTTTTCTCTTCTATTCAGCAGGTTATATTCCGTCTGAAATATTAGTGTATATTCATTTTAGAGTATCTGAGTATTGATTACAAATGCTGTTTGACTTTTTCCGACGAACTTTACCGGTACTTTCGGGATATCGTTTGTCTGCATGGATGAAAGCCTTTGGGCTGGTGGATTACTGAACAAAATGCGCCAACCAAACGGAGCTATATGGATATAAAGAGGAACTTCATTGAACAAAATGACCTTTTATTGTGTAACCTGGACGCTTTGATATGCCATCATTTGATTGTTTGAGGCTAGTACCTCACATTTTCTACATTAGCATAAATTCATATCCAGCTCGGTTCTCAATGTCCGTATCACAGGTAATATAAATCGCTTACCTTTCAAATAACTTCTGCTGAGGGCTTCCCAAGTGTCCAAACAAGAGAATCCATGGTTCTTTTGTTAGAAAAAGTAATTCATTATATCCATAAATCTGTTTGTTTGGCACGTTATGTTCAGCTACTCCACCAAGCATTGTCAGTCTACTCGCCCGTTGTACAGTGAAGAGAACGCGGTCAAGTTATACCTCATCTTTTCACAAACAAATCAAATATCATTAATAATGCATCCTTATGTATCCTTTTAAGAATAATAGCTATCATATTTTACACGGATAGTAACTGAAACGTTATAAGAGGAAAAGAAAGCTGGGCGTGTTTTCGTGAACGGTTGTTTACCTTTTTCCCTTCCTGTAGTCTTCTATAAGGATCTCCTCAGGGCTATTTCCTCCAGACACTTTCCAGAGACTGTTGACATCCAGTGGAAGCCATAGGTACTGCAACATGTGTCCTATTCCCCATTGACTTCTTATTTCCAGGCCTTCAAAGTGAGTGGAGGGCAAAAGAAAAAGGATTTCCGGACAGAAATTTCTCAGGTTTTTGCCTGCTATATCTGTTCTGTTATACCCACAGACTATATCTTAATGGTTTTAGAAACTTCAGTGTTTCCTATCCAATAGTACTAATTATGTTAATATCCTAGTTTCTGGCCCTGAGTGGCAGGCATTTAACTTTGGGCACGTCAGACAGGCAAAAATTCGGAAAATGGGACCCTAGCTGTTTGAACAACAGCCTGTTCACGTTGCTTAGTTGTTGAAATCAAGTGGACTACCTGGTTAAGATTGTGCTTATTTGTCAGTATGAGAGTTTCCAATTTTCCTGATATAAATGCAGTTTTTTTGTTTGACATTTATTAAACAGACTAGACAGCACAACTCTGTGGCTAAAATGCTGCTTGCTTTACGTGAGGACTGTAATTCCTTGCGCGATAGACACCGAGCATTGATCATGTTCATTGATACTCTTGTTTTATTAGGGTCTGTTCTACATTTTGGGAGTTGAGACATGAAAAGGGTATCGTTAGAAAGGGTCGGGGTCCATATGACCGATTCTGTTGGACCAAACCTCGAATGTAAATAGCCAGTTTAAACTGCTTGTCAGAGGAAGAGGTTGTCAGTGGAAGGATGAGGGGCAGGATGAGGGGCTTGGTGTCTGTGGAGTGGGAAGGTGGACAGTACAGAAGGATGAGGGGCTTGGTGTCTGTGGAGTGGGAAGGTGGACAGTACAGAAGGATGAGGGGCTTGGTGTCTGGAGTGGGAACGTGCACAGTGCAGAGGGGCCAGGTGTCTGTGGAGTGGGAAGGTGCAGAGGGGCCAGGTGTCTGTGGAGTGGGAAGGTGCAGAGGGGCTTGGTGTCTGTGGAGTGGGAAGGTGCAGAGGGGCCAGGTGTCTGTGGAGTGGGAAGGTGCAGAGGGGCTTGGTGTCTGTGGAGTGGGAAGGTGCAGAGGGGCCAGGTGTCTGTGGAGTGGGAACGTGCACAGTGCAGAGGGGCCAGGTGTCTGTGGAGTGGGAAGGTGCAGAGGGGCCAGGTGTCTGTGGAGTGGGAAGGTGCAGAGGGGCTTGGTGTCTGTGGAGTGGGAAGGTGCAGAGGGGCCAGGTGTCTGTGGAGTGGGAAGGTGCAGAGGGGCTTGGTGTCTGTGGAGTGGGAAGGTGCACAGTGCAGAGGGGCCAGGTGTCTGTGGAGTGGGAAGGTGCAGAGGGGCCAGGTGTCTGTGGAGTGGGAAGGTGCAGAGGGGCCAGGTGTCTGTGGAGTGGGAAGGTGCAGAGGGGCCAGGTGTCTGTGGAGTGGGAAGGTGCAGAGGGGCCAGGTGTCTGTGGAGTGGGAAGGTGCAGAGGGCCAGGTGTCTGTGGAGTGGGAAGGTGCAGAGGGGCCAGGTGTCTGTGGAGTGGGAAGGTGCAGAGGGCCAGGTGTCTGTGGAGTGGGAAGGTGCAGAGGGGCCAGGTGTCTGTGGAGTGGGAAGGTGCAGAGGGCCAGGTGTCTGTGGAGTGGGAAGGTGCAGAGGGGCCAGGTGTCTGTGGAGTGGGAAGGTGCAGAGGGGCTTGGTGTCTGTGGAGTGGGAAGGTGCAGAGGGGCCTGGTGTCTGTGGAGTGGGAAGGTGCAGAGGGGCCTGGTGTCTGTGGAGTGGGAAGGTGCAGAGGGGCTTGGTGTCTGTGGAGTGGGAAGGTGGACAGTACAGAAGGATGAGGGGCTTGGTGTCTGGAGTGGGAACGTGCACAGTGCAGAGGGGCCAGGTGTCTGTGGAGTGGGAAGGTGCAGAGGGGCCAGGTGTCTGTGGAGTGGGAAGGTGCACAGTGCAGAGGGGCCAGGTGTCTGTGGAGTGGGAAGGTGCAGAGGGGCCAGGTGTCTGTGGAGTGGGAAGGTGCAGAGGGCCAGGTGTCTGTGGAGTGGGAAGGTGCAGAGGGGCTTGGTGTCTGTGGAGTGGGAAGGTGCAGAGGGGCCAGGTGTCTGTGGAGTGGGAAGGTGCAGAGGGGCTTGGTGTCTGTGGAGTGGGAAGGTGCACAGTGCAGAGGGGCCAGGTGTCTGTGGAGTGGGAAGGTGCAGAGGGGCCAGGTGTCTGTGGAGTGGGAAGGTGCAGAGGGGCCAGGTGTCTGTGGAGTGGGAAGGTGCAGAGGGGCTTGGTGTCTGTGGAGTGGGAAGGTGCAGAGGGGCCAGGTGTCTGTGGAGTGGGAACGTGCACAGTGCAGAGGGGCCAGGTGTCTGTGGAGTGGGAAGGTGCAGAGGGGCCAGGTGTCTGTGGAGTGGGAAGGTGCAGAGGGCTTGGTGTCTGTGGAGTGGGAAGGTGCAGAGGGGCCAGGTGTCTGTGGAGTGGGAAGGTGCAGAGGGGCTTGGTGTCTGTGGAGTGGGAAGGTGCACAGTGCAGAGGGGCCAGGTGTCTGTGGAGTGGGAAGGTGCAGAGGGCCAGGTGTCTGTGGAGTGGGAAGGTGCAGAGGGGCCAGGTGTCTGTGGAGTGGGAAGGTGCAGAGGGGCCAGGTGTCTGTGGAGTGGGAAGGTGCAGAGGGGCCAGGTGTCTGTGGAGTGGGAAGGTGCAGAGGGGCCAGGTGTCTGTGGAGTGGGAAGGTGCAGAGGGGCCAGGTGTCTGTGGAGTGGGAAGGTGCAGAGGGCCAGGTGTCTGTGGAGTGGGAAGGTGCAGAGGGGCCTGGTGTCTGTGGAGTGGGAAGGTGCAGAGGGGCCAGGTGTCTGTGGAGTGGGAAGGTGCAGAGGGGCCAGGTGTCTGTGGAGTGGGAAGGTGCAGAGGGGCCAGGTGTCTGTGGAGTGGGAAGGTGCAGAGGGGCCTGGTGTCTGTGGAGTGGGAAGGTGCAGAGGGGCCTGGTGTCTGTGGAGTGGGAAGGTGCAGAGGGGCTTGGTGTCTGTGGAGTGGGAAGGTGGACAGTGCAGAGGGGCCAGGTGTCTGTGGAGTGGGAAGGTGCAGAGGGGCTTGGTGTCTGTGGAGGGAAGGTGCAGAGGGGCCAGGTGTCTGTGGAGTGGGAAGGTGCAGAGGGGCTTGGTGTCTGTGGAGTGGGAAGGTGCACAGTGCAGAGGGCCAGGTGTCTGTGGAGTGGGAAGGTGCAGAGGGCCAGGTGTCTGTGGGTGGGAAGGTGCAGAGGGGCCAGGTGTCTGTGGAGTGGAAGGTGCAGAGGGGCTTGGTGTCTGTGGAGTGGGAAGGTGCAGAGGGGCCAGGTGTCTGTGGAGTGGGAAGTGCACAGTGCAGAGGGAGCCAGGTGTCTGTGGGTGGGAAGGTGCAGAGGGGCCAGGTGTCTGTGGGAGTGGGAAGGTGCAGAGGGGCCAGGTGTCTGTGGAGTGGGAAGGTGCAGAGGGGCCAGGTGTCTGTGGAGTGGGAAGGTGCAGAGGGGCCAGGTGTCTGTGGGAGGGAAGGTGCAGAGGGGGCTTGGTGTCTGTGGGAGTGGGAAGGTGCAGAGGCCAGGTGTCTGTGGTGGGAAGGTGAAGTGCAGAGGGGCCAGGTGTCTGTGGAGTGGGAAGGTGCAGAGGGCCAGGTGTCTGTGGAGTGGGAAGGTGCAGAGGGCCAGGTGTCTGTGGAGTGGGAAGGTGCAGAGGGCCAGGTGTCTGTGGAGTGGGAAGGTGCAGAGGGCCAGGTGTCTGGAGGGAGGGAAGGTGCAGAGGGGCCAGGTGTCTGTGGAGTGGGAAGGCAGAGGGGCCAGGTGTCTGTGGAGTGGGAAGGTGCAGAGGGGCCAGGTGTCTGTGGAGTGGGAAGGTGCAGAGGGGCCAGGTGTCTGTGGAGTGGGAAGGTGCAGAGGGCCAGGTGTCTGTGGAGTGGGAAGGTGCAGAGGGCTTGGTGTCTGTGGAGTGGGAAGGTGCAGAGGGGCCAGGTGTCTGTGGAGTGGGAGGTGCAGAGAGGGCCAGGTGTCTGTGGAGTGGGAAGGTGCAGAGGGGCCAGGTGTCTGTGGAGGAAGGTGCAGAGGGCCAGGTGTCTGTGGAGTGGGAAGGTGCAGAGTGCAGAGGGGCCAGGTGTCTGTGGAGTGGGAAGGTGCAGAGGGGCCAGGTGTCTGTGGAGTGGGAAGGTGCAGAGGGGCCAGGTGTCTGTGGAGTGGGAAGAGGGGCCAGGTGTCTGTGGAGGAAGGTGCAGAGGGCCAGGTGTCTGTGGAGTGGGAAGGTGCAGAGGGGCCAGGTGTCTGTGGAGTGGGAAGGTGCAGAGGGGCCAGGTGTCTGTGGAGTGGGAAGGTGCAGAGGGGCCAGGTGTGTCTGTGGAGTGGGAAGGTGCAGAGGGGCCAGGTGTCTGTGGAGTGGGAAGGTGCAGAGGGGCCAGGTGTCTGGAGTGGGAAGGTGCAGAGGGCCAGGTGTCTGTGGAGGGAAGGTGCAGAGAGGGCCAGGTGTCTGTGGAGTGGGAAGGCAGAGGGGCCAGGTGTCTGTGGAGTGGGAAGGTGCAGAGGGGCCAGGTGTCTGTGGAGTGGGAAGGTGCAGAGGGGCCAGGTGTCTGTGGAGTGGGAAGGTGCAGAGGGGCCAGGTGTCTGTGGAGTGGGAAGTGCAGAGGGGCCAGGTGTCTGTGGAGTGGGAAGGTGCAGAGGGGCCAGGTGTCTGTGGAGGGAAGTGCAGAGGGGCCAGGTGTCTGTGGAGTGGAAGGCAGAGGGGCCAGGTGTCTGTGGGGTGGAAGGTGCAGAGGGCCAGGTGTCTGTGGAGTGGGAAGGTGCAGAGAGGGCCAGGTGTCTGTGGAGTGGGAAGGTGCAGAGGGCCAGGTGTCTGTGGGAGGAAGGTGCAGAGGGGCCAGGTGTCTGTGGAGTGGGAAGGTGCAGAGGGGCCAGGTGTCTGTGGAGTGGGAAGGTGCAGAGGGGCCAGGTGTCTGTGGAGTGGGAAGGTGCAGAGGGGCGTGGTGTCTGTGGAGTGGGAAGGTGCAGAGGGCCAGGTGTCTGTGGAGTGGGAAGGTGCAGAGGGGCCAGGTGTCTGTGGAGTGGGAAGGTGCAGAGGGGCCAGGTGTCTGTGGAGTGGGAAGGTGCAGAGGGGCCTGGTGTCTGTGGAGTGGGAAGGTGCAGAGGGGCCAGGTGTCTGTGGAGTGGGAAGGTGCAGAGGGGCCAGGTGTCTGTGGAGTGGGAAGGTGCAGAGGGGCCTGGTGTCTGTGGAGTGGGAAGGTGCAGAGGGGCCTGGTGTCTGTGGAGTGGGAAGGTGCAGAGGGGCCAGGTGTCTGTGGAGTGGGAAGGTGCAGAGGGGCCAGGTGTCTGTGGAGTGGGAAGGTGCAGAGGGGCCAGGTGTCTGTGGAGTGGGAAGGTGCAGAGGGGCCTGGTGTCTGTGGAGTGGGAAGGTGCAGAGGGGCCTGGTGTCTGTGGAGTGGGGAAGCACAGTGCAGAGGGGCCAGGTGTCTGTGGAGTGGGAAGGTGCAGAGGGGCCAGGTGTCTGTGGAGTGGGAAGGTGCAGAGGGGCCAGGTGTCTGTGGAGTGGGAAGGTGCAGAGGGGCCAGGTGTCTGTGGAGTGGGAAGGTGCAGAGGGGCCAGGTGTCTGTGGAGTGGGAAGGTGCAGAGGGGCCAGGTGTCTGTGGAGTGGGAAGGTGCAGAGGGGCCAGGTGTCTGTGGAGTGGGAAGGTGCAGAGGGGCCAGGTGTCTGTGGAGTGGGAAGGTGCAGAGGGCCAGGTGTCTGTGGAGTGGGAAGGTGCAGAGGGGCCAGGTGTCTGTGGAGTGGGAAGGTGCAGAGGGGCCAGGTGTCTGTGGAGTGGGAAGGTGCAGAGGGGCCTGGTGTCTGTGGAGTGGGAAGGTGCAGAGGGCCAGGTGTCTGTGGAGTGGGAAGGTGCAGAGGGGCCAGGTGTCTGTGGAGTGGGAAGGTGCAGAGGGGCCAGGTGTCTGTGGAGTGGGAAGGTGCAGAGGGGCCAGGTGTCTGTGGAGTGGGAAGGTGCAGAGGGGCCAGGTGTCTGTGGAGTGGGAAGGTGCAGAGGGGCTTGGTGTCTGTGGAGTGGGAAGGTGCAGAGGGGCCAGGTGTCTGTGGAGTGGGAAGGTGCAGAGGGGCCAGGTGTCTGTGGAGTGGGAAGGTGCAGAGGGGCCAGGTGTCTGTGGAGTGGGAAGGTGCAGAGGGGCCAGGTGTCTGTGGAGTGGGAAGGTGCACAGTACAGAGGGAGGGAAGGAGACCAGACTAAGACAGAACGCTCATTTTTTAACAATGTTTTACGTTCTTGTTGCGATACAGGCATTCAAATTAATTCCCTTTATCGCCCAGCCCAAGTTCTAATATGAGAGTGAACTGTGCTGTCAACTCAAACACACACTTCCTGGCTTTGTTAGAGATTCACATGCATAAAGGAAGTGTGTTGAGCTCGAACATGAAGTCCAGTTTCCTTCTAATGCTACATTTATTTTTGTAATCTTTATTTTAACTCTGCAAATGAGTTAAGAACAAATTCTTATTTACAATGAACAGTGGGTTAACTGCCCAATTCATTGTTAACAAGGTGGTGCTTATGAGTCAGTCAAGGAATTAGTCCATGTCTGTAACCAGTGGAACTGCCATTTTCTGCCTGAGCCTTAAGTTATCACTAAAGTAGCAAACAGTGATTTAAATTGATTATTCAATTAATATTGTAATATTTTCGTTTTTCCTGTAATTTTCCTAGTATTTCATTTTTCAATGCTCAATTGAACAGGGACCATAGGTATGAGAGCCAGGCCAGAGCAATTCAAGAAAATCTGTCTGAAACATTTATATACGTTTGAATCGGGCCCTGCACTTATTATAGACTTACTAGACTGGCTCTGCTTGGCTGAAATCATTCCATCAATAAGATAACATTATTCTCTAATATGAAAATGACTGATGATGAATAACATATTGTTCAACCTTGTTGATTGTCCAGATCATCGAGAAGCGTGCGGGTCTGAGTCGGAGCCGAGTCTTCAGGGAAGTGGAGATGCTTTATCAGTGCCAGGGACACAGGTACAGCAGCCCCACTGGGGGGGGGACACAGAGCAGGAGCATGGACCGCTGAGATGCACTACTGTATAGGAATAGGCTGGTTCTAACTATTCCTCTCATGTCCACAGAAACATTCTGGAGCTGGTGGAGTTCTTTGAGGAAGAAGACAAATTCTACTTGGTTTTTGAGAAACTAAGAGGAGGTTAGTGGATAGAAATCTTCGTTGCCAACTCTCCCGTCCATAGACAATGATGGTCCAAATTCACCAGTTTTGGATTGGTCAATCAGTATTATATCAGAAGATGCGAATGCTTGAGGCAGTGTATTCAGTGCATAGAGCAAGTTGAATAGTTGTCTCACATCTTCTCCCCCCCCCCGGAGTCTCTGAAATGCAGAAACTTGAGGCAGTGTCTTCGTTAGGAGTGGACATTGTTTTGCTCCATATCAACCTCCATCCTGTCCTCTCTCCCCTGCAGGGTCAGTGTTGACCCACATCCACCATAGACAACACTTTAGTGAGCAGGAGGCCAGTTATGTGGTGCAGGACATCGCCAGTGCTTTAAACTACCTCCACAACAAGGGAATGGCACACAGGGACCTGAAGCCTGAAAACATCCTGTGTGAGCACGGGGACCGGGTGAGCCAGATTGCACGTGAACATTACTCCCAGCGTGACGTCAGTCACCAAACACAGCACACCACACCGCCGCAAGCACTCCATAAACTGGCACAGATTATACAGGAGAGACGAGGAAAATTACATTTTTTGCTATTTGTTTCATTAGTCCTCTGATACAGTTTTTAAATGTTTTGCGTGTCGGCAATCAGCTTTTCCCAGATGTAAAACGTTCAAAGTACAGAAACACAGCCAATATTATGCGTTTTGCACGAGCAGTAAGACTTTACATCTGTTCACTCCAGGCCCTAACCTTGATAGACACAGTAAATAGAATAATGGTTAGTTACATCCTAATGCAGTTTGTTACTATGACGTGATAAGGATAACTTAATAAAGATGTAGAAAAGCTTGCTTGGCAGTAGTTTTAGTGATTGTGTTATCTGGGTACCTGACTGGCCTACTTTAGTTGAACGTCAGTGGTCTAAATGACTAACCTGTGTGTTTACTTATAGATTTCACCCGTGAAGATCTGTGATTTTGACCTGGGCAGTGGCATCAAGCTGAACAGTGACAGCTCCCCTATCTCTACTCCTCAACTCCTCACTCCGGTGAGTCCTAATAACGTTCAAACCTCTCTCTTTGTTTATCCACTCCTTCCATCTCTCTCTACGTCTGTCAAATACATTTTTATTCATCACATGCTTGGTAAACAACAGGTGTGGACTAACAGTGGAATAGCTTTTTAAAGGCCTATCAGTTCTGGTAGCAAGCAGGGTCTAAATGGCTTTTTAAAGGCTTATCAGTTCTAGTAGCAAGCAGGGTCTAAATGGCTTTTAAAGGCTTATCAGTTCTGGTAGCAAGCAGGGTCTAAATGGCTTTTAAAGGCTTATCAGTTCTGGTAGCAAGCAGGGTCTAAATGGCTTTTAAAGGCTTATCAGTTCTGGTAGCAAGCAGGGTCTAAATGGCTTTTAAAGGCTTATCAGTTCTAGTAGCAAGCAGGGTCTAAATGGCTATTAAAGGCTTATCAGTTCTAGTAGCAAGCAGGGTCTAAATGGCTTTTAAAGGCTTATCAGTTCTGGTAGCAAGCAGGGTCTAAATGGCTTTTAAAGGCTTATCAGTTCTGGTAGCAAGCAGGGTCTAAATGGCTTTTAAAGGCCTATCAGTTCTAGTAGCAAGCAGGGTCTAAATGGCTTTTAAAGGCTTATCAGTTCTAGTAGCAAGCAGGGTCTAAATGGCTTTTAAAGGCCTATCAGTTCTAGTAGCAAGCAGGGTCTAAATGGCTTTTAAAGGCCTATCAGTTCTGGTAGCAAGCAGGGTCTAAATGGCTTTTAAAGGCCTATCAGTTCTAGTAGCAAGCAGGGTCTAAATGGCTTTTAAAGGCCTATCAGTTCTGGTAGCAAGCAGGGTCTAAATGGCTTTTAAAGGCCTATCAGTTCTAGTAGCAAGCCAGCACTGAAGTGACATAAATATTAAATGCAGCAGCGTAGAAGTGAGTCATGTCTATATTTATCAATCAGGTCCTGCATTCTCCTCCTCTGCTACACATACATGAACACTAGCTCAGCTTTTTATATATACAGACAGCACAGGCTTTTGCCTTCAATGACTTACAGGCTTTTTAGGTGTTCTAAAGCCTAGATTCTCCTCCACAGCAGTCCTACCTCTGGGCCCCTAAGAATATACAATATGCCTTCCAACCATGCAGTTCTGTGAGTCATTCAGTATCTATATGTAACGATCGGCTTTGACTTTCCCTAGAACATCGCTGGATCTCTAGGCTTTCCCTAGAACATCGCTGTCTCTAGAACATCGCTGATCTCTAGGCTTTCCTAGAACATCGCTGGATCTCTAGGCTTTCCCTAGAACATCGCTGGATCTCTAGGCTTTCCCTAGAACATCGCTGGATCTCTAGGCTTTCCCTAGAACATCGCTGGATCTCTAGGCTTTCCCTAGAACATCGACGGATCTCTAGGCTTTCCCTAGAACATCGACGGGTCTCTAGGCTTTCCCTAGAACATCGACGGGTCTCTAGGCTTTCCCTAGAACATCGACGGGTCTCTAGGCTTTCCCTAGAACATCGACGGGTCTCTAGGCTTTCCCTAGAACATCGACGGGTCTCTAGGCTTTCCGTTAAGGATGCACGATATATCGGTGAACATATCTTGACGATATTAGCTAAAAATGCCAACATCTGTATCGTCTAGTTTAACCTATGTCTAGTCGAAGCTGACGTGCATACCTATATAACGTAGGTACATGACGTAATGACGCTACGTAAAGTTTTGGGCTATACATGCAACACATCATTCCTAACCTAGCCCACAATGTCTGCTGTGTGGATCAAGCAGTCATCAAGTCAAGCAGTCATTTGAAAGAGTAAGAACATTTCAGCGAGACAACTCAAAGGCAAAATCCATTAAAGCCAAGGTAATGGAATTCAATGCCGTTGACAATCAACCGTTCTCTGTCGTGGGTGATGTTGTCTTTCGCCGACTGGCCGAGCACCGGTACACTACCAAGTGCGCTATTTTTCAGATGTTCCTCTACCGGAGTTACACAGTAATAGCATCACTGCTATTAGCTTCACGACGGACATTTGGACCAGCGATGTCAGCCCCATGAGCATGCTGTCAGCATGAGTCTGACAGCACAGTGGGTCGTCTAGGATTTCGTATTGAGGAAAGCCGTGTTGCATGTTCATGAATGTGCTGGTTGTCATACCACTGCTGCCATTTCAATGCATTCGAGAAAATGTTTGAAACATGAACACACTCCTAGCTCCATTCGAACTACTGACTCGAGAAATAAGCTCAAACTGTGCCTGCAGCAGACGTGATACCCTAAAAAAACGCCTGCTCAACAAAACTGCCAACACAGGCTGTGAACAAGCGATTTGGGTGAATTCTCTTTACGGTGTCGCCCCCATGCTCGATGCTATGTACCTGGACCGCTACTTCAATGCAGATAAGAAACAGGTTTACGTGAAATGTTAGACACAGCTGGACAAGATGGAAACAGACAGTGACAGTGCGCACCGAGGAAGAGGCCACGGACAGACAGACAGCTGAAACTTCACTGCTTGTGTTTTTTAGCAAGGAAAATATTGGCTATCGGTATCGGCCAAAAATGTAATATCGGTGCATCACTGCTTTCCCTGTAACGTGGCCGTGTCTCTAGGCTTTCCCTGTAACGTCGCCGTGTCTCTAGGCTTTCCCTGTAACGTGGCCGTGTCTCTAGGCTTTCCCTGTAACGTGGCCGTGTCTCTAGGCTTTCCCTGTAACGTGGCCGTGTCTCTAGGCTTTCCCTGTAACGTGGCCGTGTCTCTAGGCTTTCCCTGTAACGTGGCCGTGTCTCTAGGCTTTCCTGTAACGTCGCCGCGTGTCTCTAGGCTTTCCTGTAACGCCGCCGTGTCTCTAGGCTTTCCTGTAACGTGGCGTGTCTCTAGGCTTTCCCTGTAACGTGGCCGTGTCTCTAGGCTTTCCCTGTAACGTGGCCGTGTCTCTAGGCTTTCCTGTAACGTGGCCGTGTCTCTAGGCTTTCCTGTAACGTGGCCGTGTCTCTAGGCTTTCCCTGTAACGTGGCCGTGTCTCTAGGCTTTCCTGTAACGTGGCCGTGTCTCTAGGCTTTCCTGTAACGCGTGGCCGTGTCTCTAGGCTTTCCTGTAACGTGGCGTGTCTCTGGGCTTTCCTGTAGCGTGGCCGTGTCTCTAGGCTTTCCTGTAACGTGGCCGTGTCTCTAGGCTTTCCTGTAACGTGGCCGGGTCTCTAGGCTTTCCCTGTAACGTGGCCGGGTCTCTAGGCTTTCCCTGTAACGTGGCCGGGTCTCTAGGCTTTCCCTGTAACGTGGCCGGGTCTCTAGGCTTTCCCTGTAACGTGGCCGGGTCTCTAGGCTTTCCCTGTAACGTGGCCGGGTCTCTAGGCTTTCCCTGTAACGTGGCCGGGTCTCTAGGCTTTCCCTGTAACGTGGCCGGGTCTCTAGGCTTTCCCTGTAACGTCGCCGTGTCGCTTAAATAAGTCTAGACGTCTTTGTCCTCAGAATGCAGATGCATCATGGTTGTGTAACTCAATTTGCTACAGACATATTTAAAACTGGTTTCATGAGAATCGGCTGGCTATTGCTGATCAATTCTCAAAACTTGTCATTGCACGTCTCGCGCTACAAGTGCCTTGCAGATTTTGTGCCGCCGATTTTCTTATATCACGTTTGAAAATATTGGGATGGCTCAGGCTGCATCGGTAGCCCTTGGATTGCGTCTCTGACCCACTCACGTTAAACTAGTGTCGTGAGAGCCGCTCTCCCAGAGTAAGCAACGTCATGGGGAATTTGTCTCCGATCTCAAACTTGTCTGGGACAGCTAAATCCGGGCCAGAATTGTGTAGTGTACACCCAGTATTTCTAACCTCTGTCTAGGTCTGGAGGAGAGGGAGGTAATAACCTCTGTCTAGGTCTGGAGGAGAGGGAGGTGTAACCTCTGTCTAGGTCTGGAGGAGAGGGAGGTGTAACTTCTGTCTAGGTCTGGAGGAGAGGGAGGTGTAACCTATGTCTAGGTCTGGAGGAGAGGGAGGTGTAACCTCTGTCTAGGTCTGGAGGAGAGGGAGGTAACTAGATTACAAACTGTTCCTTCCCTATCGCCTGGAGACTTTAAGAATGTTCCCAGAGAAAGCAAGCGTGCTGGATATTATTATTTTTTGTCCACCAGATACCAAAAGTGGAATCACTCTGGCATGGGGGTTACATCTGGCTAACCACCCTCCTTCCCCTCCTCTCTACTGCCCCTCTTTCCTCCCTTCATCTGATCAGAATCCTGCTGTTACAAAACCACTTCTGGGCTTCATTCCAAGGCACCTACCTTAATGTAGAAACCACATTGTGATTGGCTGGGCCAGCGGGAGGGAGTGGGCGTGTCAGCTGATCTCTTTTTTTTTTTTTTTTTTTACCACATTCCTGGTTCAGAAATCTGTTCCAAATGGCACCCTATTCACTATAGGCCCTGGTCAAAAGTTCTAGAGTAGTGTACAGGCAGGATATTACTGTTGGACTGTTGTGGATTCTAGAGTGTAGTTTACAGGCAGGATGTTACTGTTGGACTGTTGTGGATTCTAGAGTGTAGTTTACAGGCAGGATGTTACTGTTGGATTGTTGTGGATTCTAGAGTGTAGTTTACAGGCAGGATGTTACTGTTGGACTGTTGTGGATTCTAGAGTGTAGTTTACAGGCAGGATGTTGCTGTTGGACTGTTGTGGATTCTAGAGTGTAGTTTACAGGCAGGATGTTGCTGTTGGACTGTTGTGGATTCTAGAGTGTAGTTTACAGGCAGGATGTTACTGTTGGACTGTTGTGGATTCTAGAGTGTAGTTTACAGGCAGGATGTTACTGTTGGACTGTTGTGGATTCTAGAGTGTAGTTTACAGGCAGGATGTTACTGTTGGACTGTTGTGGATTCTAGAGTGTAGTTTACAGGCAGGATGTTACTGTTGGATTGTTGTGGATTCTAGAGTGTAGTTTACAGGCAGGATGTTACTGTTGGACTGTTGTGGATTCTAGAGTGTAGTTTACAGGCAGGATGTTACTGTTGGACTGTTGTGGATTCTAGAGTGTAGTTTACAGGCAGGATGTTGCTGTTGGACAAAGTTGATGCCTGGAGCCAATAAAACTGAACTTCATTTTTTGACGTTAAGTATCTATTAAAAGGAATGTTTTTACTGTAGGTGGCGTTAGCTAGCCCTGGTCAGCTGTACCTGCACCAAACCTCTGGTATTTTTCATCCTAGAACTATCACAGGGGTTCCAGAACCTTCTTGGCCCACGACCCCACACACACACACACATAGAGCGCCAGGCATTCCACCATGTTCTAGCAAAGCCAAGGGAGATTAGTATAATACCAGAAACAGGCTTAGTTTCTGCTGTAGTTGGGTGTTTTAGTTGTTTGTGGTGCCTAGTTTCCTGTTCTAGGCCCTGGGGGGTAGTATCTAGCTAGGATGTTGGAAGAAGAATCTACTCCTCCCTTCAGCCCACTGCTAGTGGTTACTGGCTGTTGTGGGAGCTTATTCCCTCCTGATTCCGGGAATCCTCCAACCAAGATTTTCATAACCTAAGGACTTTAGGAACGTTTCGGGAATTACCGCTTTCAAAACACAAATTTCCAGAATGTTGCAACCGTTACACACGGCCTTGACGATTAGTTGAATCAGGTGTCTTAGTGCAGGGCTAGAACAAAACGTGCATCACTCCCCGAGTGGGGGTCCTGAACAGCTGTTGGATGGAGGTACATGCTTGTCTACTGTCTGCCCTCCACACTGTGGTACTGTGAACAGACAACTGGCCAGGCCTCCCCAGAGGATGATGTCTCAGTAGAGAATGAAGACCCTGCTTCTGGACACAACAGACAGCCTTCTATGGAGAGTTCAGCCATCTATGGAGAGGGACTTAATTTGGGGACTTTGTCATCAGACATTACTTTTCAGACATTCAGGTTAACTAATGCTAGGGGTTTATAGTTATTCTCTATTCATATTCAGGTTAACTAATGCTAGGGGTGGATAGTTATTCTCTATTCATATTCAGGTTAACTAATGCTAGGGGTTTATAGTTATTCTCTATTCATATTCAGGTTAACTAATGCTAGGGGTGGATAGTTATTCTCTATTCATATTCAGGTTAACTAATGCTAGGGGTGGATAGTTATTCTCTATTCATATTCAGGTTAACTAATGCTAGGGGTGGATAGTTGTTCTCTATTCATATTCAGGTGGACTAGTTCAACAGTATGATGACAGACTGACATGTTCAGGTGGACTAAATGAAATACAACTATAGGAGAAAACACACTTCACGACAAGAGACAACACTTCATAAAGAGAGACCTCAAGACAACAACATAGCAAGGCAGCAACACATGACAACACAGCACGGTAGCAACACATGACCACAACATGGCAGCAGCACAACATGGTACAAACATTATTGGGCACAGACAACAGCACAAAGGGCAAGAAGGTAGAGACAACAATACATCACGTGAAGCAGCCACCACTGTCAGTAAGAGTGTCCATGACTGAGTCTTTGAATGAAGAGATGGAGATATAACTGTCCAGTTTGAGTGTTTGTTGCAGCTTGTTCCAGTCGCAAGTTGCAGCGAACTGAAAAGAGGATTTCTTTATTTTTTGTATTTGATTGAACCTTTATTTAACTAGGCAAGTCGGTTAAGAACAAATTATTATTTTCAATGACTGCCTAGGAACAGTGGGTTAACTACCTGTTCAGGGGCAGAACGACAGATTTGTTTGTACCTTGTCAGCTCGGGGATTCAAACTTTTTACCTGTTACAATCTGCCAGCCAAGGATTTTAGGGTGCAATGCCATTTGGCCTTCAAGAGGTGCCCAACCTCATGTCATAGCCTATTGGCTGCAGCCTCATGTCCAGACTGATGCTGACATGAGGGAGGAGCCAGAAAATGGAGCCTAACTTTAATGAGACATTTAATTATATACATACAGTTGAAGTTGGAAGTTTACATACACCTTTGCCAAATACATTTCAACTCAGTTTTTCACAATTCCTGACATTTAATCCTATGTCAGTTAGGATCACCACTTTATTTTTAATAATGTGAAATGTCAGAATGAATCATTAATAATAGTAGAGAATTATTTATTTCAGCCATCACATTCCCAGTGGGTCAGAAGTTTACATACACTCAATTAGTATTTGGTAGCATTGCCTTTAAGCATTGCCTCCTATGGGATTGAGGTCAGGGCTTTGTGATGGCCACTCCAATACCTTGACTTTGTTGTCCTTGAGCCATTTTACCACAACTTTGGAAGTATGCTTGGGGTCATTGTCCATTTGGAAGACCCATTTGCGACCAAGCTTTAACTTCCTGACTGATGTCTTGAGATGTTGCTTCAATATATCCACATAATTTTCCTCCCTTATGATGCCATCTATTTTGTGAAGTGCACCAGTCCCTCCTGCAGCAAAGCAGCCCACAACATGATGCTGCCACCCCCGTGCTTCACGGTTGGGATTCTTTGGTTGGGATAATGACGATGGTTATTATGGCCAAACAGTTCTATTTTTGTTTCATCAGACCAACGGACATTTCTCCAAAAAGTACGACATTTACCCCCATGTGCAGTTGCAAACCGTAGTCTGGCTTTTTTATGGCAGTTTTGGAGCAGTGGCTTCTTCCATGCTGAGCGGCCTTTCAGGTTATGTCGATTATAGGACTCGTTTTACTGTGGGTATAAATACATTTTACCTGTTTCCTCCAGCATCTTCACAAGGTCCTTTGCTGTTGTTCTGGGATTGATTTGCACTTTTCGCACCAAAGTACGTTCATCTCTAGGAGACAGAACGCGTCTCCTTCCTGAGCGGTATGACTGCTGCGTGGTCCCATGGTGTTTATACTTGCGTACTATTGTTTGTACAGATGAACATGTTACCTTCAGGCGTTTGGAAATTGCTCCTAAGAATGAACCAGACTTCTGGAGGTCTACAATTTTTTTTCTGAGGTCTTGGCTGGTTTCTTTTGATTTTCCCATGATGGCAAGCAAAGAGGCACTGAGTTTCAATGTAGGCCTTGAAATACATCCACAGGTACACCTCCAATTGACTCAAATGATGCCAATTAGACTATCAGAAGCTTCTAAAGCCATGACATAATTTTCTGGAATTTTCCAAGCTCTTTAAAGGCACAGTCAATTTAGTGTATGTAAACTTCTGACCCACTGGAATTGTGATACAGTGAATTATAAGTGAAATAATCTGCCTGTAAACAATAGTTGGAAGAATGACTTGTCATGCACAAAGTAAATGTCCTAACCGACTTGCCAAACTGTAGTTTGTGGAGTTGTTGAAAAACGAGTTTTTATGACTAACCGAAGTGTATGTAAACTAACGACTTCAACTGTATGTACATAAATAAATACATACATAGTCAGTACCAGTCGAAAGTTTGGACACACCTACTCATTCAAGGGTGTTTCTTTATTTTTACTATTTCATACATTGTAGAATAATAGTGAAGACATCAGAACTATGAAATAACACATATGGAATCATGTAGTAACTAAGAAAGTGTTAAACAAATCAAAATATATTTTAGATTCTTCAAAGTAGCCACCCTTTGCCTTGATGACAGCTTTGCACACTTTTGGCATTCTCTCAACCAGCTTCACCTGGAATTCTTTTCCAACAGTCTTGAAGGAGTTCCCACATATGCTGAGCACTTGTTGGCTGCTTTTCCTTCACTTTGCGGTCCAACTCATCCCAAACCATCTCAACTGGATTGAGGTCTGGTGATTATGGAGGCCAGGTCACCTGATGCAGCACTCCATCGCTCTCCTTCTTTGTCAAATAGGTGTGTTAGGTCATTGTCCTGTTGCAAAACAAATGATAGTCCCACTAAGCGCAAACCAGATGGGATGGCGTATCGCTGCAGAATGCTGTGGTAGCCGTGCTGGTTAAGTGTGCCTTGAATTCTAAATAAATCACTGACAGTGTCAACAGCAAAGCACCCCTACATCGTCACATGCTTCATGATGGGAACCACACATGCAGGAAATCATCTGTTCGCCTACTCTGCGTCTCACAAAGACACGGCGGTTGGAACCAAAAATCTCAAATTTGGACTCATCAGACCAAAGGACAGATTTCCACCGGTCTAATGTGCATTGCTTGTGTGTGTTGGCCTAAGCAAGTATCTTCTTCTTATTGGTGTCCTTTAGTAGTGGTTTCTTTGCAGCAATTCAACCATGGGGGCGGCAGGTAGCCTAGTGGTTAGAGCGTTGGACTTGTAACCGAAGGGTTGCCTGTTCGAATCCCCGAGCTGACAAGGTAAAAATCTGTCGTTCTGCCCCTGATTCAGAGGGGTTGGGTTAAATGTGGAAGACACATTTCAGTTGAAGGCATTCGGTTGTACAACTGACTAATGAGGGTGACTTTGACTTTGAATGCCTGATTCATGTGGTCTCCTCTGAACAGTTGATTTGTCTGTTACTTGAACTCTGAAGCATTTATTTGGGCTGCATTTTCTGAACCTGGTAACTGTAATGAACGTATCCTCTGCAGCAGAGGTAACTCTGGGTCTTCCTTTCCTGTGGCGGTCCTCATAAGAGCCAGTTTCATCATAGTGCTTGATGGTTTTTGCGACTGCACTTGAAGAAACTTTCAATGTTCTTGAAATTGACTGACCTTCATGTCTTAAAATAATGATGGACTGTCGTTTCTCTTTGCTTATTTGAGCTGTTCTTGCCATAATATGGACTTGGATTTTTACCAAATAGGTTAGGTGTGTCCAAAGTTTAAAGGAAGGAAGGGGCTAGTTGAGTCTTTAGAGCTTCCTTCATTCTGTTTGGATTATTTATTTCTCGCATAATAGAATAGGTCAATTTTTGTACTATGGGGGATAGTAGATAGACATAGGGTTGTGCTTTTGCGGTTTGTTAGGCCTCATCTTTAAGGCTGATAGAATAACTGTCCACGTTTACTTGAACATCTTCGATATGCCTCGGAATTCGCTGAGAAGGACGTATCATCTGTGTATTCACTAGTAGCCGACTTCAGAGCAGCGATCCCTGTGAGACCATCACGTGATGGGCATTGGCTAATACGAATTGATATCTGAGAGAGCCATGTGAGTGAGAGGTGTTTCGGTGCACAGGTTTATGGCCAGGAAAAGGGAATTATATTTCTAATGTTCAGCCCAAGGGCACAACAGCCAGGCATGCTTTTTTGTTTTAGGGGGCATTACGGGGTGGCAGGTAGCTTAGTGGTTAGACCGTTGGACTTGTAACCAAAACCCACTGTTCCTAGGCCGTCATTGAAAATAAGAATTTGTTCTTAACTGACTTGCCTAGTTTAAATAAAGGTAAAATAAAACACAAGGGGGCATCAACAGCCATGTCCATCGACACCGCTGTTAAATTCAAGGCCTGGTGATGCACATCTACATTACCTCACCCCCCCCAGCCATCACAACTTTGCCAATATTACACACCACCACACGCACAAAAAGGGGGAGGTTCACGGCCTGTGACACGTGGTAGATGGGAGGCTGTGGGGCCTGATGCCGTATGAATGGGGTCAGGCCACAGGGCTTAGCCTCACAATGAGTTGGTGTAATGCTGCAGCAGCAGGTGAAGATCAGACAATGCTTCGGTTCGGCTGGTGCCAGGGTCTCCTTTAGGAAAATTAGCCCCCGGACATTTGACAGGAACCATTTTAATTTATCAGACCTATATGAACATGATTACAGCGTCCACTCACGGTTTTCAGAATGACAATTGTGGGACGATAGGTCCCAAATTCATACAACCAGTAGACCTAGGTTACATGAGTCTGATGCAACAGGTCAGAACATTTAGCTTAGAGTGTTGATAAACTATTTCTGTACATTATAAGCACACAATGCAGTAGGCTAAGCTTGAATGTCTGTTCCATAATGCAATTAGTGGGACAATTTCGAAAAAGGGGAGATCTAAAGATGCAACAACTAGCATGGGTTGCTAATATGACTAGGATTATCAACTATCATGGGTTGTTAATATGACTAGGATTATCATCAACTAGCATGGGTTGTTAATATGACTAGGATTATCATCAACTAGCATGGGTTGATAATATGACTAGGATTATCATCAACTAGCATGGGTTGATAATATGACTAGGATTATCATCAACTAGCATGGGTTGCTAATATGACTAGGATTATCATCAACTAACATGGATCTCTGGTCTCTCCCTAGTGTGGTTCAGCAGAGTACATGGCTCCAGAGGTGGTGGAGGCATTCAGTGAGGAGGCTACGATCTATGATAAACGCTGTGACCTGTGGAGTCTGGGGGTCATCCTGTACATTATGCTGAGTGGGTACCCTCCCTTCGTAGGGCGCTGTGGCACCAACTGTGGCTGGGACTGGGGAGAGCCCTGCCAGGAATGCCAGGTAAGATATGAGCTAACACATCAATAACATGCTAAAAAACATACACACGCCAATTGCCTACTACTACAACAGCCCACCGCTTACAACAGCCCACCGCTTACAACAGCCCACCGCTTACAACAGCCCACCGCTTACAACAGCCCACCGCTTCACTATTACTGCGACCGCCACACTATTACTACAGCGACACTACAACCTGCCCGTCAGTTAGTGGCCTGACAACCAAACATTTTTTTTAAGAACCTTTCTTCAACAGTATGTCTTTTGTCACATCTCCAGAACATGCTGTTTGAGAGCATCCAGGAGGGGAAGTACGAGTTCCCTGAGAAGGACTGGCAGCAGATCTCCTCTGGAGCTAAAGACCTCATCACCAGACTTCTGGTCAGAGACGCCAAGAACCGCCTCAGTGCTGCTCAGGTCCTGCAGCACCCCTGGGTCCGAGGGGTACGGATCTTATCTGTTTTTGTATCTCTGTGTGTCTCTGTTCTTGGGCACAGGCATTATGGTGGTCTGCATGAAACACGTAGGTATTACACACTGGGTCAGGGAGAGGTGAAAACGTCAGCTGGTCAGCACATGCTCTGAGTACGCGTCCTGGTCATTCGTCTGGTCCCATGGCCTTGTGAATGTTAACCTGTTTAAAGGTCTTACTCACATCGGCTATGGAGAGCGAGATCAGTCGTCTTGAACAGCTGGTGCTCAAATGCATGGTTCAGTGCTGCTTGCCTCGAATTTAGCTTGTCTGGCAGGCACTGGGCAGCTTGTGGCTGGGTTTCCCTTTGTGTAAGCCATGATAGTTTGGAAAGCCCTGCCACATCCAAGGAGCGTCAGAGCCAGCGTAGTAGGATTTGATCTTAGGACTGTATTGACGCTTTAACTGTTTGATGGTTCTCATTCTGTCTCTCTTTCAGTTGTCTGTCTCTCTCAATCTTTCTTTTGATCTCTCCCTCCATCTCTCAGCTCTCTGGTTTTGAACTATAAGATAGAGCAACCCAAATGGAAGGGACCCTTCCATTTGACCCCCAAATGGAAGGGACAAAAGGTAGCTGCCTAGAATTCATGACCTAATCATTCTGCGTCTCTCTTCCCTCAGTGTGCTCCCAACACTGTGTCCTCCATGCTGAACCACAGAGGCAGCAGAGCCCAGGACCTGACCTTCTTCGCCGGCCAGGCTGTGGCCGTCACCCGCCAGCTAGCTGAGCAGGACGAGAGCGACCGCCAGGAGAGAGAGGACCTCAACGAAGATTCTGAGGAAGAAGGGTCGTTGGGGTCCCTCTCTCTGTCCCCCTCACCCCACCACATGGCTACCAGCACCACTGCCAGCTGCAGCCTCAGCCCCCTCTCCCCCTTGTCCTCTCGGCTGGCCCGGCGCAGGAGGAGAGGGCCCCCCCACACGGGGCCAGTGTGTGCCTCCGAGCTCCGGCAGCTCCTTGCCCCCCTGACCGACCAACTGCAAACCTAACACTGCTGCTGAAAATTCACAGCTCATCTCCTCCCACCTCTTTTCCTCTCTACCCCCTTCCCATCATCTTTCTCATCACTAAGCCACACCTGCAATACCTCAGCGGCTTGGATGATGATGGGGATGTGGTCTTCGCAGCACTTAAAGAAGCACATTGACCCTCTGCCTAATTCCAAGACTCTTCTACTCTTGAGGGAGGGAGGGTGGGAGGGGAAAGGGATTTTGAAGGTACAAAAAAAAGAAACTAAATTGAAAAAAGCTCCCACACCAAAGGACTAGATGCTGCTACTTGCTCCTATTCCACACGCTGTACTCAGAGGAGCTGGGGTCATCCCACTCTGAATTGAAAACTTCATCAACCAGCTTCATCAGATATACTGAAGACACCAGGATGGATCTACTAACTAGAGGTGTATACTGCAACGTGGGTTCAATGAGTTAGCCTGATAACTTTGATAAGCAATTCGAAATACATTGATTTTGTTTATTTGAAAAAGTTAAACTTGGATATGATTTTTTTTTTTGTTAAATCAATTCGACAAATGCCGTTTTTCAAGCTTATCTTTCTACAAAATAAAACGTATCAGAATATGTAGGCACGTTAGCTGGCTAACTCCTTTGTCGTTCGTAGTATACCCCTCGGGACCTTCCCTCTACTTCAGTCTACGAGGGCGGGATGGCCCACCTATCCAGCTAGCAGCAGTGTTGTAACGCACTTATTCAAACTGAGACCGTGGTCAGTTTCACTGAGTGGCTCACTCAAACCCTTCCTGCTTGTTGTAGTGGGAGCTCAGGTGGCATGATAACCGGGCCCGGCCCATAGGCTAGCTAACTCTTTACGAGGCAGCTAGGCTAGCTAACTCTTTACGAGGCAGCTAGGCTAGCTAACTCTTTACGAGGCAGCTAGGCTAGCTAACTCTTTACGAGGCAGCTAGGCTAGCTAACTCTTTACGAGGCAGCTAGGCTAGCTAACGCTTTACGAGGCAGCTAGGCTAGCTAACTCTTTACTGAGGCAGCCAGGCTAGCCAACTCTTTACGCAGGCAGCTAGGCTGGCTAACGCCACGAGGCAGCTAGGCTGGCTAACGCTGCGAGGCAGCCAGGCTGGCTAACGCCTGCGAGGCAGCTAGGCTGGCTAACGCGAGGCAGCTGGGCTGGCTACGCTGCGAGGCAGCTAGGCTGGCTAACGCCTGCGAGGCAGCTAGGCTGGCTAGCTAACGCGAGGCAGCTGGGCTAGCTAACGCTGCGAGGCAGCTAGGCTGGCTAACGCCTGCGAGGCAGCTGGGCTGGCTAACGCTTTACGAGGCAGCTAGGCTAGCTAACGCTTTACGAGGCAGCTAGGCTAGCTAACGCTTTACGAGGCAGCTAGGCTAGCTAACGCTTTACGAGGCCGCTAGGCTAGTACCTCCTCATTGCTGGGACTTTACACACCACCACAAAGTCCAAACAACATCTCACCTGTTATCATTATTTCTGCCCCTTGAACCACTGCTGTTGTGGTGGTAATATCGATCCGTTATCTGACATCTGAGCAGTTCTGATTGACATGTGACGCAGCCAGTCAGTGAGCACAACAAGTGGCATATAGGGAATAGGGTGCCATTTGATACAGTCATTGTTGCTGACTGCAGTAAGAATACATGGACCCTGCCAAAGTAGCCTGAGCACTTAAGGCTGGTTTTCCCCGGCACAAGTTAAGCTTAGCCTAGACCTGGACTAAAAATCACTTTAAATGGAGAATCCTTTAAACATGTTTCTTAGTCCAGGACTAGGTTTAATTAATCTGTGTCTGGGGAAACAAGCCTTAAATTGGTCTGAACCCAAGAGAGTCCCAGCAACGAAGGTACTTAAAACTTTAACACAAACTGTTTACCAGCAGATACCTCAGGACCTAGAAATATAGAGAGAGAGCTGGGGGGGCCTCACCAGGTATCAGCCAGGTATCAAGAGAACTGTTATTGACTCGCCAGGTATCAAGAGAACTGTTATTGACTCGCCAGGTATCAATAGAAGTCAAAGGGAGACGAGGGGAGAGATCCTCAGTTTCTCTTCAAATCACACGAACAAAGGATCTACCTTCTAAGATAATTATTAAGAAGTTGTAAAGGCCTTGGTAACACTTGACAATGGTCATAATCTGTCATGTTGATGACAAGTGATTTAATGAATAGTCAAGGACTTGGTTGTCCAGATGACTGCCTTTTCAGTGTGTTCAGATGAGGCTCCAGCATGGCTAGCTATCTGGTGGTATTCCAAGAAGACCAAATTAACCACTTGTAGAAGGAATGCCCAGGGCCCATGTGGTTTATTCCAATATTAGGGCTAGTACTGTGGCTATAGCTAGCTGCCCAGATCAGCTTAGTACTGTGGCTATAACCAGCTGCCCAACCCAGATCAGCTTAGTACTGTGGCTATAACCAGCTGCCCAACCCAGATCAGCTTAGTACTGTGGCTATAACCAGCTGCCCAGCCCAGATCAGCTTAGTACTGTGGCTATAACCAGCTGCCCACCCCAGATCAGCTTAGTACTGTGGCTATAACCAGCTGCCCAGCCCAGATCTGCTTAGTACTGTGGCTATAACCAGCTGCCCAACCCAGATCTGCTTAGTACTGTGGCTATAACCAGCTGCCCAACCCAGATCTGCTTAGTACTGTGGCTATAACCAGCTGCCCAACCCAGATCTGCTTAGTACTGTGGCTATAACCAGCTGCCCAACCCAGATCAACTTAGTACTGTGGCTATAACCAGCTGCCCAGCCCAGATCAGCTTAGTACTGTGGCTATAACCAGCTGCCCAGCCCAGGTCAACTTAGTACTGTGGCTATAGCCAGCTGCCCAACCCAGGTCAGCTTAGTACTGTGGCTATAGCCAGCTGCCCAACCCAGGTCAGCTTAGTACTGTGGCTATAACCAGCTGCCCAACCCAGATCAGCTTAGTACTGTGGCTATAACCAGCTGCCCAACCCAGATCAGCTTAGTACTGTGGCTATAACCAGCTGCCCAACCCAGATCAGCTTAGTACTGTGGCTATAGCCAGCTGCCCAGATCAGTCTAGTACTGTGGCTATAGACAGCTATAGCTCCGCTTAACTTCTGTATAGGAATGTCACATGTTGCTATAAAATAAAGATTACTATCGCATGACCTTAAGCAACAACAATATGTTATTTGAAGTTCTCAACAGTCTTTCTCAAAATCTAAATGAGAGTATTTTTGGGGCCGATTAGGGGAAAGCATTCCAAACAACAGAGCTTAAAGGATATGAAGCAGATGTGAATGATAAACCCAGGGGGGTTAACTCCCAAGAACTCCTAGGTTGTGTCCCAAAGGCATCCTATTCCCTATGCGGTGCACTACTTTAGACCAGGGCCCGTAAGGGCTCTATGTGCACTATACAGGAAATAGGGTGCCATTTGGGACGTTTCTCTACTATACTGTGCCAGGCTGCTGTTCCTCCGGCTGTTAAGCTTCTGTTTTATTTGTTTTACTGTGGTTTTACGGTTTCTACATTGTTGATGGGAATAGACCGTGGTTCTGTGTCCCGGTTCAGAGAATAGTTATGTTATTGAACTCTGTGGTTGATGGAACCGTATGTTGAGGAGGAGGAAGAGCTAAAGGAGATGAAGATGGTTATTTAACTTCAGTGTGCCTGTCTATCTTGTTCAGGTCAAACCACGAGCTGTTTGTTTTATGGTTTTTCTTTGTGCTGGTAACGTCGAACAATTGTGTGTCGCAGAAATCTAGCCTAGTGCCATCTTAAGCCAAATCCGTTCGTCACTTTAGACTTTTGTTTTAGCCTGAATGTCTGAATGTCGACCACAAAATGAATCTCTACTACAGTACGTCTGGGAAGACCCTAGTAAACACTGCCACACAGTCTCTGCTCTAACATAGACCAGTCTAGCCTAAGTGAAGCCTTTCATGTAGAATCCAGGCTACAACCAGTCACCAGCAGCTTCATAAGCAATAGAAAAACAAGCTCCTCCGCTGTGTGTTGGACAGAGCCTGTCAGGATAGATGGCAGTATGTAGACCCTCCGCTGTGTGTTGGACAGAGCCTGTCAGGATAGATGGCAGTATGTTGGCCCTCCGCTGTGTGTAGGACAGAGCCTGTCAGGATAGATGGCAGTACGTTGACCCTCCGCTGTGTGTTGGACAGAGCCTGTCAGGATAGATGGCAGTACGTTGACCCTCCGCTGTGTGTTGGACAGAGCCTGTCAGGATAGATGGCAGTATGTAGACCCTCCGCTGTGTGTTGGACAGAGCCTGTCAGGATAGATGGCAGTATGTTGGCCCTCCGCTGTGTGTAGGACAGAGCCTGTCAGGATAGATGGCAGCGTTGACCCTCCGCTGTGTGTTGGACAGAGCCTGTCAGGATAGATGGCAGTACGTTGACCCTCCGCTGTGTGTTGGACAGAGCCTGTCAGGATAGATGGCAGTATGTAGACCCTCCGCTGTGTGTTGGACAGAGCCTGTCAGGATAGATGGCAGTATGTTGGCCCTCCGCTGTGTGTAGGACAGAGCCTGTCAGGATAGATGGCAGTACGTTGACCCTCCGCTGTGTGTTGGACAGAGCCTGTCAGGATAGATGGCAGTACGTTGACCCTCCGCTGTGTGTTGGACAGAGCCTGTCAGGATAGATGGCAGTATGTAGACCCTCCGCTGTGTATTGGACAGAGCCTGTCAGGATAGATGGCAGTATGTAGACCCTCCGCTGTGTATTGGACAGAGCCTGTCAGGATAGATGGCAGTATGTTGACCCGCCGCTGTGTGTTGGACAGAGCCTGTCAGGATAGATGGCAGTATGTTGACCATTTCTTCTGGCATCTTAGAACCAATGTGTCTTTGTTGGTAATTTGTCTTATAGTAAGTCTTGTATTATGCAGATCTCATGTTAACGTCTTCCCTTGTCATTTTCTTCAAAGGAAACAAATCTATTTTCAAATATCATTTTATTTAAAGGAGAATTAGGTTTCATTCAGTCGTTTTGTTTTGAGACCTTTTGTCTTAAGTGATTAATCTGAACCGCTGAGCCCTGAGAAGTAGGACTGACCTCTGAGCCCTGAGAAGTAGGACTGAGCCCTGAGAAGTAGGACTGAGCCCTGAGAAGTAGGACTGAGCCCTGAGAGAAGTAGGACTGAGCCCTGAGAGAAGTAGGACTGAGCCCTGAGAGAAGTAGGACTGAGCCCTGAGAGAAGTAGGACTGAGCCCTGAGAGAAGTAGGACTGAGCCCTGAGAGAAGTAGGACTGAGCCCTGAGAGAAGTAGGACTGAGCCCTGAGAGAAGTAGGACTGAGCCCTGAGAGAAGTAGGACTGAGCCCTGAGAGAAGTAGGACTGAGCCCTGAGAGAAGTAGGACCCATTTGAGTCCCCATACAGAGAAAGGACCAAGTATATTTTTGCTATGATATACATAATATTCCTATCTCCAACTCTATTTTTCTAACGTGTGGGTAGGCTCACGTAAAGCCTGTTTTCAGATGATCAAGCCTTTTGTTTTAATAATATGATTCAGTTCATGTTCCCTCGTTGCTAAGCTAAGATACACCCTCACTGTTGTTCTCAGTCAGTGGCAGCCTGCCTGATGGGTAGCCTGAAATCCAGGATGTGCTAACATTCCACTCTTTGCCACTGTTTGGCATAAGGATTGGCAAGGAGTGGAATGTTAGCACAAGATTACTGGATTTCAGGCTATGTGGCGGTCAAGCTGTTGGAAACCGTAAAAAAACACAGTGTCAGAATGAATGTGAAACACTTAAATAATGTTTTTAGTTTTGAACAAATCCCTGAAAAATTAACGCCTACCTGCATTCATTTTTTTTCCATCTGAAAATGGAACTAGCAAATCTGTCCAGATGGGGGTTTTTTTGTTTCTTTTGGCACAATGCATTTCTGGTTGAACAACACTATTCCGTTTTTTTGGTTATGACCCTCACTGGCATTCTGTTCAGTTTGTGGCCCGCAGTCTGTTCTGGGGCTCGTCAGTCAGTCATTTTGATCTTTCTGTTTGGTCCACTGTGTGCTTGGTTCACTCAGCAGCCTGTAGACTCGTGTGGGGAGGGAATGAAAATGAAACTGCAAGGCAGCGGAACAATGGATGGCAAAAAGCACTTTATGTCATGACAGACCTCTACTCAAACCATTTTCTCCAAGCCGTTGCAAAACAATTTTGTATCGTACAATTCTTTGTGGGGAATTGAAATAAATGTAATGTAAAAAAATATTGTCTTGTCTGTTGTCCTTCGACTCTGAAATTAACTTCCTGCAACTCACATGTTGGCCTTCAGAACTCTCTATAACTCGTATATTTTGTCTCTCCCGTTCTCAGTAATGTCCTTTCTACTAGCTGGCCCAGCTTCACGTGTCTCTGGATAGTAACAACTACACTACATCTGTGGTAATTAACACTGCTTCCCACGCGGCACGTTCATGGAGCAGCAGGAACCTGTGTTGTGTACGAGGTGGCTACTGATATCCTGTCACCCACCCTTCTAACCAGGCTCTTCCTTGTATGTTTCCTTTTCAATCAGCTGCACCACAGCCTTGTTGTGCGCTCTATCATTAGTCATCGATTAATCACTTAACCTTCCCACTGGATCAGAGTAGTTGCTGACTCAGGATAGATGGCAGTATGTCGACCCGCCGCTGTGTATTGGACAGAGCCTGTCAGGATAGATGGCAGTATGTCGACCCGCCGCTGTGTATTGGACAGAGCCTGTCAGGATAGATGGCAGTATGTAGACCCGCCGCTGTGTGTTGGACAGAGCCTGTCAGGATAGATGGCAGTATGTCGACCCGCCGCTGTGTATTGGACAGAGCCTGTCAGGATAGATGGCAGTATGTAGACCCGCCGCTGTGTGTTGGACAGAGCCTGTCAGGATAGATGGCAGTATGTAGACCCGCCGCTGTGTGTTGGACAGAGCCTGTCAGGATAGATGGCAGTATGTAGACCCGCCGCTGTGTATTGGACAGAGCCTGTCAGGATAGATGGCAGTATGTCGACCCGCCGCTGTGTGTTGGACAGAGCCTGTCAGGATAGATGGCAGTATGTCGACCCGCCGCTGTGTGTTGGACAGAGCCTGTCAGGATAGATGGCAGTATGTAGACCCGCCGCTGTGTATTGGACAGAGCCTGTCAGGATAGATGGCAGTATGTCGACCCGCCGCTGTGTGTTGGACAGAGCCTGTCAGGATAGATGGCAGTATGTAGACCCGCCGCTGTGTATTGGACAGAGCCTGTCAGGATAGATGGCAGTATGTCGACCGCCGCTGTGTGTTGGACAGAGCCTGTCAGGATAGATGGCAGTATGTCGACCCGCCGCTGTGTATTGGACAGAGCCTGTCAGGATAGATGGCAGTATGTAGACCCGCCGCTGTGTGTTGGACAGAGCCTGTCAGGATAGATGGCAGTATGTAGACCCGCCGCTGTGTGTTGGACAGAGCCTGTCAGGATAGATGGCAGTATGTAGACCCGCCGCTGTGTATTGGACAGAGCCTGTCAGGATAGATGGCAGTATGTCGACCCGCCGCTGTGTGTTGGACAGAGCCTGTCAGGATAGATGGCAGTATGTCGACCCGCCGCTGTGTGTTGGACAGAGCCTGTCAGGATAGATGGCAGTATGTCGACCCGCCGCTGTGTATTGGACAGAGCCTGTCAGGATAGATGGCAGTATGTAGACCCGCCGCTGTGTGTTGGACAGAGCCTGTCAGGATAGATGGCAGTATGTCGACCCGCTGTGTATTGGACAGAGCCTGTCAGGATAGATGGCAGTATGTAGACCCGCCGCTGTGTGTTGGACAGAGCCTGTCAGGATAGATGGCAGTATGTAGACCCGCCGCTGTGTGTTGGACAGAGCCTGTCAGGATAGATGGCAGTATGTAGACCCGCCGCTGTGTATTGGACAGAGCCTGTCAGGATAGATGGCAGTATGTCGACCCGCCGCTGTGTGTTGGACAGAGCCTGTCAGGATAGATGGCAGTATGTCGACCCGCCGCTGTGTGTTGGACAGAGCCTGTCAGGATAGATGGCAGTATGTAGACCCGCCGCTGTGTATTGGACAGAGCCTGTCAGGATAGATGGCAGTATGTCGACCCGCCGCTGTGTGTT
The DNA here is from genome assembly GCA_030435695.1 of Brachymystax lenok tsinlingensis. Lineage (NCBI taxonomy): Eukaryota > Metazoa > Chordata > Actinopteri > Salmoniformes > Salmonidae > Brachymystax > Brachymystax lenok. Next base: position 46,912,786 of record CM059788.1, read on the forward strand.
GGACAGAGCCTGTCAGGATAGATGGCAGTATGTAGACCCGCCGCTGTGTATTGGACAGAGCCTGTCAGGATAGATGGCAGTATGTCGACCCGCCGCTGTGTGTTGGACAGAGCCTGTCAGGATAGATGGCAGTATGTCGACCCGCCGCTGTGTATTGGACAGAGCCTGTCAGGATAGATGGCAGTATGTAGACCCGCCGCTGTGTGTTGGACAGAGCCTGTCAGGATAGATGGCAGTATGTAGACCCGCCGCTGTGTGTTGGACAGAGCCTGTCAGGATAGATGGCAGTATGTAGACCCGCCGCTGTGTATTGGACAGAGCCTGTCAGGATAGATGGCAGTATGTCGACCCGCGCTGTGTGTTGGACAGAGCCTGTCAGGATAGATGGCAGTATGTCGACCCGCCGCTGTGTATTGGACAGAGCCTGTCAGGATAGATGGCAGTATGTCGACCCGCCGCTGTGTATTGGACAGAGCCTGTCAGGATAGATGGCAGTATGTAGACCCGCCGCTGTGTGTTGGACAGAGCCTGTCAGGATAGATGGCAGTATGTCGACCCGCCGCTGTGTATTGGACAGAGCCTGTCAGGATAGATGGCAGTATGTAGACCCGCCGCTGTGTGTTGGACAGAGCCTGTCAGGATAGATGGCAGTATGTAGACCCGCCGCTGTGTGTTGGACAGAGCCTGTCAGGATAGATGGCAGTATGTAGACCCGCCGCTGTGTATTGGACAGAGCCTGTCAGGATAGATGGCAGTATGTCGACCACGCTGTGTGTTGGACAGAGCCTGTCAGGATAGATGGCAGTATGTCGACCCGCCGCTGTGTGTTGGACAGAGCCTGTCAGGATAGATGGCAGTATGTAGACCCGCCGCTGTGTGTTGGACAGAGCCTGTCAGGATAGATGGCAGTATGTCGACCCGCCGCTGTGTGTTGGACAGAGCCTGTCAGGATAGATGGCAGTATGTAGACCCGCCGCTGTGTATTGGACAGAGCCTGTCAGGATAGATGGCAGTATGTCGACCCGCCGCTGTGTGTTGGACAGAGCCTGTCAGGATAGATGGCAGTATGTCGACCCGCCGCTGTGTATTGGACAGAGCCTGTCAGGATAGATGGCAGTATGTAGACCCGCCGCTGTGTGTTGGACAGAGCCTGTCAGGATAGATGGCAGTATGTAGACCCGCCGCTGTGTGTTGGACAGAGCCTGTCAGGATAGATGGCAGTATGTAGACCCGCCGCTGTGTATTGGACAGAGCCTGTCAGGATAGATGGCAGTATGTCGACCGCCGCTGTGTGTTGGACAGAGCCTGTCAGGATAGATGGCAGTATGTCGACCCGCTGCTGTGTGTTGGACAGAGCCTGTCAGGATAGATGGCAGTATGTAGACCCGCCGCTGTGTATTGGACAGAGCCTGTCAGGATAGATGGCAGTATGTCGACCCGCCGCTGTGTGTTGGACAGAGCCTGTCAGGATAGATGGCAGTATGTAGACCCGCCGCTGTGTATTGGACAGAGCCTGTCAGGATAGATGGCAGTATGTCGACCCGCCGCTGTGTGTTGGACAGAGCCTGTCAGGATAGATGGCAGTATGTCGACCCGCCGCTGTGTGTTGGACAGAGCCTGTCAGGATAGATGGCAGTATGTAGACCCGCCGCTGTGTATTGGACAGAGCCTGTCAGGATAGATGGCAGTATGTCGACCCTCCGCTGTGTGTCGGACAGAGCCTGTCAGGATAGATGGCAGTATGTAGACCCTCCGCTGTGTGTTGGACAGAGCCTGTTGACATATTTCCTCCAGATTAACGGGACTTATCAGACATCGGAAGGTTTGAATGGTTTACTTATTGACTAGTAACACCAGCCCAGTCCTCCACCTGGAAACAAAATGTGATGTGCCACTGGTCTTCAATGATATCAAATGCTGAGCAAACCTAAACCATATGTACTCTAGTAATTCCTAATGAGTGTGAACCAGTGATACAACTTGTTCTGAACTAAGCAACCTTACTTACAGTTTGTTTATTTAAACGGGGACAAAGTACAACAGAAACAAGTCTCAGTAGCTGAGGAAAGATGTTGTACCAGATGTATCTAACTGTTCATTTTCAACTAACGGCACACAGCTTCATCATTTAATGTGCCCTGCAGTATTGTAGTGTATAGCCTCATTGGGAATTGATGTGCGGTAGTGTATTAATTAACAACATAGGGGTTCTCCAACTCTGGTCCTGGAGAAATACTGAGTGTGCAGCCTTTCATCCATTAGAATAGTGATTACAGAAATACAGAGCAATCATGGTTATTCATGGGCCCCCTTCTCCTCACCCCTCATCAGCCCCACCCCTGTACTTGGCATGAGGATTCACACCCTACTGCTGTTGCTCTCTCTCTCTCTCTCTCTCCACCACCATCACCTCATGTTGTTCCAGCATGATAATGCACAGCCCCATGTCGCAAGGATCTGTACACAATTCCTGGAAGCTGAAAACGTCCCAGTTCTTCCATGGCCGGCATACTCACCAGATATGTCACCCATTGAGCATGTTTGGGATGCTCTGGATCGACGTGTACGACAGCGTGTTCCAGTTCCCGCCAACATCCAGCGACGTCGCACAGCCATTGAAGAGGAGTGGGACAACATTCCACAGGCCACAATCAACAGCCTGATCAACTCTATGTGAAGGAGATGTGTCGCGCTGCATGAGACAAATGGTGGTCACACCAGACACTGACTGTCTTTCTGATCCACGTCCCTACCTTTTTTTAAGGTATCTGTGACCAACAGATGCATATCTGTATTCCCAGTCATGTGAAACCCATAGATTAGGGTCTAATGAATTTATTTAAATTAACTGATTTCCTTATGAACTGTAACTCAGTAAAATCTTTGAAATTGTTGCATTTTTAAGTATAGTTTTGGGAACAGAATTGTATGGAGGCCGGGTTTGGCCGGGGTTGGGGCTTTACTTGCCTCATCGCCCTCTAGCGACTCCTTGTGGCGTGCCGGGTGCCTGCAGGCTGACCCCGGTTGTCAGTTGAACGGTGTTTCCTCTTGACACATTAGTGCTGCTGGCTTCCGGGTTAAGCGGGCGGGTGTTAAGAAGCGCGGTTTGGCGGGTCATGTTTCTGGGGACACGTGACTCGACCCTCGCCTCCCGAGACCGTTGGGGAGTTGCAGCAATGAGACAAGATCGAAGTTGAAGACAATATTTTTTTTTATAAATCGATGACAAAATTAGCGGAATGTCGGCCAAAATCTGTCGCTTCGTCTTCTCCCACTGCCGGCAACTGGGCTTCCTCTCATCACCATATTTGGTAGTGAGTGGAAACACCAAGCAGATGCTTCACATTTATACATCCGGTGAAATATCTGGCTCATTGTTCTGTGGTTTTTAATGTATTTAAACCGATGAAGTCAGACCTACACACTATATCATGCTGTCTATGATTTCCACACGTGATGAGATGTGCTAAACAGTCCCAGAATCTCATTTGATAAGTGGATACTGTTTTTACATCCCAAATGGCACCCTATTCCCTATATAGTGCACTACTTTAGACCAGAGCCATATGGAACCCTATTCCCTATATAGTGCACTACTTTAGACCAGAGCCATATGGGCTAGTGAAATAATAGGGTGCTACAGGCCTACATACAGGGAATAGGGTGCTACAGGCCTACATGCAGGGAATCGGGTGCTATAGGCCTACATGCAGGGAATCGGGTGCTATAGGCCTACATGCAGGGAATCGGGTGCCATCTCAGATGCTCCCTGTGTGTATCCACTGAGCTACGATGGAATCCTATGTGATGCTTCCCATGTAGTCCTCAGTGAACATGTCTGTAGCTTCGGCTGCTCCGTCTGGCTGTTCAGTACTTCAAGGTGGCTGACTGTTAGGCTCTGGCGCCCTCTGGTGTTCACAATGTGTTCCTGCATCTGTTGTGTTCGTTTTTTTTCTCCTAACGGTTAAGTTTTACATTTTTATCAAATGTACAACTTGTTACTATCAAAAAATATTTATTTTGCATTATTATACCTTAGATACGTTGATACCTTTTAACAACTAATCTATGGATGGATTACGAGATTACGTTTTAGTCAACCCATGTGAAATGCAAAACAATTTATTTGGTCAAGAAATTAATCAGTTCTGAATACTCCATGTAGATTTATTGTGTAAAGCTTTTCCGTGACAGTGTCGTACCAGGGCTGTCGTACCAGGGCTGTCGTACCAGGGCTGTCGTACCAGGGCTGTCGTACTTGAGTAAAAGTAAAGATACCTTAATAGAAAATGACTCAAGTGAGTCACCCAGTAAAATACTACTTGAGTAAAAGTCTAAAAGTATTTAATGTACTTAAATATCAAAAGTAAATGGAATTCCTAAAATATATGTAAGTATCAAAATGAATGTATAAATCATTTAAAACTCCTTATATTAAGCAAACCAATTTAATTTTTTATTTTGAGATAGCCAGGGTTACACTCCAACACTCAGACATCATTACAGATAGCCAGGGTTACACTCCAACACTCAGACATCATTACAGATAGCCAGGGGAACACTCCAACACTCAGACATTATTAACAGATAGCCAGGGGAACACTCCAACACTCAGACATCATTTACAGATAGCCAGGGGAACACTCCAACACTCAGACATCATTAACAGATAGCCAGGGGCACACTCCAACACTCAGACATCATTAACAGATAGCCAGGGGAACACTCCAACACTCAGACATCATTACAGATAGCCAGGGGCACACTCCAACTCTCAGACATCATTTACAGATAGCCAGGGGAACACTCCAACACTCAGACATCATTTACAGATAGCCAGGGGAACACTCAGACATCATTTACAGATAGCCAGGGGAACACTCCAACACCCTCTGGGTGATGAGGGGGATCTGCAGGTACATCTGGATGGGTTGACCTTAAGAAAAATAAAGGAATACGTAAATAATGTTTAATCTTACGTGTGGGAGTTATTTTTATTATTTTACAATGTCGATTTTTGTGAGAAGTATATCCCAGAACCACAAATGAGAAGCTTGGTAGTGTGAGTTTACCCTCTTCTAAAGACTTGGGTTTACTCTCTGACCCAGGACACTGGGTGTGGGAGGCAGACTGGGTGTGGGAGGCAGACTGGGTGTGGGAGGCAGACTGGGTGTGGGAGGCAGACTGGGAGGGAGAGGCAGACTGGGTGGGAGGGAGACTGGGTGGCAGACTGGGAGGGAGGGGGAGACTGGGAGGCAGACTGGGTGTGGGAGGGAGACTGAGAGGGAGAGGGAGACTGGGAGGCAGACTGGGTGTGGGAGGCAGACTGGGTGTGGGAGGGAGACTGGGTGTGGGAGGGAGACTGGGAGGGAGGGAGACTGGGAGGCAGACTGGGAGGGAGAGGGAGACTGGGTGGCAGACTGGGTGGGAGAGGGAGACTGGGAGGCAGACTGGGTGGGAGAGGCAGACTGGGTGGGAGACTGGGAGGGAGAGGGAGACTGGGAGGCAGACTGGGTGTGGGAGGCAGACTGGGTGGGAGACGGAGAGGGAGACTGACTGGGTGTGGGAGGCAGACTGGGTGGGAGAGGGGAAGGATGAGGGAGACTGGTAGAGAAAGAGTAAAAAGACTGTAAAAGCACCAGCATCTCACAGTCCAGTTCAAAGTGAATGATGGCAGGCCCTACTGCCTGTAAACACACAGTCCAGTTCAGCTGACAAAAGCTAGCTAGCTAGACCGTGAGAAAAATACTGCTCACTCTCTAGTCCCACCCATTAAGTCAAAATGTGATTGGTTGATTCCACTGTCACTCCAACATGTTTCCCTAATACAGTTAGCTTCTGATGGCTGATCCAATGGCTGACTTAGCTAGCTAGATTTATCCCCCCAGGGACCAGCAAAGAAAAATCATGTTTGGATCTTTTTTTCTATTCAGTGTTAACCCATGTGTACATATGTACCTAAATTACCTCGTACCCCTGCACATTGACTCTGTACTGGTACCCTGTGTACATATGTACCTAAATTACCTCGTACCCCTGCACATTGACTCTGTACTGGTACCCTGTGTACATATGTACCTAAATTACCTCGTACCCCTGCACATTGACTCTGTACTGGTACCCTGTGTACATATTTACCTAAATTACCTCGTACCCCTGCACATTGACTCTGTACTGGTACCCTGTGTACATATTTACCTAAATTACCTCGTACCCCTGCACATTGACTCTGTACTGGTACCCTGTGTACATATTTACCTAAATTACCTCGTACCCCTGCACATTGACTCTGTACTGGTACCCTGTGTACATAGCCAAGTCATCGTTATTCTTTGTGTATTTCTATAAAAATGTATTTCTCTCTGCATTGTTGGGAAGGGCCATAAGTAACATTTCACTGTTAGTCTACACCTGTTCAAATCAAGTTTTGTGGTCACATACACATGGTTAGCAGATGTTATTGCGAGTGTAGCGAAATGCTTGTGCTTCTAGTTCCGACACTGCAGTAGTATCTAACAAGTAATCTAACAATACTGTACTGACCTCGCCTTCTGGATGGTAGCGGGGTGAACAGGCAGTGGCTCGGGTGGTTGTTGTCCTTGATGATCTTTTTGTCCTTCCTGTGACATCGGGTGGTGTAGGTGTCCTGGAGGGCAGGTAGTTTGCCCCCGGTGATGCGTTGTGCAATCCTCACTACCCTCTGGAGAGCCTTGTGGTTAAGGACGGTGCAGTTGCCATACCAGGCTGTGATACAGCCCGACAGGATGCTCTCAATTGTGCATCTGTAAAAGTTTGTCAGGATTTTAGGTGACAAGCCAAATTTCTTCAGCCTCCTGAGGTTGAAGAGGCTCAACAGCGCCTTCTTCACCATGCTGTCTGTGTGGGAGGACCATTTAATTTTGTCTGTGATGTGTATGTCGAGGAACTTAAAACTTTACACCTTCTCCACTACTGTCCCTTCAATGTGGATAGGGGGGTGCTCCCTCTGCTGTTTCCTGAATTCCACGATCATCTCCTTTGTTTTGTTGACATTTTTTTGTAGGTTGTCTTGACGTTGGTAATCAAGCCCACTACTGTTGTTGTCTGCAAACTTGATGATTGAGTTGGAGGTGTGTATGGCCACACAGTCATGGGTGAACAGGGAGTACAGGAGGGGGCTGAGCACGCACCCTTGTGGGGACCCAGTGTTGAGGATCAGCGAAGTGGAGATGTTGTTTCCTACCTTCACCACCTGGGGGCGGCCTGTCACGAAGTCCAGGACCCAGTTGCACAGGGCTGGGTTCAGACCCAGGGCCTCAAGCTCAATGATGAGTTTGGAGGGTACTATGGTGTTGAATGCTGAGCTATAGTCAATGAACAGCATTCTTACATAGGTATTCCTCTTGTCCAGATAGGATAGGGCAGTGTGATGGCGATTGCATCATCTGTGGACCTGTTGGGGCGGTAAGCAAACTGCAGTAGGTCCAGGGTGGCCGGTAAGGTGGAGGTGATATGATCCTTGACTAGTCTTTCAAAGCACTTCATGATGACGGAAGTGAGTGCTACGGGGCGATAGTCATTTAGTTCAGTTATCTTTGCCTTCTTGGGTACAGGAACAATGGTGGCCATCTTAAAGCATGTGGGGACAGCAGACTGGGATAGGGAGCGATTGAATGTGTAACACACCAGCCAGCTGGTCTGCGCATGCTCTGAGGACACGGCTAGGGATCCCGTCTGGGCCGGCAGCCTTGCGAGGGTTAACACATTTAAATGTCTTCCTCACGTTGGCTGCGGTGAAGGAGGGGGAGCAGTTCTTGGTAGCGGGCCGCGTCGGTGGCACTGTGTTATCCTCAAAGCGGGCAAATAAGATGTTTAGTTTGTCTGGAAGAAATATGTTGGTGTCCGTGACGTGGCTGGTTTTCTTTTTGTAGTCCGTAATTGCCTGTAGACCCTGCCACATACGTCTCGTGTCTGAGCCGTTGAATTGCGACTCCACTTTGTCCCTATACCGACATTTCGCTTGTTTGATTGCCATGCGTAGGGAATAACTACACTGTTTATATTCAGCCATCTTCCCAGTCATTTTCCATGGTTAAATGCGGGGGTTCACGCTTTCAGTTTTGCGCGAATGCCACCATCCATCCACCTTTTCTGGTTAGGTTAGGTTTTAATAGTCACGGTAGGTACAACATCTCCAATGCACTTCCTTATAAACTCATTCACAGAATCAGCGTATACGTCGATATTATTCTCTGAGGATGCTTGGAACATTTCCCAAATCGCATGATCAAAAAAATCTTGAAGCGTGGATTCTGTTTTCAGACCAGCGTTGAATGGTTCTAGTCACGGGTACATCCTGTTTAAGTTTCTGCCTATAGGACGGTAGGAGCAAAATGGAGTCGTGGTCGGATATGCCGAAGGGAGGGTGGGGGAGTGCCTTGTATGCATCACGGAAGTTAGAGTAGCAGTGGTCCAGTGTATTGCCCATGCGAGCGCTGAAATCAATATGCTGATTGAATTTAGGTAGCCTTGATCTCAAATTTTCTTTGTTAAAATCTACAGCTACAATAAATGCAGCCTCAGGATATATGGTTTCTTTCCCAGTAGTTCCCAACCTTTTTTGGTTACTACACCACCAACTGAATTTTGCTCTGCCTGGAGTAGCCCCTCATGTGCATTTTACTAGTAGGCCTCATGAGTCTTCTCAAGTACCCCCAGGGTCCTAGTACCCCTGTTTGGGAATCACTCATCTGTACAATAGACTATCGTTGATTTTGGCCCAATAGGCCTGCTGGCGTATGACCTCTTTCAAGGAGCTTTCCATTTTGATATGGTTATTTAGCCTAAAAACCTTTAGGCCTACCTATAAAAAAACAACTCATATGGGTAGGACGATCCAGACTACCGCCCAACCTGTCAGGCTGCTGTCTCTGCCGTTTGTTAGAATGTGATCTAGAATGTGATCTGGTTCTATAAGATGTTACGGAGGAGTCAGAGCTGAAGCTGCAGGAGGACCATCAGACTGTTAAACAGCTTCTATCTCCAGACCATCAGACTGATCAACAGCTTCTATCTCCAGACCATCAGACTGATAAACCACTGTACCACTGCCATGATGGGGTATAATGTACCACTTTGACATGATGGGGTATAATGTACCACTGACATGATGGGGTATAATGTACCACTTTGTCATGATGGGGTATAATGTACCACTTTGTCATGATGGGGTATAATGTACCACTTTGTCATGATGGGGTATAATGTACCACTTTGACATGATGGGGTATAATGTACCACTTTGACATGATGGGGTATAATGTACCACTTTGACATGATGGGGTATAATGTACCACTGACATGATGGGGTATAATGTACCACTGACATGATGGGGTATAATGTACCACTTTGACATGATGGGGTATAATGTACCACTTTGACATGATGGGGTTCAATGTACCACTGACATGATGGGGTTCAATGTACCACTGACATGATGGGGTTCAATGTACCACTGACATGATGGGGTTCAATGTACCACTGACATGATGGGGTATAATGTACCACTGACATGATGGGGTTCAATGTACCACTGACATGATGAGGTTCAATGTACCACTGACATGATGGGGTTCAATGTACCACTGACATGATGGGGTATAATGTACCACTGACATGATGGGGTTCAATGTACCACTGACATGATGGGGTATAATGTACCACTGACATGATGGGGTATAATGTACCACTGACATGATGGGGTATAATGTACCACTTTGTCATGATGGGGTATAATGTACCACTTTGACATGATGGGGTTCAATGTACCACTTTGACATGATGGGGTTCAATGTACCACTTTGACATGATGGGGTTCAATGTACCACTGACATGATGGGGTTCAATGTACCACTGACATGATGGGGTTCAATGTACCACTGACATGATGGGGTTCAATGTACCACTGACATGATGGGGTATAATGTACCACTGACATGATGGGGTATAATGTACCACTGACATGATGGGGTTCAATGTACCACTGACATGATGGGGTTCAATGTACCACTGACATGATGGGGTTCAATGTACCACTGACATGATGGGGTTCAATGTACCACTGACATGATGGGGTATAATGTACCACTGACATGATGGGGTATAATGTACCACTGACATGATGGGGTTCAATGTACCACTGACATGATGGGGTTCAATGTACCACTGACATGATGGGGTTCAATGTACCACTGACATGATGGGGTTCAATGTACCACTGACATGATGGGGTATAATGCACCACTGACATGATGGGGTATAATGTACCACTGACATGATGGGGTATATAATGTACCACTGACATGATGGGGTATAATGTACCACTGACAATGTATGGCTGATAAATTGTGACTGACTGATCTACAAATAATAATGAGTCGTTATTTATTAATGCAACGTGATTAAGGAGGTAGAGTATCTCATGATAAGCTGTAGACCACACTATCTACCAAGAGAGTTTTATTATTTTTCGTAGCTGTCTATTGACCACCACAAACCAATGCTGGCACTAAGACCGCACTCAATGAGCTGTATAAGGCCATAAGCAAACAGGAAAATGCTCATCCAGAGGCGGGGCGCTTCTAGTGGCCAGGGACTTTAAATGCAGGGAAACTTAAATCCGTTTTACCTCATTTCTACCAGCATGTTAAATGTGCACCCAGAGGGAAAAAAACCCTAGACCACCTTTACTCCACACATAGATGCTTACAAAGCTCTCCCTCACCCTCCATTTGGCAAATCTGACCATAACTCTATCCTCCTGATTCCTTCTTACAAGCAAAAACTAAAGCAAGAAGCACCAGTGACTCGGTCAATAAAGAAGTGGTCAGATGACGCAGATGCTAAACTACAGGACTGTTTTGCAGCACAGATTGGAATATGGTCTGGGATTCTTCCGATGGAATTGAGGAGTACACCACATCAGTCACTGGCTTCATCAATAAGTGCATCGATGACGTCGTCCCCCACAGTGACTGTACGTACATACCCCAACCAGAAGCCATGGATTACCGGAAACATCCGAACTGATCTAAAGGGTAGAGCTGCTGCTTTCAAGGAGTGGGACTAACCCGGACACTTATGAGAAATCCTGCTATGCCCTCCGACGAACCATCAAACGTCCCGGACGACTGTGTGATCACGCTCTCCGTAGCCAATGCGAGTAAGACCTTTAAACAGGTCAACATTCACAAGGCCGCAGGGCCAGACGGATTACCAGGACGTGTTCAACGAGCATGCGCTGACCAACTGGCAAGTGTCTTCACTGATATTTTCAACCTGTCCCTGACTGAGTCTGTAATACCAACATGTTTCAAGCAGACCACCATAGTGTCTGTGCCCAAGAACACGAAGGTAACCTGTCTAAATGACTACCGACCCGTAGCACTCACATCTGTAGTCATGAAGTGCTTTGAAAGGTTGGTCATGGCTCACATCAACACCATTATCCCAGAAACCCTAAACCCTCCAATTTGCATACCGCCCAAACAGATGATACAATCTCTATTGCACTCCACACTGCCCTTTCCCACCTGGACAAAAGGAACACCTATGTGATAATGCTATTCATTGACTACAGCTCAGCGTTCAACCCCATAGTGCCCTCAAAGCTCATCACTAAGCTAAGGACCCTGGGACTAAACACCTCCCTCTGCAACTGGATCCTGGACTTCCTGACGGGCCATCCCCAGGTGGTAAGGGTAGGCAACAACACATCTGCCATGCTAATCCTCAACACGGGGGGCCCTCAGGGGTGCGTGCTTAGTCCCCTCCTGTACTCCCTGTTCACCCATGACTGCATGGCCATTCACGACTCCAACACCATCATTAAGTTTGCCGACGACTCAACAGTGGTAGGCCTGATCACCGACAATGATGAGACAGCCTATAGGGAGGAGGTTAGAGACCTGGCCGTGTGGTGCCAGGATAACAACCTCTCCCTCAACGTGATCAAGACAAAGGAGATGATTGTGGACTACAGGAAAAGGAGGACCGAGCACGCCCCCATTCTTATCCACAGGGCTGTAGTGGAGCAGGTTGAGAGCTTCAAGTTCCTTGGTATTGTCATGACTGTCCTGTGAGGATAACAATGGGTCAGATCAGCTTGGCAATGGCTAAAAATAACCAGACCCTCTCCCACCCGAAAGGGGGGAGGAGGGAACTGTGGGGGTTTTGACACCTCCATGCCCGGTCGTAAATTAAGCAGGAGAGGACTCTCTCTCTACCCTCCAGTATTGGCTAAAGGAATGTCCCTTTGTCTCCAGACTTCTGCATGGAGCGGTAGCTTCCTGTTGTAAATGGTTGAAACTTTGAACCTCAACACGAGGTGAAGAAATGAACTCCTTCCTTTAGACCAGAGAGACGAAGAGCTGCAGCTCATGTCCATCGTGGTCCGAATCCTGAATACCAACACGAGGAGGAAGAGGCGACAAACTCCCCTCTCAGACAATCACTGGTACAGCTGATTAGCTGTCTTAAGTCCGATATCGAGAAAAGCGAATCTAAGTGAGACTATCCTACTATGCTCATCAGTGTTGAACCGTCGACATGGCTGGTTACCTTCCAGAGTGAACAACAGTAGAAGACGGAAAAGGGGAGGCCCCTTTCGGACAATCAGAGCCATACAGCTGGAAGGCCAACAACTTTCCGAGAAGGCTTGGTTACGACCGAAATAAATTACAAACGAAGGATTTTCACACATAAATACATTCATGATTTCTTATTCCAAATGGGCGGCGGCTCATGTGCAAAGTATATGGGAGAATAGTTATAGAATGTGTTCATTTTTTTCTCACTCCCCCCTCCATCTATGTTGTAACAAGCTGTCATATCTTGTCAGTCCACTAGGGATCTTTGTCTCATGTAAGTGTGTATTCTGTATTATTATTTAGCTAGTACATAAATGATTTAAACCAATTTGTGTAGTACTGAATAATGTGCCTGTGTAACAGTATAGCTTCAGGCCCTCTCCTCGCCCCTACCTGGGCTCGAACCAGGGACCCTCTGCACACATAGACAACTGACAGCCACGAAGCATCGTTACCCATCGCTCCACAAAAGCCAAGGGGAAACACTACTTCAAGGTCTCAGAGCGAGTGACGTCACCGATTGAAACACTGTTAGCGCGCACCCCCGCTAGCTAACTAGCCATTTCACACCGGTTACGCAATGCTGGGGGTTTTGCAGATCCAAGAAGGTTACGATCGTTCAGAATGAGTATTTGATAAGAGGCAATGATTAATAAGATGACTGTTTATCGATGTTATAGGTAAAAGACCTTATAGAGTTTAATTATTCCGTGGTGCCCCAAATTCTAATGAGTTAAATCCTACATGATTAATTTAATTGGGTAACAATTAAACATAATTAGTGGATTAAATAAATAACAGCCATCAGATGAATGAAAGTAAAGTCACAACAGTGTCCACATCACCAACAAACTATCATGGTCCACACACAACAAGACAGTGGTGAAGAGGGCACGACAAAGCCTATTCAGGAGACTGAAAGGATTTGGCATTGGGTCCTCAGATCCTCAAAAGGTTCTACAGCTGCACCATCGAGAGCATCCTGACTGGTTGCATAACTGCCTGGTATGGCAGCAGCTCGGTCTACGACCGCAAGGCACTACAGAGGGTAGTGTGAACGGCCCAGTACATCACTGGGGCCAAGCTTCCTGCCATCCAGGACCTCTATACCAGGCGATGTCAGAGGAAGGCTTCACTGTAAGGTCTACACCTGTTGTATTCAGCATTTCACTGTCAGGTCTACACCTGTTGTATTCAGCATTTCACTATAGGGTCTACACCTGTTGTATTCAGCATTTCACTGTGAGGTCTACACCTGTTGTATTCAGCATTTCACTGTAAGGTCTACACCTGTTGTATTCAGCATTTCACTGTGAGGTCTACACCTGTTGTATTCAGCATTTCACTGTAAGGTCTCCACCTGTTGTATTCAGCATTTCACTGTAAGGTCTACACCTGTTGTATTCAGCATTTCACTGTGAGGTCTACACCTGTTGTATTCAGCATTTCACTGTAAGGTCTACACCTGTTGTATTCAGCATTTCACTATAGGGTCTACACCTGTTGTATTCAGCATTTCACTGTGAGGTCTACACCTGTTGTATTCAGCATTTCACTGTAAGGTCTACACCTGTTGTATTCAGCATTTCACTGTAAGGTCCACACCTGTTGTATTCAGCATTTCACTGTAAGGTCTACACCTGTTGTATTCAGCATTTCACTGTAAGGTCTACACCTGTTGTATTCAGCATTTCACTGTAAGGTCCACACCTGTTGTATTCAGCATTTCACTGTAAGGTCTACACCTGTTGTATTCAGCATTTCACTGTAAGGTCTACACCTGTTGTATTCAGCATTTCACTGTAAGGTCTACACCTGTTGTATTCAGCATTTCACTGTGAGGTCTACACCTGTTGTATTCAGCATTTCACTGTGAGGTCTCCACCTGTTGTATTCAGCATTTCACTGTAAGGGTCTACACCTGTTGTATTCAGCATTTCACTATAGGGTCTACACCTGTTGTATTCAGCATTTCACTGTGAGGTCTACACCTGTTGTATTCAGTATTTCACTATAGGGTCTACACCTGTTGTATTCAGCATTTCACTGCTAAGTCTACACCTGTTGTATTCAGCATTTCACTATAGGGTCTACACCTGTTGTATTCAGTATTTCACTATAGGGTCTACACCTGTTGTATTCAGCATTTCACTGTAAGGTCTACACCTGTTGTATTCAGCATTTCACTGTAAGGTCTACACCTGTTGTATTCAGCATTTCACTGTAAGGTCTACACCTGTTGTATTCAGCATTTCACTGTCAGGTCTACACCTGTTGTATTCAGTATTTCACTGTCAGGTCTACACCTGTTGTATTCAGCATTTCACTGTAAGGTCTACACCTGTTGTATTCAGCATTTCACTGTGAGGTCTACACCTGTTGTATTCAGCATTTCACTGTCAGGTCTACACCTGTTGTATTCAGCATTTCACTGTCAGGTCTACACCTGTTGTATTCAGCATTTCACTGTAAGGTCTACACCTGTTGTATTCAGCATTTCACTGTGAGGTCTACACCTGTTGTATTCAGCATTTCACTATAGGGTCTACACCTGTTGTATTCAGCATTTCACTATAGGGTCTACACCTGTTGTATTCAGCATTTCACTGTGAGGTCTACACCTGTTGTATTCAGCATTTCACTGTAAGGTCTACACCTGTTGTATTCAGCATTTCACTGTAAGGTCTACACCTGTTGTATTCAGCATTTCACTGTAAGGTCTACACCTGTTGTATTCAGCATTTCACTGTAAGGTCTACACCTGTTGTATTCAGCATTTCACTGTAAGGTCCACACCTGTTGTATTCAGCATTTCACTGTAAGGTCCACACCTGTTGTATTCAGCATTTCACTGTAAGGTCTACACCTGTTGTATTCAGCATTTCACTGTGAGGTCTACACCTGTTGTATTCAGCATTTCACTATAGGGTCTACACCTGTTGTATTCAGTATTTCACTATAGGGTCTACACCTGTTGTATTCAGCATTTCACTGTAAGGTCTACACCTGTTGTATTCAGCATTTCACTATAGGGTCTACACCTGTTGTATTCAGCATTTCACTGTAAGGTCTACACCTGTTGTATTCAGCATTTCACTGTAAGGTCTACACCTGTTGTATTCAGCATTTCACTGTAAGGTCTACACCTGTTGTATTCAGCATTTCACTGTAAGGTCTACACCTGTTGTATTCAGCATGTCACTGTAAGGTCTACACCTGTTGTATTCAGTATTTCACTATAGGGTCTACACCTGTTGTATTCAGCATTTCACTGTAAGGTCTACACCTGTTGTATTCAGCATGTCACTGTAAGGTCTACACCTGTTGTATTCAGTATTTCACTATAGGGTCTACACCTGTTGTATTCAGCATTTCACTGTAAGGTCTACACCTGTTGTATTCAGCATGTCACTGTAAGGTCTACACCTGTTGTATTCAGTATTTCACTATAGGGTCTACACCTGTTGTATTCAGCATTTCACTGCTAAGTCTACACCTGTTGTATTCAGCATTTCACTATAGGGTCTACACCTGTTGTATTCAGCATTTCACTATAGGGTCTACACCTGTTGTATTCAGCATTTCACTGTAAGGTCTACACCTGTTGTATTCAGCATTTCACTATAGGGTCTACACCTGTTGTATTCAGTATTTCACTATAGGGTCTACACCTGTTGTATTCAGCATTTCACTGTAAGGTCTACACCTGTTGTATTCAGCATTTCACTGTCAGGTCTACACCTGTTGTATTCAGCATTTCACTGTCAGGTCTACACCTGTTGTATTCAGCATTTCACTGTAAGGTCTACACCTGTTGTATTCAGCATTTCACTGTAAGGTCTACACCTGTTGTATTCAGCATTTCACTGTAAGGTCTACACCTGTTGTATTCAGCATTTCACTGTCAGGTCTACACCTGTTGTATTCAGCATTTCACTGTCAGGTCTACACCTGTTGTATTCAGCATTTCACTGTCAGGTCTACACCTGTTGTATTCAGCATTTCACTGTCAGGTCTACACCTGTTGTATTCAGCATTTCACTGTAAGGTCTACACCTGTTGTATTCAGCATTTCACTGTAAGGTCTACACCTGTTGTATTCAGCATTTCACTGTAAGGTCTACACCTGTTGTATTCAGCATTTCACTGTAAGGTCTACACCTGTTGTATTCAGCATGTCACTGTAAGGTCTACACCTGTTGTATTCAGTATTTCACTATAGGGTCTACAACTGTTGTATTCAGCATTTCACTGTCAGGTCTACACCTGTTGTATTCAGCATTTCACTGTAAGGTCTACACCTGTTGTATTCAGCATTTCACTGTAAGGTCTACACCTGTTGTATTCAGCATTTCACTGTAAGGTCTACACCTGTTGTATTCAGCATTTCACTGTAAGGTCTACACCTGTTGTATTCAGCATGTCACTGTAAGGTCTACACCTGTTGTATTCAGTATTTCACTATAGGGTCTACAACTGTTGTATTCAGCATTTCACTGCTAAGTCTACACCTGTTGTATTCAGCATTTCACTATAGGGTCTACACCTGTTGTATTCAGCATTTCACTATAGGGTCTACACCTGTTGTATTCAGCATTTCACTATAGGGTCTACACCTGTTGTATTCAGTATTTCACTATAGGGTCTACACCTGTTGTATTCAGCATTTCACTGTCAGGTCTACACCTGTTGTATTCAGCATTTCACTGTAAGGTCTACACCTGTTGTATTCAGCATTTCACTGTCAGGTCTACACCTGTTGTATTCAGCATTTCACTGTCAGGTCTACACCTGTTGTATTCAGCATTTCACTGTCAGGTCTACACCTGTTGTATTCAGCATTTCACTGTAAGGTCTACACCTGTTGTATTCAGCATTTCACTGTAAGGTCTACACCTGTTGTAATTCAGCATTTCACTGTAAGGTCTACACCTGTTGTAATTCAGCATTTCACTGTAAGGTCTACACCTGTTGTATTCAGCATTTCACTGTCAGGTCTACACCTGTTGTATTCAGCATTTCACTGTCAGGTCTACACCTGTTGTATTCAGCATTTCACTGTAAGGTCTACACCTGTTGTATTCAGCATTTCACTGTCAGGTCTACACCTGTTGTATTCAGCATTTCACTGTAAGGTCTACACCTGTTGTATTCAGCATTTCACTGTCAGGTCTACACCTGTTGTATTCAGCATTTCACTGTAAGGTCTACACCTGTTGTATTCAGCATTGCACTGTAAGGTCTACACCTGTTGTATTCAGCATTTCACTGTAAGGTCTACACCTGTTGTATTCAGCATTTCACTGTGAGGTCTACACCTGTTGTATTCAGCATTTCACTGTAAGGTCTACACCTGTTGTATTCAGCATTTCACTGTAAGGTCTACACCTGTTGTATTCAGCATTTCACTGTCAGGTCTACACCTGTTGTATTCAGCATTTCACTGTAAGGTCTACACCTGTTGTATTCAGCATTTCACTGTCAGGTCTACACCTGTTGTATTCAGCATTTCACTGTAAGGTCTACACCTGTTGTATTCAGCATTGCACTGTAAGGTCTACACCTGTTGTATTCAGCATTTCACTGTAAGGTCTACACCTGTTGTATTCAGCATTTCACTGTAAGGTCTACACCTGTTGTATTCAGCATTTCACTGCTAAGTCTACACCTGTTGTATTCAGCATTGCACTGTGAGGTCTACACCTGTTGTATTCAGCATTTCACTGTGAGGTCTACACCTGTTGTATTCAGCATTTCACTGTAAGGTCTACACCTGTTGTATTCAATGTGATTTGTAGATCAGTCGCCTGCAGTCGTTTTGATGCTCTCGAACCCGGCCTATGACTAGCTATTCTCCAAACCAAGTTACGCTAGTTTAACAACGTAGCTGTAGCAGGGAACAGCGCAGCGGTGGAAAATTGTTCCGTTCGTTACCTGACAGGCGAGGTGGAGCTAAACAGACAACAGCCACAGGAGAGACAGAGAGAGACAGGAGGACAAATGGAAAGAAGACAATTACATTTAACAAAACTATGAGGTTGGAATTGCCGTGTCTCTAAACCTACCGGAGAAGGTACACACTTTCCCCTCCCTTCGCTCATTGTTTAGTTTCTGACGAGTAGGTTCGTGGGAGAAAAAAATGAATTCAAAAGAAATGTGCATCAATCTCGCCAGTAACGTTAACGGATTAAGGAGTTGCCCTGTTGTCGTATTAGATTTACTATTCGGGAAACGTCAACAAACTGGGTTTTTATTTTAATGTTTTGTTCATTTGTAAACTCATCTACCGTTATCAACTCTACTTGTGTATTTACTACTTTATTCTTGGTAAACCGACAGTGTATCGTAGTGTAGTTCCCTCGCCAAGGCCACAGCAACAAACCAACTGCCACTTAGCAACGAGCTAACCGCGTTACCGCTAGCTACAGTAGTTAGGCCAGTGAGCTGGTTATCCGAGCTGGCTAAAGGTACATATTACCATAGTTGGCGTTTTGATTCGCTTATCTAACTCACCAGATAGCCCCGGGTATTAACCGCGGTAGGTACGTGGTCGACGGAGAAGCCTACAGTTAGCCGACGACGGGGAATCTGCCTGTCGTAGCTAAACGTCGACTAGGTGACGAACAATAGCGGCTGACACCAGTTAGCGAGCTGTCCCAAACCGCAAGTAAACACCGTAGCTAACCTGTGTTCCCTCTATAATGCCACTGTTTTATATTTTATAATCGATTGTCAAAACTACGAACGACGACGACGCCAGGAAGGCAACTAGCTAACGTTAGCTAGCCAGCTAGGACAACAGGTAAATGTTTCAGGCCTAGCTAACTAATCCACCGTGATTTCATGTCTTCAAGCTGTGTAAAAACAAAAACGCCGAGTAGTTAGTGTATTACCTACATCGGTTCGTCGATCAAGCTAAACACATCGCACAAAAACCCCCTGTTCACACCAACAAGGCTAACAGTCAGCTACCTATCCAGGCAGCCGACTAACTAGTTAGCGAGCTTGGGCCTAACTCCATTGCTAGTTAGCTAACCAAATAATTGTACAGTAGGTCAGGCGTAAAATGTTCAGATACCTGGCTAGATGGACTCTACTGAAAATCAAGCGAACCTAGCTATCTTGTATTGATCTTGTCCGAGGCTGTATTGCAAGCAAAACTTTGCCATATGGCTAGCTACTTGTCTAGTTGCTGCCTGTGTTTGGAGTATATTCTTGCTAGCTACTTGTCTAGTTGCTGCCTGTGTTTGGAGTATATTCTTGCTAGCTACTTGTCTAGTTGCTGCCTGTGTTTGCAGTATATTCTTGCTAGCTACTTGTCTAGTTGCTGCCTGTGTTTGGAGTATATTCTTGCTAGCTACTTGTCTAGTTGCTGCCTGTGTTTGGAGTATATTCTTGCTAGCTACTTGTCTAGTTGCTGCCTGTGTTTGGAGTATATTCTTGCTAGCTACTTGTCTAGTTGCTGCCTGTGTTTGGAGTATATTCTTGCTAGCTACTTGTCTAGTTGCTGCCTGTGTTTGGAGTATATTCTTGCTAGCTACTTGTCTAGTTGCTGCCTGTGTTTGCAGTATATTCTTGCTAGCTACTTGTCTAGTTGCTGCCTGTGTTTGGAGTATATTCTTGCTAGCTACTTGTCTAGTTGCTGCCTGTGTTTGCAGTATATTCTTGCTAGCTACTTGTCTAGTTGCTGCCTGTGTTTGGAGTATATTCTTGCTAGCTACTTGTCTAGTTGCTGCCTGTGTTTGGAGTATATTCTTGCTAGCTACTTGTCTAGTTGCTGCCTGTGTTTGCAGTATATTCTTGCTAGCTACTTGTCTAGTTGCTGCCTGTGTTTGGAGTATATTCTTGCTAGCTACTTGTCTAGTTGCTGCCTGTGTTTGGAATATATTCTTGCTAGCTACTTGTCTAGTTGCTGCCTGTGTTTGCAGTATATTCTTGCTAGCTACTTGTCTAGTTGCTGCCTGTGTTTGCAGTATATTCTTGCTAGCTACTTGTCTAGTTGCTGCCTGTGTTTGCAGTATATTCTTGCTAGCTACTTGTCTAGTTGCTGCCTGTGTTTGCAGTATATTCTTGCTAGCTACTTGTCTAGTTGCTGCCTGTGTTTGGAGTATATTCTTGCTAGCTACTTGTCTAGTTGCTGCCTGTGTTTGGAGTATATTCTTGCTAGCTACTTGTCTAGTTGCTGCCTGTGTTTGCAGTATATTCTTGCTAGCTACTTGTCTAGTTGCTGCCTGTGTTTGGAGTATATTCTTGCTAGCTACTTGTCTAGTTGCTGCCTGTGTTTGGAATATATTCTTGCTAGCTACTTGTCTAGTTGCTGCCTGTGTTTGCAGTATATTCTTGCTAGCTACTTGTCTAGTTGCTGCCTGTGTTTGGAGTATATTCTTGCTAGCTACTTGTCTAGTTGCTGCCTGTGTTTGGAGTATATTCTTGCTAGCTACTTGTCTAGTTGCTGCCTGTGTTTGGAGTATATTCTTGCTAGCTACTTGTCTAGTTGCTGCCTGTGTTTGGAGTATATTCTTGCTAGCTACTTGTCTAGTTGCTGCCTGTGTTTGGAGTATATTCTTGCTAGCTACGTACTGATCAATGTTCTCCCGGGATCTACCCACCCCCACCCCAGTCTTTGTCCCTTGCCTCTCCATAAACCAAACAATCTCAAAACAAAAGCCTTTTTTTAGTTGTTTTTTTTGCTGTTATCCAACTGGCAGTATCACTAAATATGAATTAATTAGTCTTATTCCTTAACCCAGCCAGATATCACATTCCAATGAGACAATGGATTCCCCTGGCAGTGTTTACAAATATACCCTCATGTTTATTATTAAATGAGACAACAGTGTCAATTGTAGAAATGCATCACAACACGAGCTACCAGTAAACAGTCTTTGAACTGTGTCATCAGCACAGCAGCGAAACAGTCAAAGCTAGAGAAGAAGTAACCACATTGCATACTTCTCTAGAGGGAGGCCTCCTCTGCTGGATGAGGATGTCCATATTTGTGGCTTTGCTACACACCACAGAAATCAGCTGCACATGTAGGAGGGTCTGAATTTAAGGTTATATTGTGGGATGTTGTGATGATAGTAACCGGAAGGTTGCAAGATTGAATCCCCGAGCTGTCAAGGTAAAAATCCGGAACAAGGCAGTCATTGAAAATAAGAATATGTTCTTAACTGACTTGCCTAGTTAAATAAAGGTAACAAATAAATAACTGATCAGATGTAGTGCACAGCCCAAGTGCGCTATATAGGGGAAAGGGAGCCATTTGGGACGCTTGAATGGATAGAGACCTTGTTGTTCCTCCTGTCTGTCTGTCTGTCTGTCTGGGGCTGTGAAACGGTTTCCTTGAGAATAACAGATATTCCTATAAAAACATGGCAGTTCCTGTTCATGACTGACAGTCTCTCTGCTGTGCTAGTTGTGAAGACAGACTAGCCTGGTTGACAGTCTGCTGTGCTAGTTATGAAGACAGACTAGCCTGGTTGACAGTCTGCTGTGCTAGTTATGAAGACAGACTAGCCTGGTTGACAGTCTGCTGTGCTAGTTATGAAGACAGACTAGCCTGGTTGACAGTCTGCTGTGCTAGTTATGAAGACAGACTAGCCTGGTTGACAGTCTGCTGTGCTAGTTATTTAGACAGACTAGCCTGGTTGACAGTCTCTCTGCTGTGCTAGTTATTTAGACAGACTAGCCTGGTTGACAGTCTCTCTGCTGTGCTAGTTATCGAGACAGACTGATAGTTTACCCTGGTCCCAGATCTGTGTATAATTATTATTGTTTTTAATCCACAGTAGGAGTTGGCTGCTATACAATACAAAAATATCTGGGAGCAGGCTAGGTTACTAGTGATAGATTGGGTGATAGGTATGGGGCTAATGGATGCCATGTGGCCTTGCTGGTTTCTCTCTGTGTAACCTGACCCCCAATGGAAGCCATAGAGGTATAGGCTGGTCTCTGTGTAACCTGATCCCCAATGGAAGCCATAGAGGTATAGGCTGGTCTCTGTGTAACCCGATCTCCAATGGAAGCCATAGAGGTATAGGCTGGTCTCTGTGTAACCCGATCCCCAATGGAAGCCATAGAGGTATAGGCTGGTCTCTGTGTAACCCGATCCCCAATGGAAGCCATAGAGGTATAGGCTGGTCTCTGTGTAACCCGATCCCCAATGGAAGCCATAGAGGTATAGGCTGGTCTCTGTGTAACCCGATCCCCAATGGAAGCCATAGAGGTATAGGCTGGTCTCTGTGTAACCTGACCCCCAATGGAAGCCATAGAGGTATAGGCTGGTCTCTGTGTAACCTGACCCCCAATGGAAGCCATAGAGGTATAGGCTGGTCTCTGTGTAACCTGACCCCCAATGGAAGCCAAATACAATTGTACAACTGTCTTGGTGTGTTTGGACCATGATAGTTTTTTGGTGATGGGGACACCAAGGAACTTGAAACTCTCGACCCGCTCCACTCCTTTTACTAGAGAACCTATACCAGAGAGGTATAGGCTGGTCTCTGTGTAACCTGACCCCCAATGGAAGCCAGAGAGGTATAGGCTGGTCTCTCTCTGTGTAACCTGACCCCACCTGAAGCCTGAAAGGTATAGGCCTATACATTACCAGTAACAAACAATACCCCCTATATACAGTTGAAGTCGGAAGTTTACATACACTTAGGTTGGAGTCATCAAAACTAGTTTTTCAACCACTCCACATATTTCTTGTTAACAAACTATTTTTTTGTCAAGTCAGTTAGGACATCTACTTTGCATGACACAAGTCATTTTTACAACAATTGTTTACAGACAGATTATTTCACTTATAATTCACTGTATCACAATTCCAGTGGGTCAGAAGTTTACATACACTAAGTTGACTGTGCCTTTAAACAGCTTGGAAAATTCCAGAAAATTATGTAATGGCTTTAGAAGCTTCTGATAGGCTAATTGACGTCATTTGAGTCAATTGGAGATGTACCTGTGGATGTATTTCAAGGCCTACCTTCAAACTCAGTGCCTCTTTGCTTGACATCATGGGAAAATCAAAAGAAATCAGCCAAGACCTCAGAAAAAAAATTGTAGACCTCCACAAGTCTTGTTCATCCTTGGGAGCAATTTCCAAACGCCTGAAGGTACCACGTTCATCTGTACAAACAATAGTACGCAAGTATAAACACCATGGAACCACACAGCCGTCATACCACTCAGGAAGGAGACGCGTTCTGTCTCCTAGAGATGAACGTACTTTGGTGCGAAAAGTGCAAATCAATCCCAGAACAACAGCAAAGGACCGTGTGAAGATGCTGGAGGAAACAGGTACAAAAGTATCTATATCCACTGTAAAACGAGTCCTATATCGACATAACCTGAAAGGCCGCTCAGCAAGGAAGAAGCCACTGCTCCAAAACTGCCATAAAAAAGCCAGACTACGGTTTGCAACTGCACATGGCGACGAAGATTGTACTTTTTGGAGAAATGCCCTCTGGTCTGATGAAACAAAAATAGAACTGTTATGCCATAATGACCATCGTTATGTTTGGAGGAAAAAGGGGGAGGCTTGCAAGCCGAAGAACACCATCCCAACCGTGAAGCACGGGGGTGGCTGCATCATGTTGTGGCGGTGCTTTGCTGCAGGAGGGACTGGTGCACTTCACAAAATAGATGGCATCATGAGGAAGGAAAATTATGTGGATATATAGAACATTTGTGGGCAGAACTGAAAAAGTGTGCGAGCAAGGAGGCCTACAAACCCTGACTCAGTTACACCAGCTCTGTCTGGAGGAATGGGCCAAAATTCACCCAACTTATTGTTGGGAAGCTTGTGGAAGGCTACCCAAAACCTTTGACCCAAGTTAAACAATTTTAAAGGCAATGCTACCAAATACTAATTGAGTGTATGTAAACTTCTGACCCACTGGGAATGTGATGAAAGAAATCAAAGCTGAAATAAATAATTATCTCTACTATTATTCTGACATTTCACATTCTTCAAATAAAGTGGTGATCCTAACTGTCCTAAAACAGGGAATTTTTACTTGGATTAAATGTCAGGAATTGTGAAAAACTGAGTTTAAATGTATTTGGTTAAGGTGTATGTTAACTTCTGACTTCAACTGTGTATATATATGTGTGTGTGTGTGTGTGTGTGTACAAAACATTAGCAACACCTTTCTAATATTTAGTTGCACCCCCTTTTGCCCCCGGAAGGGCATGGACTCTGCAAGGTGTCTGCAGGGATGCTGGCCCATGTTGACTCCAATGCTTCCCACAGTTGGGTCAAGTTGGCTGGATGTCCTTTGGGTAGATGTTTAGCGTGAAAAACCCAGCAGCATTGCAGTTCTTGACACACTCTCTAACCGGTGTGCCTGGCACCTACTATCGTACCCCGTTCAAAGGCACTTAAATCTTTTGTCTTGCCCATTCGCCGTCTGAATGTCACACATACACAATCATGTCTCAGTTGTCTCAAGGCTTAAACATTCTGTAACCCGTCTCCTCCCCTTCATCTACACTGATTTGAAGTGGATTTAACAAGTGACATCAATAAGGGATCATTGGATTCACCTGGTCAGTCTGTCATGGAAAGAGCAGGTGTTCCTAATGTTTTGTCCACTACAACCCACACAGTAAAAGACACTAGGGGGATGTTCCACATAGCCTGCGCATTTGTTTTCTGCATACGATTCCTACTAGGTCTAGCTATAGCGTGATGTTGATGGATTCCTACTAGGTCTAGCTATAGCGTGATGTTGATGGATTCCTACTAGGTCTAGCTATAGCGTGATGTTGATGGATTCCTACTAGGTCTAGCTATAGCGTGATGTTGATGGATTCCTACTAGGTCTAGCTATAGCGTGATGTTGATGGATTCCTACTAGGTCTAGCTATAGCGTGATGTTGATGGATTCCTACTAGGTCTAGCTATAGCGTGATGTTGATGGGATTCCTACTAGGTCTAGCTATAGCGTGATGTTGATGGGATTCCTACTAGGTCTAGCTATAGCGTGATGTTGATGGATTCCTACTAGGTCTAGCTATAGCGTGATGTTGATGGGATTCCTACTAGGTCTAGCTATAGCGTGATGTTGATGGATTCCTACTAGGTCTAGCTATAGCGTGATGTTGATGGATTCCTACTAGGTCTAGCTATAGCGTGATGTTGATGGGATTCCTACTAGGTCTAGCTATAGCGTGATGTTGATGGATTCCTACTAGGTCTAGCTATAGCGTGATGTTGATGGGATTCCTACTAGGTCTAGCTATAGCGTGATGTTGATGGATTCCTACTAGGTCTAGCTATAGCGTGATGTTGATGGGATTCCTACTAGGTCTAGCTATAGCGTGATGTTGATGGATTCCTACTAGGTCTAGCTATAGCGTGATGTTGATGGGATTCCTACTAGGTCTAGCTATAGCGTGATGTTGATGGGATTCCTACTAGGTCTAGCTATAGCGTGATGTTGATGGGATTCCTACTAGGTCTAGCTATAGCGTGATGTTGATGGGATTCCTACTAGGTCTAGCTATAGCGTGATGTTGATGGATTCCTACTAGGTCTAGCTATAGCGTGATGTTGATGGGATTCCTACTAGGTCTAGCTATAGCGTGATGTTGATGGGATTCCTACTAGGTCTAGCTATAGCGTGATGTTGATGGGATTCCTACTAGGTCTAGCTATAGCGTGATGTTGATGGATTCCTACTAGGTCTAGCTATAGCGTGATGTTGATGGGATTCCTACTAGGTCTGGCTATAGCGTGATGTTGATGGATTCCTACTAGGTCTAGCTATAGCGTGATGTTGATGGATTCCTACTAGGTCTAGCTATAGCGTGATGTTGATGGATTCCTACTAGGTCTAGCTATAGCGTGATGTTGATGGATTCCTACTAGGTCTAGCTATAGCGTGATGTTGATGGGATTCCTACTAGGTCTAGCTATAGCGTGATGTTGATGGATTCCTACTAGGTCTAGCTATAGCGTGATGTTGATGGATTCCTACTAGGTCTAGCTATAGCGTGATGTTGATGGATTCCTACTAGGTCTAGCTATAGCGTGATGTTGATGGATTCCTACTAGGTCTAGCTATAGCGTGATGTTGATGGATTCCTACTAGGTCTAGCTATAGCGTGATGTTGATGGATTCCTACTAGGTCTAGCTATAGCGTGATGTTGATGGGATTCCTACTAGGTCTAGCTATAGCGTGATGTTGATGGATTCCTACTAGGTCTAGCTATAGCGTGATGTTGATGGATTCCTACTAGGTCTAGCTATAGCGTGATGTTGATGGATTCCTACTAGGTCTAGCTATAGCGTGATGTTGATGGGATTCCTACTAGGTCTAGCTATAGCGTGATGTTGATGGGATTCCTACTAGGTCTAGCTATAGCGTGATGTTGATGGGATTCCTACTAGGTCTAGCTATAGCGTGATGTTGATGGGATTCCTACTAGGTCTAGCTATAGCGTGATGTTGATGGATTCCTACTAGGTCTAGCTATAGCGTGATGTTGATGGGATTCCTACTAGGTCTAGCTATAGCGTGATGTTGATGGGATTCCTACTAGGTCTAGCTATAGCGTGATGTTGATGGGATTCCTACTAGGTCTAGCTATAGCGTGATGTTGATGGATTCCTACTAGGTCTAGCTATAGCGTGATGTTGATGGGATTCCTACTAGGTCTAGCTATAGCGTGATGTTGATGGATTCCTACTAGGTCTAGCTATAGCGTGATGTTGATGGGATTCCTACTAGGTCTAGCTATAGCGTGATGTTGATGGATTCCTACTAGGTCTAGCTATAGCGTGATGTTGATGGGATTCCTACTAGGTCTAGCTATAGCGTGATGTTGACGGGATTCCTACTAGGTCTAGCTATAGCGTGATGTTGATGGATTCCTACTAGGTCTAGCTATAGCGTGATGTTGACGGGATTCCTACTAGGTCTAGCTATAGCGTGATGTTGATGGATTCCTACTAGGTCTAGCTATAGCGTGATGTTGATGGATTCCTACTAGGTCTAGCTATAGCGTGATGTTGATGGATTCCTACTAGGTCTAGCTATAGCGTGATGTTGATGGATTCCTACTAGGTCTAGCTATAGCGTGATGTTGATGGATTCCTACTAGGTCTAGCTATAGCGTGATGTTGATGGGATTCCTACTAGGTCTAGCTATAGCGTGATGTTGATGGATTCCTACTAGGTCTAGCTATAGCGTGATGTTGATAGATTCCTACTAGGTCTAGCTATAGCGTGATGTTGATGGATTCCTACTAGGTCTAGCTATAGCGTGATGTTGATGGATTCCTACTAGGTCTAGCTATAGCGTGATGTTGATGGATTCCTACTAGGTCTAGCTATGGCGTGATGTTGATGGATTCCTACTAGGTCTAGCTATAGCGTGATGTTGATGGGATTCCTACTAGGTCTAGCTATAGCGTGATGTTGATGGATTCCTACTAGGTCTAGCTATAGCGTGATGTTGACGGGATTCCTACTAGGTCTAGCTATAGCGTGATGTTGATGGATTCCTACTAGGTCTAGCTATAGCGTGATGTTGATGGATTCCTACTAGGTCTAGCTATAGCGTGATGTTGATGGGATTCCTACTAGGTCTAGCTATAGCGTGATGTTGATGGGATTCCTACTAGGTCTAGCTATAGCGCGATGTTGATGGATTCCTACTAGGTCTAGCTATAGCGTGATGTTGATGGATTCCTACTACTAGCTATGGCGTGATGTTGATGGATTCCTACTAGGTCTAGCTATAGCGTGATGTTGATGGATTCCTACTACTAGCTATAGCGTGATGTTGACGATTCCTACTAGGTCTAGCTATAGCGTGATGTTGATGGATTCCTACTAGGTCTAGCTATAGCGTGATGTTGACGGGATTCCTACTAGGTCTAGCTATAGCGTGATGTTGATGG
Organism: Brachymystax lenok tsinlingensis; assembly: GCA_030435695.1. Classification (NCBI taxonomy): domain Eukaryota; kingdom Metazoa; phylum Chordata; class Actinopteri; order Salmoniformes; family Salmonidae; genus Brachymystax; species Brachymystax lenok. The sequence goes on from CM059788.1 coordinate 46,941,329, forward strand.
ATTCCTACTAGGTCTAGCTATAGCGTGATGTTGATGGATTCCTACTAGGTCTAGCTATAGCGTGATGTTGATGGATTCCTACTAGGTCTAGCTATAGCGTGATGTTGATGGGATTCCTACTAGGTCTAGCTATAGTGTGATGTTGATGGATTCCTACTAGGTCTAGCTATAGCGTGATGTTGATGGGATTCCTACTAGGTCTAGCTATAGCATGATGTTGATGGATTCCTACTAGGTCTAGCTATATCGTGATGTTGATGGGATTCCTACTAGGTCTAGCTATAGCGTGATGTTGATGGATTCCTACTAGGTCTAGCTATAGCGTGATGTTGATGGGATTCCTACTAGGTCTAGCTATAGCGTGATGTTGATGGATTCCTACTAGGTCTAGCTATAGCGTGATGTTGATGGATTCCTACTAGGTCTAGCTATAGCGTGATGTTGATGGGATTCCTACTAGGTCTAGCTATAGCGTGATGTTGATAGATTCCTACTAGGTCTAGCTATAGCGTGATGTTGATGGATTCCTACTAGGTCTAGCTATAGCGTGATGTTGATGGATTCCTACTAGGTCTAGCTATAGCGTGATGTTGACGGGATTCCTACTAGGTCTAGCTATAGCGTGATGTTGATGGATTCCTACTAGGTCTAGCTATAGCGTGATGTTGATGGATTCCTACTAGGTCTAGCTATAGCGTGATGTTGATGGATTCCTACTAGGTCTAGCTATAGCGTGATGTTGACGGGATTCCTACTAGGTCTAGCTATAGCGTGATGTTGATGGATTCCTACTAGGTCTAGCTATAGCGTGATGTTGATGGATTCCTACTAGGTCTAGCTATGGCGTGATGTTGATGGATTCCTACTAGGTCTAGCTATAGCGTGATGTTGATGGATTCCTACTAGGTCTAGCTATAGCGTGATGTTGATGGGATTCCTACTAGGTCTAGCTATAGCGTGATGTTGATGGATTCCTACTAGGTCTAGCTATAGCGTGATGTTGACGGGATTCCTACTAGGTCTAGCTATAGCGTGATGTTGATAGATTCCTACTAGGTCTAGCTATAGCGTGATGTTGATAGATTCCTACTAGGTCTAGCTATAGCATGATGTTGACGGGATTCCTACTAGGTCTAGCTATAGCGTGATGTTGACGGGATTCCTACTAGGTCTAGCTATAGCGCGATGTTGATGGATTCCTACTAGGTCTAGCTATAGCGTGATGTTGATGGGATTCCTACTAGGTCTAGCTATAGCGTGATGTTGATGGATTCCTACTAGGTCTAGCTATAGCGTGATGTTGATGGGATTCCTACTAGGTCTAGCTATAGCGTGATGTTGATGGGATTCCTACTAGGTCTAGCTATAGCGTGATGTTGATGGGATTCCTACTAGGTTTAGCTCTAGCGCGATGTTGACGGGATTCCTACTAGGTCTAGCTATAGTGTGATGTTGATGGATTCCTACTAGCTATAGCGTGATGTTGACGGGATTCCTACTAGGTCTAGCTATAGCGTGATGTTGATGGATTCCTACTAGCTATAGCGTGATGTTGACGGGATTCCTACTAGGTCTAGCTATAGCGTGATTTTGATGGGATTCCTACTAGGTCTAGCTATAGCGTGATGTTGACGGGATTCCTACTAGGTCTAGCTATAGTATTTTTTTAAACGGTATAACACTTTTCCAGGCATCTTAAAGATCTGTTAATCTGTGGGATTTGCGTCGGACTGTCTGGACTAAATGCACCTATTGCCTACCAAAAGGATCTTTATAAGGCAGAGAGATGGAGTCTAATCTGTGTCTGTGACACTTCAACCAGAGACAAAACCCCTCTAGATTGCTGGCCTGCATAGATGTCTAATAATACCAGGCCTGTTGAGATCACCATCCTCCTCTGTCTGCTGCCTGTTCAGCCCAAATATCTGTACTGTGTGTGTTTGTACACGCACTGCAAGTCATTCTTGGGCCATATTGCTATATAGGTAGGTTACCATGTATCATATAGTTTGAAACCACTTTCTCTTTGGCATGTCTTACTTCATTTTGTTAGTGTAAAGACAGCCTAACTCATGTTCACGTTATGTCCACACTGTGTCCCAACTGGCAACCTGGTGTCAATTACAGCCATTCTGTCAACACTGTGTCCCAACTGGCAACCTGGTGTCTATTACAGCCATTCTGTCAACACTGTGTCCCAACTGGCAACCTATTTCCCGTAGTGCACTACTTTGGACCAGGGCCAACGTGAAGTGTGTCAGCTCCGTTCATTAGGCTACACTTCTATCTGCAACCAGCCCAGTTAAACATCCCCTCTCTGAGCAGTGGACAGCCCAGTTAAACATCCCCTCTCTGAGCAGTGGACAGCCCAGTTAAACAGCACCTCTCTGAGCAGTGGACAGCCCAGTTAAACAGCACCTCTCTGAGCAGTGGACAGCCCAGTTAAACAGCACCTCTCTGAGCAGTGGACAGCCCAGTTAAACAGCACCTCTCTGAGCAGTGGACAGCCCAGTTAAACATCAGCAGACTGACCAGGGTTTCTGTTAGGAACATTTGACCGGCAGCATTTTAATATACCGGACATTTTGAGAAAGTTACCAGACCCAAATGTGTTGGGTGCGTAACCTGATTAAGGCGTCCACCCACAGTGCTCAGAATGAAAGAAATCACATTTTACATGATGGTCATTCATCTTAACAGAACACGTTGAGGATGTAATGACGTGTGTTCTCACCGTGCGTTTGGAAGATGTTCGAGTAACTGTCCACATGTACTTTTCCCCAGGCCAACAAGCCCAGTAACGAACAGCAGAATCACTAGCCAACAAGACCGGTAACGAACAGCAGAATCACTAGCCAACAAGACCGGTAACGAACAGCAGAATCACTAGCCAACAAGACCGGTAACGAACAGCAGAATCACTAGCCAACAAGACCGTAACGAACAGCAGAATCACTAGCCAACAAGACCGTAACGAACAGCAGAATCACTAGCCAACAAGACCGGTAACGAACAGCAGAATCACTAGCCAACAAGACCGGTAACGAACAGCAGAATCACTAGCCAACAAGACCGGTAACGAACAGCAGAATCACTAGCCAACAAGACCGGTAACGAACAGCAGAATCACTAGCCAACAAGACCGGTAACGAACAGCAGAATCACTAGCCAACAAGACCGGTAACGAACAGCAGAATCACTAGCCAACAAGACCGGTAACGAACAGCAGAATCACTAGCATAGGCTGAGCGTGAGTTTCCAGTTTGGGGAAGCACATCCATAAAAATAGACCTTTTTATTATAATAATACATTGTTCCGTGCCTGCATCATGGCGTCTGCAGACTGTAAGAGGGACTACTATTCATAATGTGATGAGCAGATTGGATAGTCATAATTTAAGCTATTAATGTACACTGAACAAAAATATGAAAGCATCATGTAAAGTGTTGGTCCCATGTTTCATGAGCTGAAATAAAAGATCCCTGAAATGTTACATACACACAAAGCTTATTTCTCAAATTTTGTGCACAAGTTAGTGAACATTTCTCTTTTGCCAAGATAATCCATCCCCCTGAAAAGGTGTGGCCCCTCAGGGTGGTGTACTTAGTCCCATCCTGTACCTCCTGTTCCCCCATGACTGCGTGGCCAAACACAACTCCAGCACCATCATTAAGTTTGCTGAAGACACACAAGTGGTAGGCCTGATCACCGACGATGATGAGACGGCCTATAGGGAGGAGGTCAGAGAACTGGCCGCGTGGTGCCAGGACAACAACCTCTCCCTCAATGTGATCAAGACAAAGGAGCTGATCGTGGACTACAGGAAAAGTTGGGCCGAACACGCCCCCATTAACATCGACGGGGCTGTAGTGGAGCGGGTCGAGAGTTTGAAGTTCCTTGGTGTCCACATCACCAACGACCTATCATGGTCCAAACATACCAAGACTGTCGTGAAGAGGGCACGACAACACCTTTCCCACTTTAGGAGACTGAAAGATTTGGTACCATCGAGAGCATCCTGACCGGTTGCATCACTGCCTGGTATGGCAACTGCTCGGCATCTGACCGTAAGGTGCTACAGAGGGTAGTGTGAACGGCCCAGTACATCACTGGGGCAAAGCTTCCTGCAATCCAGGACCTATATCATAGGCGGTGTCAGAGGAAAACCCATAAAATTGTCAGAGACTCCAGTCACCCAAGTCATAGACTGTTTTCTCTGCTACCGCACGGCAAGTGGTACCGGAGCTCCAAGTCTAGGACCAAAAGTCTCTTAAACAGCTTCTACCCCCACTATTACATTGACCCCCTCGCTGTTTATTATCTATGCATAGTCACTTCACCCTACCTACATGTACAAATTACCTCGACTAACCTGTACCCCCACACATTGACTCGGTACCCCGTGTATATTGCCTCGTTATTGTTATTTTATTGTTACTTTAATTATTTTTTACCTTAGTTTATTTGGTAAATATTTTCATAACTCTTTCTTGACTGCACGGTTGGTTAAGGGCTTGTAAGTAAGCATTTCACTGTAAGGTGTACCCTTGTTGCATTCAGCGCATGTGACAAATAAAGTTTGATTTGTTTTGAAAACCAATGGAACATAGGCTACTGGTTTCAAATGGTAAATCAAATGTTATTGGTCACCTGCATGTATTGAACAGATGTTATTGTGGGTGTAGGGAAATGCTTGTGTTCCTAGCTCCAACAGTGCAGTAATATCTTACAGTACACAATGGGCTCCCGAGTGGAGCATCTAAGGCACTGCATCTCAGTGCTAGAGGTGTCACTACAGACCCTGGTTCAATTCCAGGCTGTATCACAACCGGCCGTGATTGGGAGTCCCATAGAGCGGCGCGGAATTGGTCCAGCGTCGTCCGGGTTTGGCCCGGGGTAGGCCGTCATTGTAAATAAGAATTTGTTCTTAACTGACATGCTTTGTTAAAAAGAGGTTGAATGAATGAATAAATAAATAAATAACAGCACACACATCTCAAATTAAAAGAATGGAATTAAGAAATGTATTAATAAAAGGATGAGCAATGTCGGAGTGGCATTGACTAAAACACGGTACATGCATATGAAATGAGTAAAATAGTACGTAAACATTCAGTAGGTCCAGTGATTCCAAGTCTATGTATATAGGGCAGCAGCCTCTAAGGTGCAGGGTTGAGTAACCAGGAGGTAGCTGTTTTTCAGTCTCTCGGTCCCAGCTTTGATGATGTCCTTGATCTTTATATATGGACGTTTATTTATAAAATAATTGCTTCCACTGATATGGTCAGATTTTGCCTAGGCTACTTTGAAGCAAGGTAAAACATGCCTCATAATATGTAGTAAAACGTCCTTGATGTCTTTATTCCCCCAGTAAGACAAGTGTCCTTGATGTCTTTATTGTACAGACACTCCTTTGGCGACTCCTCAGAGTTGTCGTTCTGTCTGTCCACAACAGCTGACATGAGAGGGAGGTCCGTTCCTCTAAGCAGAGAGCCGGGCTGGAGAGGCCGAGGCAGAGAGAGCTGGGCTGGAGAGAGCAAGGGGTGATAGGACAGACAGAGAGAGTGGCAGAGAGCGCTAGAGAGAGAGCTTGGCTGGAGAAAGAGAGATTCATTGAATTGAGAGGAGTAATGGAGCTGAGAGCACTAGAGAAAGCTTGGCTGGGGAAAGAGAGATTCATTGAATTGAGAGGAGTGATCGGGCAGAGAGCACTAGAGAAAGCTTGGCTGGGGAAAGAGAGATTCATTGAATTGAGAGGAGTGATCGGGCAGAGAGCACTAGAGAAAGCTTGGCTGGGGAAAGAGAGATTCATTGAATTGAGAGGAGTGATAGGGCAGAGAGCACTAGATAACACTTCCTGCCAGTAGCTGTAGGATGAGATGGGCTCTGGTTTCTGGACCTGACCAGTAGCTGTACTGTAGGATGAGATGGGCTCTGGTTTCTGGACCTGACCAGTAGCTGTACTGTAGGATGAGATGGGCTCTGGTTTCTGGACCTGACCAGTAGCAGTACTGCAGGATGAGATGGGCTCTGGTTTCTGGACCTGACCAGTAGCTGTACTGTAGGATGAGATGGGCTCTGGTTTCTGGACTTGACCAGTAGCTGTACTGTAGGATGAGATGGGCTCTGGTTTCTGGACCTGACCAGTAGCTGTACTGCAGGATGAGATGGGCTCTGGTTTCTGGACCTGACCAGTAGCTGTACTGCAGGATGAGATGGGCTCTGGTTTCTGGACCTGACCAGTAGCTGTACTGTAGGATGAGATGGGCTCTGGTTTCTGGACCTGACCAGTAGCTGTACTGTAGGATGAGATGGGCTCTGGTTTCTGGACCTGACCAGTAGCTGTACTGTAGGATGAGATGGGCTCTGGTTTCTGGACCTGACCAGTAGCTGTACTGCAGGATGAGATGGGCTCTGGTTTCTGGACCTGACCAGTAGCTGTACTGCAGGATGAGATGGGCTCTGGTTTCTAACTCCGTCAGTCAGACGCTGCTCAGACTTTAGACGCTGTGGGGTCTTTCAACATACAAGACTTCCATTCTGCTTTCTGTCCTGGATAATCAGGTTTAGGAAGAATCAGGAACTAATTAACTAACTAACGAGGAAAATCTAGTTTTTGACTTCAGTCAGAGGTTTGTGTTGGCAGTGGTACTGTTCTTGGTTTTCCTGAAATAAAGACCTACTCTAGCTGGGTTGAGTTCATTCTCATGCTCAGACAACAGTTTGGAGATATCAGAGGTGTGCTTGTTTATCTGGAAAATGTTTTGTCTTTCACAGGATGAGTTCCAAATGGCACTCTATACGCTGAGTGTACAGGACGTAGACCTAGACTGACCAGGGGAAAGCTATGATCCCTTATTGATGTCACTTGTTTAATCCACTTCAATCAGTGTAGATGAATGGGAGGAGGCAGTTTAAAGAAGTAATTTTAAGTCTTGAGACATGGATTGTGTATGTGTGCCATTCAGAGAGGTATGGTAGTAGATGCTAGGTAGTGCTGGGCGATTTGGCCCAAATATATCTCGACCCGCTCCACTACAGCCCCGTTGATTTTAATGGGGGCCTGTTCGGCCCGCCTTTTCCTGTAGTCCACAATCAGCTCCTTATGTCTTGCTAACATTGAGGGAGAGGTTGTTGTCCTGGCACCACACTGCCAGTTCTCTAGAAAATATCGTCCGATTCCAATATACTTACCGATTTTTATATCATGCATCCCTAGTAACTACACCCAAAAATCAAAATGTCTTAGATTTTCCTCAAGTGGTCTCCTGATGTGGTTTAAGCATTGTTGTGGACTAACATCGAATTTTGTTGTTTTTCTATAAGTGTGATTTTGAGACCGAAAACTGGGGGAAAAACGGAAACCTGGAAAAACAAAACTGAGAACTGGATTTATAGAGCGGGTGAAGATATGGTACCAGATCAACAATAACCTTCTGGTATTAACACAAAGAAACAATAACCTTCTGGTGTTAACACAAAGAAACAATAACCTTCTGGCATTTAACACAAAGAAACAATAACCTTCTGGTATTAACACAAAGAAACAATAACCTTCTGGTGTTAACACAAAGAAACAATAACCTTCTGGCATTTAACACAAAGAAACAATAACCTTCTGGTATTAACACAAAGAAACAATAACCTTCTGGTATTAACACAAAGAAACAATAACCTTCTGGTATTAACACAAAGAAACAATAACCTTCTGGTGTTAACACAAAGAAACAATAACCTTCTGGTATTAACACAAAGAAACAATAACCTTCTGGTGTTAACACAAAGAAACAATAACCTTCTGGCGTTAACACAAAGAAACAATAACCTTCTGGTATTAACACAAAGAAACAGTAACCTTCTGGTATTAACACAAAGAAACAGTAACCTTCTGCCGTTAACACAAAGAAACAGTAACCTTCTGCCGTTAACACAAAGAAACAATAACCTTCTGGTATTAACACAAAGAAACAATAACCTTCTGGTATTTAACACAAAGAAACAATAACCTTCTGGTATTTAACACAAAGAAACGATAACCTTCTGGTATTTAACACAAAGGGACAATAACCTTCTGGTATTAACACAAAGAAACAATAACCTTCTGGTATTAACACAAAGAAACAATAACCTTCTGGCATTATCACAAAGAAACAATAACCTTCTGGTATTAACACAAAGAAACAGTAACCTTCTGCCGTTAACACAAAGAAACAATAACCTTCTGGTGTTAACACAAAGAAACAATAACCTTCTGGCATTTAACACAAAGAAACAATAACCTTCTGGTATTTAACACAAAGAAACAATAACCTTCTGGCATTTAACACAAAGAAACAATAACCTTCTGGTATTTAACACAAAGAAACAATAACCTTCTGGCATTTAACACAAAGAAACAATAACCTTCTGGCATTTAACACAAAGAAACAATAACCTTCTGCCGTTAACACAAAGAAACAATAACCTTCTGGTATTAACACAAAGAAACAATAACCTTCTGGTATTAACACAAAGAAACAATAACCTTCTGGTATTAACACAAAGAAACAATAACCTTCTGGTATTTAACACAAAGGGACAATAACCTTCTGGTATTTAACACAAAGGGACAATAACCTTCTGGTATTTAACACAAAGGAACGATAACCTTCTGGTATTTAAATATTGGGATGGTAGATGTGCAGAAGATAAATGTGCAAGTTACTGGGGTGCAAAGGAGCAAGATAAATAAATACAGTATGGGGATGAGGTAGTAGGATGGGCTGTTTACAGATGGGCTGTTTACAGATGGGCTATGTGCAGGTGCAGAGATCTGTGAGCTGCACTGACAGCTGGTGCTTAAAGCTAGTGAGGGAGAAATGAGTCTCCAGTTTCAGTGATTTCGGTAGTTCGTTCCAGTCATTGGCAGCAGAGAACTGGAAGGAAAGGCGGACAAAGGAGGAATTGGCTTTTGGGGTGACCAGTGAGATATACCGACTGGAGCGCGTACTGCGGGTGGGTGCTGCTATGGTGACCAGTGAGCTGTGATAAGGCGGGGCTTTACCTATCAGAGACTTTTAGATGACCTGGAGCCAGTGGGATTGGCGACGAGTATGAAGGGAGGGCCAGCCAACGAGAGCGTACAGGTCGCAGTGGTGGGAAATGGAGAAAGGCGGTTCGATGAGAGAGCAGTAGAAAGCTGGCATCCTCACCGATTGATTCAAACACATTGTTGAATTACAGCATGCTATAGCTACCTAGCTGTTTGTGTGTATATGAGATCCATTTTAATTGCTATGTTGTAGATTCATGGAGTATTCCCTGATTATAACAGTTAACCTTCTGTCTCTTCCCCCAGGTGTAAAGCTGTTGTTAGCCCGTCTGTCCAACCAAGCGCTCCACCAGGTGTATCAGACCGCTGGGAATGACTGCACCTTCACAACCTCACCAGGAGTGGGCCCTGGAGGACGACGCCCACATCAATCACACAGCCAGGAGTTAGGAGCACCTTTCTTCCTTTAGCTAGGATAGGCTTCCTTCCTTTAGCTAGGATAGGCTTCCTTCCTTTAGCTAGGATAGGCTTTCTTCCTTTAGCTAGGATAGGCTCTCTTAGTTTGCTAGTGTGAGTCCAGTCCTAGGTTGAGATGCAGCTTTGATGCTGGTGGTGATTGGAGGAGAGCCTCAAACCCACAGAAGAGGGTGGCTCATCAGTTCACCTGATCTTTACGCTCTACCCTTACTGTTGCTAACTTGATTAGTAGTTATCAGCTCAACCGTTGAAGTCCGTAGGCCTCATAAAGAGGATATTCACACTCACACATTCAGTACTAGCCCTACACTGTGTGTGGTGACTTGGCTCTCTCCACCTCTCCGTTCCCCTCCACGCCCCCTGCTGGTCTGGTGGATGTTTTGGCGGCTCTGAGGACTGCATGGCAGTGGAGTAATCGTGGAGAGGCCAGGGTACCACAAACTTATGGACTTGGACAAGAGAGGAGGAGGAGGAGGAGGCGGAAAGGGGGAGGCAGAGGAAGGAAAGAGGATGTCAAAGACTGGAGGGAGCCGGTCGGGGCATGGCAGTCGCAGCTCGGGGAGCAACTCCGGGGTGCTCATGGTGGGCCCTAACTTTCGGGTCGGGAAGAAGATTGGCTGTGGGAACTTTGGAGAGCTGCGCCTGGGGAAGAACCTGTACACTAATGAATATGTAGCTATCAAACTGGTGAGTGGACCTAATGCTATAACATATTATATGAACATGAAGTTGAACCATAGACTATACGTTAGTTATATAAACATGAGGTTGAACCATGGACTATACGTTAGTTATATAAACATGAGGTTGAACCATGGACTATACGTTAGTTATATAAACATGAGGTTGAACCATGGACTATACGTTAGTTATTTAAACATGAGGTTGAACCATGGACTATACGTTAGTTATATAAACATGAGGTTGAACCATAGACTATACGTTAGTTATATAAACATGAGGTTGAACCATGGACTATACGTTAGTTATATAAACATGAGGTTGAACCATAGACTATACATTAGTTATATTATATAAACATGAGGTTGAACCATAGACTATACATTAGTTATATTATATAAACATGAGGTTGAACCATGGACTATACGTTAGTTATATAAACATGAGGTTGAACCATAGACTATAAATTAGTAATATTATATAAACATGAGGTTGAACCATAGACTATACATTAGTTATATTATATAAACATGAGGTTGAACCATAGACTATACAGTGCATTTGGATAGTATTCAGACCCCTTGACTCCTTAAACATTTTATGTTACAGCTTTATTCTAAAATTAAATGTTTTTTTTCCCCTTAATCTACAGTGGCTTGTGAAAGTATTCACCCCCCTTGGCATTTTTCCTATTTTGTTGCCTTACAACCTGGAATTAAAATTGTTTTTATTGGGGGTTTGTATCATTTGATTTACACAATATGCCTACCACTTTGAAGTATTATTGTGAAACAAACAAGAAATAAGACAAAAAATCTGTAAACTTGAGTGTGCATAACATTCACCCCCTCAAAGTCAATACTTTGTAGAACCACCTTTTGCAGCAATTACAGCTGCAAGTCTCTTGGGGTATGTCTCTATAAGCTTGGCACATCTAGTCACTGGGATTTTTTCCCGTACTTCAAGGCAAAACTGCTCCAGCTTCTTCAAGTTGGATGGGTTCTGCTGGTGTACAGCAATCTTTAAGTCATACCACAGATTCTCAATTGGATTGAAAAAAAGCTCAGTTTTAGTCCATATGTTTGGGGAGTCTCCCACATGCTTTTTGGTGAACACCAAACGTGTTTGCATATTTTTTTCTTTAAGCAATGGCATTTTTCTGGCCACTCTTCTGTAAAGCCCAGCTCCGTGGAGTGTATGGCTTAAAGTGGTCCTATGGACAGATACTCCAATCTCTGCTGTGGAGCGTTGCAGCTCCTTCAGGGTTATCTTTGGTCTCCGTTGCCTCTCTGATTAATGCCCTCCTTGCCTGGTCCGTGAGTTTTGGTGGGCGGCCCTCTCTTGGCAGGTTTGTTGTGGTGCCATATTCTTTCAATTTTTTAATAATGGATTTAATGGTGCTCTGTGGGATGTTCAAAGATTCAGATATTTTTTTAGAACCCAACCCTGATCTGTGTTTCTCCACAACTTTGTCCCTGATCTGTTTGGAGAGCTCCTTGGCCTTCATGGTGCTGCTTGCTTGGTGGTGCCCCTTGCTTAGTGGTGTTGCAGACTCTGGGGCCTTTCAGAACAGGTGAATATATATATATATATACTGAGATCATGTGGCACTTAGATTGCACACAGGTGGACTTTATTTAACTATTATGTGACTTCTGAAAGTAATTGGTTGCACCAGATCTTATTTAGGGGCTTCATAGCAAAGGGGGTGAATACAGATGCACGCATCACTTTTCCGATTTGTAATTGTTTTCATTTCACTTCACCAATTTTGACACTTTTGTGTCTGTCCATTACATGAAATCCAAATAAAAATCAATTTATATTACAGGTTGTAATGCAACAAAATAGGAAAAACACAAAGGGGATGAATACTTTTGCAAGGCACTGTACTCACAATACCCCATAATGACAAAGCAAAAACAGGTTTTTAGAAATGTTTACAGATTTGTAAAAAAAACACACATAAAACGGAAATATCACATTTACATAAGTATTCAGACCCTTTACTCAGTACTTTGTTGAAGCACCTTTGGCAGCGATTACAGCCTCAAGTCTTCTTGGGTATGACGCTACAAGCTTGGCACACCTGTATTTGTGGACTTTCTCCCATTCCTCTCTGCAGATTCTCTCAAGCTCTGTCAGGTTGGATGGGGAGTGTTGCAGCACAGCTATTTTCCAGTCTCTCCAGAATGTTCGATCGGGTTCAAGTCCGGGCTCTGGCTGGGCCACTCAAGGACATTCAGAGACTTGTCCCAAAGCCGCTGTTGCGTTGTCTTGACTGTGCTTATGGTCGTTGTCCTGTTGGAAAGTGAACCTTGGCCCCAATCTGAGGTTCTGAGCACTGGAGCAGGTTTTAATCAAGTACTCTGTACTTTGCTCCGTTCATCTTTCCCTCGATCCTGACTAGTCTCCCAGTCCATGCCGCTGGGGGGGGAAACAGCGTGATGCTGCCACCACCATGCTTCACCGTAGAGATGGTGACCGGTTTCCTCCAGATGTGACACTTGGCATTCAGGCCAAAGAGTTCAGTCTTGGTTTCATCAGACCAGAGAATCTTGTTTCTCATGGTCTGAGAGTCTTTGGGTGCCTTTTGGCAAACTCCAAGCGTGCTGTCGTGCCTTTTTCTGAGGAGTGGCTTCTGTCTGGCCACTCTACCATAAAGGCCTAATTGGTGCAGTGCTGCAGAGATGGTTGTCCTTCTGGAAGGTTCTCCCATCTCCACAGAGGAACTCTAGAGCTCTGTCAGAGTCACCATTGGATTCTTGGTCACCTCCCTGATCAAGGCCCTTCACCCCCGATTGCTCAGTTTGGCCAGGTGGCCAGCTCTAGGAAGGGTCTTGGTGGTTCCAAACTTCTTCCATTTAAGAATGATGGAGGCCACTGTGTTCTTGGAGACCTTCAAAGCTGAAGACATTTTTTGGTACCCTTCCCCAGATCTGTGCCTCGACACAATCCTCTCTAGAAGCTCTACGGACAATGGCTTGGTTTTTGCTCTGAGATGCGCTGTCAACTGTATATAGACAGCTGTGTGCCTTTTACAATTCATGTCTAATCAATTTAAATGTCCACCCGTGTGAACATAAGTCTGCATATCGGAACATCGCTCGCAAGTTTCGCTCGGCAAATAGAAGTGAAAACGGGCTTCCATAAAGTGGGTGCGAACTTCTAATGCTTTTCAACAATATGGCCAGGAATGGATTACATCCAACACTTCTACTGGCTGTCAACCGTCAAACCACTGGTGTCGGTGAGTATGTTAGCTAAGTAGATATTCGGTACTAGCTAGCTAGTAGCTACTTTTGGTTATACAACATTAAGTGATCATGCTAGCGAGCCAGGCTAGCTATGATAGCACAGATGAAAAGGGAATGATATTGTAGGTAGCTATATACATCAAGCTAACATGTGATGTAGCATGTCAGGGGAAGATGTGCATAGCTCAGGTTTGCTAGCTACCTTGCTAACAACAGCTAACTGTAACCTATTGGCATTTAGGATCAATACAGGGCAGGTGCTTAGATATTAGCTTGCTAGCTAATCATAGTATGTAACCAGCTTGCTTTCAACTATGTTTCACCTTGAGTTGGCTCGCTAGCTAACTCGGAACTGACTAGCTAACGTTAGCTAGCTAGCCAACTCATTGAAACTCAAGACAAAGATGTAACTAAACCCGGATTTTCAAGTGAGGTAGCTTGCATTCAGGGGCTTCGTCGATGCCTGTTCTCATACAAGTTTGTTGTGTGTTTTCTAGGGCAAAAGTAAATAAAGGATGGCGCTTGTCTACTACAAATATGGAAAACTATCTGCAAGCGTTCAGCAACGTCCACAGCTGGTTGCATAGTAACAGCGTCAGCGGCGCTGAATCTATTCTGTAGCTCCTCTAGTATCATATAAAGAATTACTTCCAAACTAGAGTTATTTTTCTAGCCGTATGTTTGAGTGATTTAAAAAAATATATATATATATCTTTAATTCACAGGCTACTTACAAAAAACCTAGTGGGTTTTGTTGTTCAGTGGCGCGGTGGGAACCGCCCTACCACATCAGGAGTTGTTCCAGAAGACAGTTGTCTAGACATCAGTCCTGCTTCAGAGTTACCCTTCAATCAGGGTTGGTCACATTTTGATTTGGTCCAATGGTCAAAATACTATCTTGTCCTGGAATTCACCTAATCACCAGTGATAATGTAATCAGTGCTGCGTCTTGTGTCTTGTATGTTGTAGGGAGGTGCCCGCCTCCCACTGTGTCAACGGACTACTGGGCACACGCTTGGCACGTGTCCCCTGGTGAATTAGCTGTGAATCAGGAACTCTGATCGGCTAATGTTCAACTGTCTATTTACTGTTGGCTTCCATGACTGTATGGTGACAAGTCTTTCTCCCCTTGTGATAGGAGCTGGGTCAGATATAGGAGCCGGAGTTTGGCTCTTTCATGACCAGTGTCTGTGACGAGAGGGGGCCCCGGAGCTGATCTACTGGCCCACACCTCAGAAGGGACAAACGCTGGTTACTAACAAGACAGAACGTCACAAGTGGTTATTAATATCACCTTTCAATGCGTGTCGCTCCACTCTTACTCTACTACGGACGGGCAGAAGAGATGCTTCTGAAATCAGTCGTCTGACTGAAAGGCAGGTTGATCCTGATGTCTGAATTGTGAGAGACCTTGTTCTCAGCATTAAAAATGATACATCTATTACTTTATATCGTCTTTGGTTATTATTGAATAGAATGGTAATATCAATAAGGGGGGGGGGCTTTGAATTGGTCAGTAGCATACAGAGTGGTGGTAGAAGAGTACCATCCTCTCATATTACTCTGTAGGCTAGTCAGTACCATCCTCTCATATTACTCTGTAGGCTAGTCAGTACCATCCTCTCATATTACTCTGTAGGCTAGTCAGTACCAGAGTACCATCCTCTCATATTACTCTGTAGGCTAGTCAGTACCATCCTCTCATATTACTCTGTAGGCTAGTCAGTACCAGAGTGCCATCCTCTCATATTACTCTGTAGGCTAGTCAGTACCAGAGGGCCATCCTCTCATATTACTCTGTAGGCTAGTCAGTACCAGAGTACCATCCTCTCATATTACTCTGTAGGCTAGTCAGTACCATCCTCTCATATTACTCTGTAGGCTAGTCAGTACCAGAGTGCCATCCTCTCATATTACTCTGTAGGCTAGTCAGTACCAGAGTACCATCCTCTCATATTACTCTGTAGGCTAGTCAGTACCAGAGTGCCATCCTCTCATATTACTCTGTAGGCTAGTCAGTACCATCCTCTCATATTACTCTGTAGGCTAGTCAGTACCAGAGTGCCATCCTCTCATATTACTCTGTAGGCTAGTCAGTACCAGAGTACCATCCTCTCATATTACTCTGTAGGCTAGTCAGTACCATCCTCTCATATTACTCTGTAGGCTAGTCAGTACCATCCTCTCATATTACTCTGTAGGCTAGTCAGTACCAGAAGAGTGTCATCCTCTCATATTACTCTGTAGGCTAATCAGTACCAGAAGAGTGTCATCCTCCTGCATCTCACATCGGCCTGTAGTTATTGAACTCTGCCTGTAGTTATTGAACTCTGCCTGTAGTTATTGAACTCTGCCTGCTGGACCCATGAGGCATGTCTGTCATATCCAGGATACAATGTCATACACTCCACCCCTCCTGTCCATAACCTGTCATAGGAGGTGCTACTGGTCCTGAAATGTCTGTCCATAGAATGAGGTGCTACTGGGCCTGAAACGTCTGTCATAGAATGAGCTGATACTGGGCCTGAAACGTCTGTCCATAGAATAAGGTGCTACTGGGCCTGAAATGTCTGTCCATAGAATAAGGTACTACTGGGCCTGAAACGTCTGTCCATAGAATGAGGTGCTACTGGGCCTGAAACGTCTGTCCATAGAATGAGGTGCTACTGGGCCTGAAACGTCTGTCCATAGAATGACAGCAGCCGTACTCAAAAGCTCTGAACCAGACCTTTAGTGGTAGCGATCCAGTATGTGTTGGATCATTTGAGTGTGCAGGGTGTGCTACGTTATTCCACCGTAATATAACGGAGGTAGAGACCGAGCCCTACCAGACTGATGACACTTCATAACCCCATGCATTACCTTCTCCTGTTTCACCATTCGTATTAGCCATTAGTATTAGGCCTAACCACTGTTCGTATTAACCATTAGTATTAGGCCTAACCACTGTTCGTATTAACCATTAGTATTAGGCCTAACCACTGTTCGTATTAACCATTAGTATTAGGCCTAACCACTGTTCAGTAACTATTAGTATTAGGCCTAACTACTGTTCAGATAACTATTAGTATTAGGCCTAACCACTGTTCAGATAACTATTAGTATTAGGCCTAACCACTGTTCAGATTAACCATTAGTATTAGGCCTAACCACTGTTCAGATTAACCATTAGTATTAGGCCTAACCACTGTTCGTATTAACCATTAGTATTAGGCCTAACCACTGTTCAGATAACCATTAGTATTAGGCCTAACCACTGTTCAGTATTAACCATTAGTATTAGGCCTAACCACTGTTCAGTATTAACCATTAGTATTAGGCCTAACCACTGTTCAGATTAACCATTAGTATTAGGCCTAACCACTGTCTGTATTAACCATTAGTATTAGGCCTAACCACTGTTCGTATTAACCATTAGTATTAGGCCTAACCACTGTTCAGGTAACCATTAGTATTAGGCCTAACCACTGTTCAGATTAACCATTAGTATTAGGCCTAACCACTGTTCGTATTAACCATTAGTATTAGGCCTAACCACTGTTCGTATTAACCATTAGTATTAGGCCTAACCACTGTTCGTATTAACCATTAGTATTAGGCCTAACCACTGTTCAGTAACTATTAGTATTAGGCCTAACCACTGTTCGTATTAACCATTAGTATTAGGCCTAACCACTGTTCGTATTAACCATTAGTATTAGGCCTAACCACTGTTCGTATTAACCATTAGTATTAGGCCTAACCACTGTTCGTATTAACCATTAGTATTAGGCCTAACCACTGTTCAGATTAACCATTAGTATTAGGCCTAACCACTGTTCGTATTAACCATTAGTATTAGGCCTAACCACTGTTCAGATTAACCATTAGTATTAGGCCTAACCACTGTTCGTATTAACCATTAGTATTAGGCCTAACCACTGTTCAGATTAACCATTAGTATTAGGCCTAACCACTGTTCGTATTAACCATTAGTATTAGGCCTAACCACTGTTCGTATTAACCATTAGTATTAGGCCTAACCACTGTTCAGATTAACCATTAGTATTAGGCCTAACCACTGTTCAGATTAACCATTAGTATTAGGCCTAACCACTGTTCAGATAACCATTAGTATTAGGCCTAACCACTGTTCGTATTAACCATTAGTATTAGGCCTAACCACTGTTCAGATTAACCATTAGTATTAGGCCTAACCACTGTTAAGTATTAACCATTAGTATTAGGCCTAACCACTGTTCGTATTAACCATTAGTATTAGGCCTAACCACTGTTCGTATTAACCATTAGTATTAGGCCTAACCACTGTTCGTATTAACCATTAGTATTAGGCCTAACCACTGTTCGTATTAACCATTAGTATTAGGCCTAACCACTGTTCGTATTAACCATTAGTATTAGGCCTAACCACTGTTCAGATTAACCATTAGTATTAGGCCTAACCACTGTTCAGATAACCATTAGTATTAGGCCTAACCACTGTTCGTATTAACCATTAGTATTAGGCCTAACCACTGTTCAGATTAACTATTAGTATTAGGCCTAACCACTGTTTGTATTAACCATTAGTATTAGGCCTAACCACTGTTCAGATTAACTATTAGTATTAGGCCTAACCACTGTTCAGTATTAACCATTAGTATTAGGCCTAACCACTGTTCAGATTAACCATTAGTATTAGGCCTAACCACTGTTCAGTATTAACCATTAGTATTAGGCCTAACCACTGTTCAGATTAACCATTAGTATTAGGCCTAACCACTGTTCAGTATTAACCATTAGTATTAGGCCTAACCACTGTTCATATTAACCATTAGTATTAGGCCTAACCACTGTTCGTATTAACCATTAGTATTAGGCCTAACCACTGTTCGTATTAATTAAGGGTGCGTTCGTAAATTCACTCTGGCTATCTACTGATGAATTTACGAACGCTCAACACCTGTTGAATATAACCGGTGTCAGTAAACATCGTCAAAAAAACATAATTAAATTGTTGCCAGCAGCACAGTTAACAGTCACCAACGCTCTACATAACATGAAAACAACCAGACCATCTCTGCTAGGGGGAGTGTGGCGTTCTCCCGTTTGGGTCTGGAGGAATACTTTTTTGACAATTTTATTTTTTTAAATAATATTTATTTTTACTGCATTGTTGGTTAAGGGCTCGTAAGTCAGCATGCACGCTCTTTGCATGTGCACCTAAGGGTGTGTTGTGTGCTATCCAGATGAGTGTAGAGTCAATGTGCCTGTCAAGTGGAGAGTATGGAGCGAGATAGCTGCCAAAAGGTTGAACGTATGTATCGTTAGGATCGTAAAAAAATCCGTAAGTAAATTGTTAGGATCGTAAGAAAAGCCGTGCATGAAACATGAAACGTAAATGTTAAAATAGATCTGTAAACGTACAAACCATATGTTACGACTATGAATGAACATTTACACGTTCAATTCTTACTTTATGTCTCCCTTTATTTATTGATTTTGTTTTATTTAACCAGGTAGTTCTATATGATGTCATAATACACCTTTATTTAACCAGCTAGTTCTATATGATGTCATAATACACCTTTATTTAACCAGCTAGTTCTATATGATGTCATAATACACCTTTATTTAACCAGCTAGTTCTATATGATGTCATAATACACCTTTATTTAACCAGCTAGTTCTATATGATGTCATAATACAGGTAGGCCAGTTGAGAACAAGTTCTCATTTACAACTGCGACCTGGCCAAGATAAAGCAAAGCAGTGCGACACAAACAACAGCACAGAGTTACACATGGAGTAAAACAAACGTACAGTCAATAACACAATAGAAAAAGTCTACATACAGTGTGTGCAAATGAGGTAAGATTAGGGAGGTAAGGCAATAAATAGGCCACGGTGGCAAAGTAATTATAATTTAGCAATTCAACACTAGAGTGATAGATGTGCAGAAAATGAATGTGCAAGTAGAGATACTGGGGTGCAAAGGAGCAACAAAATAAATAACAATATGGGGATGAGGTAGTTGGATGGGCTGTGTGCAGGTGCAGTGATCTGTGAACTGCTCTGACAGCTGATGCTTAAAGTTAGTGAGGGAGATATGGATCTGTTTACTCGGTTACACATCTTTTTTATGCGTTCAAACCTTTGTCAGTAATGTGGCATCTGCAAAGGACATGAACCGAACGTAGCTAGTCGACGTTAGCTAGTCAGTCAAGCAACTAAAGGACATGAACGTAGCTAGTCGATCAAGCAACTCTAGCCCAGACGTTACAGTTGCTTTGCAGCTTCCGGTTTCATTTCCAAAATAAAAGTCTAGAGCTGGTTTTAGACCTGCATTCAGTAACGACGTTATACCAGTAGGTGGCATAGTAAAGGCTTGGGCCTTCAGCAAATGACTTGTGTGAGAATGATAGACACAGAAGAGCCTTGTCTAGAATAACCGCCTGAGCTGCAAAATAGAAAGTAAATATGATTTAAGCTAGGCCTATTCTAGTATCTAAATATGCCATGCTGTTGTGTGTCATTAAGTTGCATCGTTTATTTTTATAGCCGCGTGGGGCTACTGTGGTGATCATGTCACCACATGAATCACACTTTTTCCAGTATTTGGGAGCACGGACTGTAGGTCTTATATTAGGCATGATGACTGTTGTATTAGTGAATTCCACTCTGTATGTACGCTTGTGATAACCATTTGCGTGGCTCAACCCCATCACACAGAGGCTATATACATATCAATACATGAGACAAAAGAAAATATTGATTACGTCTTGGCTACGACCTGTCCTGAGTGAAATAGCCAAGGGGTCCCAAATGGTCTTAACGATTCTATCAGCCACGGCACATGCTTCAACTATTTTGTTAAAATATAATTTAGAGCTTGTGAGCTAGGGTCCCTTTTTAAGGAGAGCCCTGTGATAATAAAAACAGTTATACAACACAACTGGGAGCTCTACAAGACACCAGTACCCTAAATGATAGCCTAAATCCCTACAAGTTGAAGGCCTATTTTTGAGGGGCATAGGCCTAAATTAAATAATTAATTATTAAAGGGATAGGCCTAAATTAAACAATTAATTATTAAAAGGATAGGCCTAAATTAAACAATTATTAAAGGGATAGGCCTAAATTAAACAGTTAATTATTAAAGGGATAGGCTAAAGAACGTTGGAGAATTTAGATAATTTTGAATACACACATGGATTTCAATAAACAAATAGGTAAGACTGTTCTATTCTCTTTGATTTAGTTCCTATTGCAACTCAGACAAATGACTGAATGGATGACATACTGACTGACTGAACTGAATGAAGGATAAATTAAATGTTCAAATAACGAGGGAATTGCCTATACGGAGAGACCACTGCAGCAGAGTTATTGTAAAGTGGGGGAATAGGCTTATGCCAGACTTAGCCTACGTTTAACCTCTCCATTGTTCATTTCAAAGTCCGTATGTTCATGACTCGATTCATAGAATTCATGTCAAATAATTTTACATTCATATTAACCCCTCGTACAGCATATGCTTTTTAAAGATGTACAATATCTAAATATTCCAGTGGTGATACACAATTCATAGATTCATCAAACAGCTATTATTGTTCTGTGTTTTATTATTCCTGGTGGATACTACTGGTTATGATTCATTATTCCTGGTGGATACTACTGGTTATGATTCATTATTCCTGGTGGATACTACTGGTTATGATTCATTATTCCTGGTGGATACTACTGGTTATGATTCATTATTCTGGTGGATACTACTGGTTATGATTCATTATTCCTGGTGGATACTACTGGTTATGATTCATTATTCCTGGTGGATACTACTGGTTATGATTCATTATTCCTGGTGGATACTACTGGTTATGATTCATTATTCCTGGTGGATACTACTGGTTATGATTCATTATTCCTGGTGGATACTACTGGTTATGATTCATTATTCCTGGTGGATACTACTGGTTATGATTTATTATTCCTGGTGGATACTACTGGTTATGATTCATTATTCCTGGTGGATACTACTGGTTATGATTCATTATTCCTGGTGGATACTACTGGTTATGATTCATTATTCCTGGTGGATACTACTGGTTATGATTCATTATTCCTGGTGGATACTACTGGTTATGATTCATTATTCCTGGTGGATACTACTGGTTATGATTCATTATTCCTGGTGGATACTACTGGTTATGATTCATTATTCCTGGTGGATACTACTGGTTATGATTCATTATTCCTGGTGGATACTACTGGTTATGATTCATTATTCCTGGTGGATACTACTGGTTATGATTCATTATTCCTGGTGGATACTACTGGTTATGATTCATTATTCCTGGTGGATACTACTGGTTATGATTCATTATTCCTGGTGGATACTACTGGTTATGATTCATTATTCCTGGTGGATACTACTGGTTATGATTCATTATTCCTGGTGGATACTACTGGTTATGATTCATTATTCCTGGTGGATACTACTGGTTATGATTCATTATTCCTGGTGGATACTACTGGTTATGATTCATTATTCCTGGTGGATACTACTGGTTATGATTCATTATTCCTGGTGGATACTACTGGTTATGATTCATTATTCCTGGTGGATACTACTGGTTATGATTCATTATTCCTGGTGGATACTACTGGTTATGATTCATTATTCCTGGTGGATACTACTGGTTATGATTCATTATTCCTGGTGGATACTACTGGTTATGATTCATTATTCCTGGTGGATACTACTGGTTATGATTCATTATTCCTGGTGGATACTACCGGTTATGATTCATTATTCCTGGTGGATACTACTGGTTATGATTCATTATTCCTGGTCGATACTACTCTTTTTTGCCGTAAGATACGGTTTCAGAAACATTATGTACAAAAAAGTTACAAATAACGCGAAAAAAAACACAATGGCACAATTGGTTGGGCACCCGTAAACCTGCTGCCATTTCTTCCGGTGCCATTTTCTCAGATGACAGATTTCTTGAGTTATTTTAGATTCATTCTGACTCTTTTGAGGAAGTGTATACTGGCTATGGCGTCTCAAGCTGGACAAACAATACTAAGGGAGTATGCGAGGCACAGACGTTCACTTCACCTACCCGAGTTCTGCTAGGAGCAAACTGAACCTAGTATGTTGACTCCTTAAGGGTGGGGTTACTACAGGAGTCCTGCAGCATGTACATAGTCCTAAAGCTGTTGTAGTCCTGCATCATGTACGTAGTCCTAAAGCTGTTGTAGTCCTGCAGCATGTAAATAGTCCTAAAGCTGTTGTAGTCCTGCAGCATGTACATAGTCCTAAAGCTGTTGTAGTCCTGCAGCATGTACATAGTCCTAAAGCTGTTGTAGTCCTGCAGCATGTACATAGTCCTAAAGCTGTTGTAGTCCTGCAGCATGTACATAGTCCTAAAGCTGTTGTAGTCCTGCATCATGTACATAGTCCTAAAGCTGTTGTAGTCCTGCAGCATGTACATAGTCCTAAAGCTGTTGTAGTCCTGCAGCATGTACATAGTCCTAAAGCTGTTGTAGTCCTGCAGCATGTACATAGTCCTAAAGCTGTTGTAGTCCTGCATCATGTACATAGTCCTAAAGCTGTTGTAGTCCTGCATCATGTACATAGTCCTAAAGCTGTTGTAGTCCTGCATCATGTACGTAGTCCTAAAGCTGTTGTAGTCCTGCATCATGTACATAGTCCTAAAGCTGTTGTAGTCCTGCATCATGTACGTAGTCCTAAAGCTGTTGTAGTCCTGCAGCATGTACATAGTCCTAAAGCTGTTGTAGTCCTGCAGCATGTACATAGTCCTAAAGCTGTTGTAGTCCTGCAGCATGTACGTAGTCCTAAAGCTGTTGTAGTCCTGCAGCATGTACATAGTCCTAAAGCTGTTGTAGTCCTGCATCATGTACATAGTCCTAAAGCTGTTGTAGTCCTGCAGCATGTACATAGTCCTAAAGCTGTTGTAGTCCTGCAGCATGTACATAGTCCTAAAGCTGTTGTAGTCCTGCATCATGTACGTGGTCCTGAACCCCGCACCTGTGCTTAGTCGGGGACACGCGTTCACCCACCAGCTGAGCTATTGGGATTGATTGATTCACATTGTCTCTTTCCTGTGATGAGGTTATGAGCTGTCCCATTGTTTATCCTCTAACGCATATCATGTTGTTTGACCTCTAACCCTCATCATGTTGTTTGACCTCTAACCCTCATGGTGTTTATCTCATTTCCAGGAGCCCGTCAAGTCCCGGGCCCCACAGCTCCACCTGGAGTACAGGTTCTATAAGCAGCTGGGGAGTTCAGGTGAGACAACAACACAGAATTATATTGATTCTCTGTGGTCATGAACACCAATGTAATGGAAGTTTATTATCAGGAAAACTGTTAAATGTAGTATTGAATCCACCAATGTAATGGAAGTTTATTATTAGGAAAACTGTTAAATGTAGTATTGAATCCACCAATGTAATGGAAGTTTATTATCAGGAAAACTGTTAAATGTAGTATTGAATCCACCAATGTAATGGAAGTTTATTATTAGGAAAACTGTTAAATGTAGTATTGAATCCACCAATGTAATGGAAGTTTATTATCAGGAAAACTGTTAAATGTAGTATTGAATCCACCAATGTAATGGAAGTTTATTATCAGGAAAACTGTTAAATGTAGTATTGAATCCACCAATGTAATGGAAGTTTATTATTAGGAAAACTGTTAAATGTAGTATTGAATCCACCAATGTAATGGAAGTTTATTATTAGGAAAACTGTTAAATGTAGTATTGAATCCACCAATGTAATGGACGTTTATTATTAGGAAAACTGTTAAATGTAGTATTGAATCCACCAATGTAATGGACGCTATTATTAGGAAAACTGTTAAATGTAGTATTGAATCCACCAATGTAATGGAAGTTTATTATTAGGAAAACTGTTAAATGTAGTATTGAATCCACCAATGTAATGGAAGTTTATTATTAGGAAAACTGTTAAATGTAGTATTGAATCCACCAATGTAATGGACGTTTATTATTAGGAAAACTGTTAAATGTAGTATTGAATCCACCAATGTAATGGAAGTTTATTATTAGGAAAACTGTTAAATGTAGTATTGAATCCACCAATGTAATGGACGTTTATTATTAGGAAAACTGTTAAATGTAGTATTGAATCCACCAATGTAATGGAAGTTTATTATTAGGAAAACTGTTAAATGTAGTATTGAATCCACCAATGTAATGGAAGTTTATTATTAGGAAAACTGTTAAATGTAGTATTGAATCCACCAATGTAATGGAAGTTTATTATTAGGAAAACTGTTAAATGTAGTATTGAATCCACCAATGTAATGGACGTTTATTATTAGGAAAACTGTTAAATGTATCCTCAACTAACCTTTACGTTAGTTATTTTGTGTTACTTTTTGAAACTTCAGTTTACTTAGTAAATATTGTCTTAACTCTTATTTTTCTTAAAACTGCATTGTTGGTTAAGGGCTTGTAAGTCAGCATTTCACAGTAAGGTCTACACCTGTTGTATTTGGCGCATGTGACAAATAAAATTAGATTTGAATCCACCAACATAATGGAAGTTTAATATCAGGAAAACTGTTATAGTGGAGAGCACCTGGTGACTGTACCTCAGCCTGTTATAGTGGAGAGCACCTGGTGACTGTACCTCAGCCTGGTATAGTGGAGAGCACCTGGTGACTGTACCTCAGCCTGTTATAGTGGAGAGCACCTGGTGACTGTACCTCAGCCTGGTATAGTGGAGAGCACCTGGTGACTGTACCTCAGCCTGGTATAGTGGAGAGCACCTGGTGACTGTACCTCAGCCTGGTATAGTGGAGAGCACCTGGTGACTGTACCTCAGCCTGTTATAGTGGAGAGCACCTGGTGACTGTACCTCAGCCTGGTATAGTGGAGAGCACCTGGTGACTGTACCTCAGCCTGTTATAGTGGAGAGCACCTGGTGACTGTACCTCAGCCTGGTATAGTGGAGAGCACCTGGTGACTGTACCTCAGTCTGGTATAGTGGAGAGCACCTGGTGACTGTACCTCAGTCTGGTATAGTGGAGAGCACCTGGTGACTGTACCTCAGCCTGGTATAGTGGAGAGCACCTGGTGACTGTACCTCAGCCTGGTATAGTGGAGAGCACCTGGTGACTGTACCTCAGGCTGTTATAGTGGAGAGCACCTGGTGACTGTACCTCAGGCTGTTATAGTGGAGAGCACCTGGTGACTGTACCTCAGCCTGTTATAGTGGAGAGCACCTGGTGACTGTACCTCAGCCTGGTATAGTGGAGAGCACCTGGTGACTGTACCTCAGCCTGGTATAGTGGAGAGCACCTGGT
The DNA here is from genome assembly GCA_030435695.1 of Brachymystax lenok tsinlingensis. Taxonomy (NCBI): domain Eukaryota; kingdom Metazoa; phylum Chordata; class Actinopteri; order Salmoniformes; family Salmonidae; genus Brachymystax; species Brachymystax lenok. Next base: position 46,967,128 of record CM059788.1, read on the forward strand.
GACTGTACCTCAGCCTGGTATAGTGGAGAGCACCTGGTGACTGTACCTCAGCCTGGTATAGTGGAGAGCACCTGGTGACTGTACCTCAGTCTGGTATAGTGGAGAGCACCTGGTGACTGTACCTCAGGCTGTTATAGTGGAGAGCACCTGGTGACTGTACCTCAGGCTGGTATAGTGGAGAGCACCTGGTGACTGTACCTCAGCCTGGTATAGTGGAGAGCACCTGGTGACTGTACCTCAGCCTGTTATAGTGGAGAGCACCTGGTCACTGTACCTCAGCCTGTTATAGTGGAGAGTACCTGGTGACTGTACCTCAGCCTGTTATAGTGGAGAGCACCTGGTGACTGTACCTCAGCCTGGTATAGTGGAGAGCACCTGGTGACTGTACCTCAGTCTGTTATAGTGGAGAGCACCTGGTGACTGTACCTCAGCCTGTTATAGTGGAGAGCACCTGGTGACTGTACCTCAGGCTGTTATAGTGGAGAGCACCTGGTGACTGTACCTCAGCCTGTTATAGTGGAGAGCACCTGGTGACTGTACCTCAGCCTGTTATAGTGGAGAGCACCTGGTGACTGTACCTCAGCCTGTTATAGTGGAGAGCACCTGGTGACTGTACCTCAGCCTGTTATAGTGGAGAGCACCTGGTGACTGTACCTCAGCCTGTTATAGTGGAGAGCACCTGGTGACTGTACCTCAGCCTGTTATATCAAAATCAAATCAAATGTTATTTGTCACATGCGACGAATACAACAGGTGTAGACCTTACAGTGAAATGCTTATTTACAAGCCCTTAATCAACAAAGCAAAAATTATATTTAAGTATAACTAGTAATTAAAGAGCAGCAGTAAAATAACAGTAGTGAGACTATATACAGGCGGGGGGTACCGGTACAGAGTCAATGTGCAGGGGCACCGGTTAGTTGAGGTAATTGAGGTAATATGTACATGTAGGTAGAGGTAAAGTGACCTGATGTATGTATGGATAATGCAAATAGTCCGGGTAGCCATTTGATTAACTGTTCAAGAGTCTTATGGCTTGGGGATAGAAGCTGTTAAGAAGCCTTTTGGACCTAGAGCAGTGGTTCCCAAACTTTTTATAGTCCCATACCCCTTCAAACATTCACCCTCCAGCTGCGTACCCCCTCTATTCACCCTCCAGCTGCGTACCCCCTCTATTCAACCTCCAGCTGCGTACCCCCTCTATTCAACCTCCAGCTGCGTACCCCCTCTATTCAACCTCCAGCTGCGTACCCTCTATTCAACCTCCAGCTGCGTACCCCCTCTATTCAACCTCCAGCTGCGTACCCCCTCTATTCAACCTCCAGCTGCGTACCCCCTCTATTCAACCTCCAGCTGCATACCTCCATCATTGTCAGCCTGCCACACACACACTATACGATACATTTATTAAACAAGAAAGAGTGTGAGTTTTTGTCACAACCCGACACGTGGGAAGTGACAAAGAGCTCTTATAGGACCAGGGCACAAATAATAATAATCAATCATTTTGCTCTTTATTTAGTCATCTTACCATATAAAACCTTATTTGTTAATCAAAAATAAATTGTGAATAACTCACCACAGGTTAATGAGAAGGGTGTGCTTGAAAGGACGCACATAACTCTGCAATGTTGGGTTGTATTGGAGAGAGTCTCAGTCTTAAATCATTTTCCACACACGGTCTGTGCCTGTATGTAGTTTTCATGCTAGTGAGGGCCGAGAATCCACTCTCACATAGGTACGTGGTTACAAAGGGCATCAGTGTCTTAACAGCGCGATTTGCCAAGGCAGGATACTCTGAGCGCAGCCCTATCCAGAAATCTGGCAGTGGCTTCTGATTAAATTACATTTTCACAGAACCGCTTGTAGCAACTTCGATGAGGCTCTCTTGTTCCGATATCAGTAAGTGGACTGGAGGCAGGGCATGAAAGGAATAACGAATCCAGTTGTTTGTGTTCTCTGTTTCGGGAAAGTACCTGCGTAATTGCGCACCAAGCTCACTCAGGTGTTTCGCTATATCACATTTGACATTGTCCGCAAGCTTGAGTTCATTTGCACACAAAAAATCATACAATGATGGAACGACCTGTGTGTTGTCCTTGTTAATGCAGACAGAGAAGAGCTCCAACTTCTTAATCATAGCCTTAATTCTGTTCCGCACATTGAATATAGTTGTGGAGAGTCCCTGTAATCCTAGATTCAGATCATTCAGGCGAGAAAAAACATCACCCAGATAGGCCAGTCGTGAGAGAAACTCGTCATCATGCATGCAGTCAGACAAGTGAAAATGATGGTCAGTAAAGACAACTTTAAGCTCGTCTCTCAATTAAAAAAAACGTGTCAATACTTTGCCCCTTGATAACCAGTGCACTTCAGTATGTTGTAAAAGCGTTACATGGTCGCTGCCCATATCATTGCATAGTGCAGAAAACACACGAGAGTTCAGGGGCCTTGCTTTAACAAAGTTAACCATTTTCACTGTAGTGTCCAAAACGTCTTTCAAGCTGTCAGGCAGTCCCTTGGCAGCAAGAGCCTCTCGGTGGATGCTGCAGTCTACCCAAGTGGCGTCGGGAGCAACTGCCTCCACTATGTCTCCCTGTCATGGCTTTTGCGCCATCAGTACAGATACCAACACATCTTGACCACCAAAGTCCATTTGATGTCACAAAGCTGTCCAGTACTTAAAAAATATCCTCTCATGTTGTCAGAAGAAGGATGTCTTCCTTAATTGATGCTCGGTGCTTTCCCGGGTTAGGGGGGCAGTAGCTCTTCGGCTGCATCAGATTCACACCTGTCAGTGTCCATGCTAGCTGGACCAAAAACAAATGTAGAATTACTGATGCATTGGATGGAACAACTTGTGTCGTTGACAGGTGTAGGTGTAGTATTGCAGGTAGTAGCAGTACTACCAGTAGAGCTGGTACGTGTGTCTCTATGGACGCGGGCCTAACTTTTTTTAACCATTTATTTTCGAGCAAACGGAATGAGCAGCAGCTACGTCTGGCTACAATACGGACCGTTAGTGGAATTCCCGCCAGAGAGTAACGGTTAATGTGATTGGATGTTCATTATTTGACTAGGCTACCTGTATTTGACATTGTGTTGTTATTTCGCTGAACACTAGATGGTTACATTTTATTTTTGCCAGTGAAACGAGGCTACTGAGGCGAGGGGAAAAATAACTCACACAAATGTATAGCCCCCGTTGGCACCAAGAGGACTGGTGTAAGCTTTAAAGAGCAATAGCAGTCTATTGACCTAATGAAATTAGGCCAGCACTCACTTGATTCTAAGTTGCAATTGAAGCTTTGTTTTAATGTTTTTTTCTTTAAAGCAATATGTCTTATTATATCACAAACGGGTTATATGTTTTGCTTGCACCTTCAGTGTGTGTGTGAAAACCCATTCACTTTGTCACTAAACTGTGTCTCTGCAGAGGGCGTCCCCCAGGTGTTCTACTTCGGGCCCTGTGGGAAGTATAATGCCATGGTTCTGGAGCTGCTGGGGCCCAGTCTGGAAGACCTGTTTGATCTGTGTGACAGAACCTTCTCCCTCAAGACCGTCCTCATGATCGCTATTCAGCTGGTACAAATACACACACTCTTTATTTCACTTCATCTCTCTCTCTCTCTCTCTCTCTCTCTCTCTCTCTCTCTCTCTCTGAATCGGTGTCTCTCGTTCTCTCTCTCTCGTTCTCTCTGAATCGGTGTCTCTCGTTCTCTCTCTCGCTCTGAATCGGTGTCTCTCGTTATCGCTGTCTGTCTGAGTCGGTGTCACTCGTTATCTCTCTCTCTCTCTCTCTGTCTGTCTGTCTGTCTGTCTGAATCCGTGTCTCGTTCTCACTCTCTGTCTGTCTCAATCAGTGTCTCTCGTTCTCTTTCTCTCTATCTTTCTCTGAATCCGTGTCTCGTTCTCTCACTCTCTTGTTTTATATTTTTTACATTTGGTCAGGAAATGCAGCTCTGTCTCAGGTTCTGCTGTGGTGCAGTGTTTGCACAGCCTTTCCTCTACAGGCAGCCAGGTTTTCCTGTGTCGACCCTTCTCAATGGCAAGGCAGTGCTCACTGAGCCTGTACTTTGTCAAGGTTGTTCTAAGGTTTTGATCAGTAACCATGGTCAAATAGTTTGCCACGGTGTACTGTCAATTTAGGGACAGATAGCACTGCATTTTGCTTTGTGCTTGTGTTTCCCAATAAGCAATGTAGTTTAGTTTTGACTGTGTTGTAATTTGGTTTATTCTGATTGATTAGATGTTCTGGTCCTGAAGCTTCAGTGTGTTAGTAGAACAGGTTAGTGAACTCAGCCCCAGGACCAGCTGGATGAGGGTCCTGAGGCTTCAGTGTGTTAGTAGAACAGGTTTGTGAACTCAGCCCCAGGACCAACCTGGATAAGGGAACTCTTTTCCTTGCTCAGCTCTTGGCATTGCAGGGCTTGGTAATGATATGAGATGATATGTATTTTAGATGTTTCCAAAACTTAATTGTTATTTTTTTAGTTTTCATTATTAGTGGATATTGGCCTAATTCTGCCCTGCATGCATTGTTTGTAGTTTTCCTCTGGACATGTAAGAGAATCTTACAGAACTCTGCATGCAGGGTTTCAATGGTGTGTTTGTCCCATTTGGTGAAATCTTGTTTTGCAAGTGGACCCCACACCTCTCTTCCATAAAGTACAATTGGTTCAATGACACATTCAATTAGGTTTAGCCAAATTTTAATAGGTATTTCAATTTGAATTAGTTTTTTAATGGTGTAGAATGCCCTGCGTGCTTTCTCTCTCAGTTCATTCACTGCTTCATTAAGGTGTCCAGTTGAGCTTATTTTTAAACCTCAGTAATTGTAGTGTGTGCAGTACTCTATATTTTTAAACCTCAGTAATTGTAGTGTGGACAGTACTCTATATATTTAAACCTCAGTAATTGTAGTGTGTGCAGTACTCTATATATTTTGTACCAATTGAGAACTTTGTTCTAATTCCCTGAGATCTGGATCTTCTCTGAAAAATCATTATTTTATTCTTTTTGGGGTTTACTGCCAGGGCCCAGGTCTGGCAGTGCTGCTCTAGCAGGTCCAGGCTCTGCTGTAGGCCATGTGCTGTGGGTGACGGCAGGCATAGGTCATCTGCGAAGAGCAGGCAATTAACCTCTGAATTGTGGAGACTAACACCAGGGGATGAGGATTTTTCGAGAATAGTGGCCAATTCGTTGATGTAAATATTGAAGAGTGCAGGGCTCAGATTGCAACCCTGGCGAAGGCCCCGCCCCTGGTTAAAGAATTCAGTTATTTTCTTGACGATTTTAATGCTGAACGTATTGCCAGTATACCATTGTTTTAATTATGTCATATGTTTTACCCCCTACACCACTTTCAATAACTTTGTAGAACAGTCCTGTATGCCAAATAGAATCAAATGCTTTTTGGAAATCAATCAAGCAAGCGTATATTTTGGTATTATTTTGGTGGACATTTTTGTCTATCAGGGTGTGTAGGGTGTAAATATGATCAGTCTTGCGATGTTTTGGTATAAATCCAATTTGTCTTTTACTCAAGACATTGTGCTTATTAAGGAAGTTTAAACTCTTACATTTATAATACTACAGAAAACCTTCCTCAGGTTACTGTTCACACAAATGCCTCTGTAACTGTTAGGGTCAAATTTGTCTCCGTTCTTAAAGATTGGGGTTATGAGTCCTTGATTCCAGATGTCAGGGAAATAACCTACACTCAGGATCAAATTAAACAGTTTTAATATAGCCAATTGAAATTTTGCACTAGTGCATTTGAGCATCTCATTTAGGAGTCCATCAGGTCCGCATGCTATTTTAAATTTGAGGGCCTGAAATTTCTTATAGAGCTCCTGGTCAGTAATTGTTGTAGAGTGTTTTAAAATGGGTTGTCCGTATGTCACCATTTTGTATCGCTAATTCTTCTTGTTTAGATTTTTTAAAGTTTATTCCAGTTCTGCCAGAAGTTGTTTGTGTTTATGGACTCCTCAATTAGTGTCAGCTGCTCGCTGTTGTACTGTGCTTTATTGGTTCTGAGTGTACGTTTATAGAGTTTTAAAGTCTCACAGTAATGAAGGCGTAATTCACCATTATTTGGGTCTCTGTGCTTTTGGTTTGATAGTGTTCTAAGTTTTTTCCTTATATTTTTACAATCTGCATCAAACCAGTTGTCATTTGTGATCTTTTTTGTTTAGTTTTTTTTATCAATTTCAGTTGTGTTTCTTTTGTTGTTTGCCTGAATATATAGTTGATGTGTTTTACTGCTAGATTGATGCCTTCTTTACTGTGAATGGATGCGGTATCCAGGAAGTTATCTAAGAGTGTTTGGATATTTTGGTTACAGGTTGCTTTCTGGTATTCTTCTGTGCTGTTTCGGGCCCATCTGTATGAATTTCTGATGTTGTACAGCTTACTGGGCTGTGAATGTGTGGTTGTTTCCATGTCTGTTCTTTTGAGGGACAACGTAATTTGGCTGTGATCAGACAGAGGTGTTAGTTTCTTGAGGGTGAATGAGCTGAGAGAGAATGAGTCAATGTCTGTAATCATATAGTCTACTGTACTGTGCTGTGGCCAAGAGGTGAGCAATAGGTGAATCTCCCCAAAAAGTCCCCCCGTAACCTACCATTGGCAAAGTACAGACCCAGGCTGCAACAGATCCCTTCCGTTTTTGTTGACGGTGCTGTCACTGTTGTTTCTATGGGGGAGATGAAGACAGTTAGAAACAGTATGGCCTGTAATAAAGCTGTCTCCTCGTGTGGTCGTTAGATCAGCTAGTGTTCCTGTGCCGCATTTGTGTCCCCACAGATGAGCACATTTCCCTGGGCCTGGAAATGGCACGTCTCTTCCTCCAAGGTGGGGAAGATCTCCTCTGAGTAATATGGGGATTCTGAGGGGATCTCCTCTGAGTAATATGGGGATTCTGAGGGGGATCTCCTCTGAGTAATATGGGGATTCTGAGGGGGTCTCCTCTGAGTAATATGGGGATTCTGAGGGGGAGATCTCCTCTGAGTAATATGGGGATTCTGAGGGGGATCTCCTCTGAGTAATATGGGGATTCTGAGGGGAGGAGATCTCCTCTGAGTAATATGGGGATTCTGAGGGGGAGGAGATCTCCTCTGAGTAATATGGGGATTCTGAGGGGGAGGAGATCTCCTCTGAGTAATATGGGGATTCTGAGGGGGATCTCCTCTGAGTAGTATGGGGATTCTGAGGGGGATCTCCTCTGAGTAATATGGGGATTCTGAGGGGGAGATCTCCTCTGAGTAGTATGGGGATTCTGAGGGATCTCCTCTGAGTAGTATGGGGATTCTGAGGGGGATCTCCTCTGAGTAATATGGGGATTCTGAGGGGGATCTCCTCTGAGTAATATGGGGATTCTGAGGGAGATCTCCTCTGAGTAATATGGGGATTCTGAGGGGGAGGAGATCTCCTCTGAGTAATATGGGGATTCTGAGGGGGATCTCCTCTGAGTAATATGGGGATTCTGAGGGGGAGATCTCCTCTGAGTAATATGGGGATTCTGAGGGGGATCTCCTCTGAGTAATATGGGGATTCTGAGGGGGATCTCCTCTGAGTAATATGGGGATTCTGAGGGGGAGATCTCCTCTGAGTAATATGGGGATTCTGAGGGGGATCTCCTCTGAGTAATATGGGGATTCTGAGGGGGAGATCTCCTCTGAGCAATATGGGGATTCTGAGGGGGGATCTCCTCTGAGTAATATGGGGATTCTGAGGGGGAGATCTCCTCTGAGTAATATGGGGATTCTGAGGGGGATCTCCTCTGAGTAATATGGGGATTCTGAGGGGGATCTCCTCTGAGTAGTATGGGGATTCTGAGGGGGGATCTCCTCTGAGTAGTATGGGGATTCTGAGGGGGAATCTCCTCTGAGTAGTATGGGGATTCTGAGGGGGATCTCCTCTGAGTAATATGGGGATTCTGAGGGGGATCTCCTCTGAGTAGTATGGGGATTCTGAGGGGGAGATCTCCTCTGAGTAATATGGGGATTCTGAGGGGGATCTCCTCTGAGTAATATGGGGATTCTGAGGGGATCTCCTCTGAGTAATATGGGGATTCTGAGGGGGAGATCTCCTCTGAGTAATATGGGGATTCTGAGTGGGGGGATCTCCTCTGAGTAATATGGGGATTCTGAGGGGGATCTCCTCTGAGTAATATGGGGATTCTGAGGGGGATCTCCTCTGAGTAATATGGAGATTCTGAGGGGGAGATCTCCTCTGAGTAATATGGGGATTCTGGGGGATCTCCTCTGAGTAATATGGGGATTCTGAGGGGGATATATATTGCAAAGGAATATTTTTCTGTCAGTACAAGTTATTTTTTCAGTTTAACCAAATGTGATATTTACCAATTTTGAGGGGATCAATTCGATTTAGTAGTTGTGATTTGTACCAAATGATCAGTCCTCCAGAGTCTCTGCCTCTATTGACAGAGCTGTGCTTCTGTGACGGCACAATTACCTCTCTGTAGCCTGTGGGACAGTGAGTGACAATGTCAGCCTTACACCATGTCTCCTGCAGAATCATGACGTCAACAACATCTTTCAGATTTTTCTGGAACTCCAGTGCTAAACTCTTCAGTCCAAAGGTTGATGAGTTCAGGCCCTGAATGTTCCACATGCTAACTGATAGGGATTTCATGTTGCAAAAAGAAAGAATAACACTCAGAAATACAGTAACTGCTAACTATTGAGTTGTTAAGAGTGAGATAAACAGAATAACAGAAACAACAAAAAAATCTGTTATATACACTACCGTTCAAAAGTTTGGGGTCCTCGTTAAAATAGAAATACGGTGTAGACATTGTTAATGTTGTAAATGACTGTTGTAGCTGGAAACGGCTGGTTTCTTTATGGAATATCTACATAGGCGTACAGAGGCCCATTATCAGCAACCATCACTCCTGTGTTCCAATGGCATGTTGTGTTAGCTAATCCAAGTTTATCATTTTAAAAAGGCTAATTGATCATTAGAAAACCCTTTTGCAATTATGTTAGCACAGCTGAAAACTGTTGTTCTGATTAAAGAAGCAATAAAACTGGCCTTTAGACTAGTTGAGTATCTGGAGCATCATGTTGGAGAACCACTCAGAGGTCCTCTCCTGCTACTCTATTGATCAGGCTGTCTCCTGTGTACATTTTATGTATGGGTGGTCCCAGGAATCAATCCCACTGTCCTGGTGTTGCAAGCGCCATGGTCTACCAACTGAACTGAGCTAAAGAGGACCTCTTTCTCTCCCTCCTCTCCCAGATCACGCGGATGGAGTTCGTCCACACCAGGAGTCTGATCTACCGGGACGTGAAGCCAGAGAACTTCCTGGTTGGCCGGCCGGGCAGCAAGCGGCAGCACACAATCCACATCATCGACTTCGGCCTGGCCAAAGAGTACATCGACCCTGAGACCAAGAAACACATCCCTTACAGGGAGCATAAGAGCCTGACTGGCACCGCACGCTACATGAGCATCAATACTCACCTGGGCAAAGGTAAACAGCCTGACGGGCACCACACCCTACATGAGCATCAATACTCACCTGGGCAAAGGTAAACAGCCTGACAGAAACCACGCCCTACATGAGCATCAATACTCACCTGGGTAAAGGTAAACAGCCTGACGGGCACCGCACGCTACATGAGCATCAATACTCACCTGGGTAAAGGTACGTAGCCTGATTTGATGTATTCTGTATGATCCAGGTGATCCCATTGATAAAATATATTTGACCAGAAAGACCCGAAAAGACACATGACAAAGCTGGAGGAAGATGAGTGTTTCCAATGACATCATTAGTGTGCGTCATGTGATTTTAACGAATTACGATGAGGCATTGCCTACTAATTGGTCGACGATGTCATTGGAAACACTTCCTCTATGTATTTTACTACACAACATAGAAATGCTCAATTTTCACGTTTGATGTTTGGGGTGGTGCTGGAGATGAAAATGTCCCTTTATGCCTGAATAATTTGTCGTGTTAAATCAGTAGATGTCCTCGTTGAAAGCCCCAATCCAAACTGTATTACTCTGTCATGTTACTTTTAGAGGTGACAGAAAGTCAATCCAAAGTGTTGTTAGTCCAGGGATACCCTGAGATAACAGCTATCACGTATGCACTTTGAATCAGGGTGGATAGTTATGGAACTGGTTTCTGGATTAGTCTATTTATCTGCTTCAACAGTTAGGATTATCAGCATCAGTGATTTTCTCTTAGTTAGAACTAACTTGTTCCTGTGTTCGAAACGGTGCGCGTGTGTGTGAAGGTGTGTGTGTCTCTGAAACTGTGTTTTGTTTCTTGTCTCTCTGTAGAACAAAGCAGGAGAGACGACCTGGAAGCTCTAGGTCACATGTTCATGTACTTCCTGCGAGGCAGTCTGCCCTGGCAAGGCCTGAAGGTAGGAACTCATGTAACGTCACAAACACTACACTAAACAACTCACATACAGTGAGGGGAAAAAAGTATTTGATCCCCTGCTGATTTTGTAAGTTTGCCCACTGACAAATAAATGATTAGTCTATAACTTTAATGGTAGGTTTATTTGAACAGTGAGAGACAGAATAACAACAAAAAATCCAGAAAAAAGCATATGAAAAGGTTATAAATTGATTGCATTTTAATGAGGGAAATAAGTATTTGACCCCCTCTCAATCAGAAAGATTTCTGGCTCCCATGTGTCTTTTATACAGGTAACGAGCTGAGATTAGGAGCACACTCTTAGCTTGTTACCTGTATAAAAGACACCTGTCCACAGAAGCAACCAATCAATCAATCAGATTCCAAACTCTCCACCATGGCCAAGACCAAAGAGCTCTCCAAGGATGTCAGGGACAAGATTGTAGATCTACACAGGGCTGGAATGGGCTACAAAACCATCGCCAAACAGCTTGGTGAGAAGGTGACAACAGTTGGTGCGATTATTCGCAAATGGAAGAAACACAAAAGAACTGTCAATCTCCCTCGGCCTGGGGCTCCATGCAAGATCTCACCTCGTGGAGTTGCAATGATCATGAGAACGGTGAGGAATCAGCCCAGAACTACACAGGAGGATCTTGTCAATGATCTCAAGGCAGCTGGGACCATAGTCACCAAGAAAACAATTGGTAACACACTACGCCGTGAAGGACTGAAATCCTGCAGCGCCCGCAAGGTCCCCCTGCTCAAGAAAGCACATATACATGCTGAAGTTTGCCAATGAACATCTGAATGATTCAGAGAACATCTGGGTGAAAGTGTTGTGGTCAGATGAGACCAAAATGGAGCTCTTTGGCATCAACTCAACTCGCCGTGTTTGGAGGAGGAGGAATGCTGCCTATGACCCCAAGAACACCATCCCCACCGTCAAACATGGAGGTGGGAAACATTATGCTTTGGGGGTGTTTTTCTGATAAGGGACAGGACAACTTCACTGCATCAAAGGGACGATGGACGGGGCCATGTACCATCAAATCTTGGGTGAGAACCTCCTTCCCTCAGCCAGGGCATTGAAATGGGTCGTGGATGGGTATTCCAGCATGACAATGACCCAAAACACACGGCCAAGGCAACAAAGGAGTGGCTCAAGAAGAAGCACATTAAGGTCCTGGAGTGGCCTAGCCAGTCTCCAGACCTTAATCCCATAGAAAATCTGTGGAGGGAGCTGAAGGTTCGAGTTGCTGCCGTGGAAAAAATTATCTTCAAATTATGACACTCATACAAGACACTTGTGAATTCAATAAGCCTTTAATACAGAGTAATTAAAGGTGAGCTGACCTAGGAAACAGCTGACTCTGTGTCTCAGAGCACAGCCTTTATAGTATTCTCCCTCTATTCCCTACACAGACCCCTCCCCAAGCTTTACAGCTTCCCATATGTCTTGTTTCAATAGGGGTCTTTGTTACATTGTCTTCTGGCATCCTGCTTTTCCCCAGATCTATTAATCAGTTCCAAATGACCCTCTGCTGACCTGTTTATCCTCAGCTCTGTTATTCAGTTCCAAATGTCCCTCTGCTGACCCTCTGCTGACCCTCTTATCCTTAGGTCTGTTTGTTCAACTATTCAGCCTTAACCACCTTCCTGACTTAATCAGATACTCCGCTTCAACAAATCCTATACATTATGTATGTCTTTCTGTCTTACTACTTCAAAGTGATCAATCAGAATACTGAAAATGTAATAATTGTAATGAGTTAATCTCCCACAACTATCTAAGTTAAGCTTGTTTTAGCACTTAAGCCTCATTAGCAATACTATCATGTTGTCTGCTATCACATAGTATATTAATTAAATTAATCAATGTGTCTTAGCCATGTTTTTACTACCACATTGCCAAACGTCAGCCTCGAAACCTTAATGACTTGGAGAAGATCTGCAAAGAGGAGTGGGACAAAATCCCTCCTGAGATGTGTGCAAACCTGGTGGCCAACTACAAGAAACGTCTGACCTCTGATTGCCAACAAGGGTTTTGCCACCAAGTACTAAGTCATGTTTTGCAGAGGGGTCAAATACTTATTTCCCTCATTAAAATGCAATTCCATTTATAACATTTTTCACATGCGTTCTTCTGGATTTTTTTGTTATTCTGTCTCTCACTGTTCAAATAAACCTACCATTAAAATTATAGACTGATCATTTCTTTGTCAGTGGGCAAACGTACAAAATCAGCAGGGGATCAAGTACTTTTTCCCCTCACTGTATGTTATCAGTTGATCAAAGGTCCAGCTAGTTACTGTTGTTCAGTTGATTAAAGGTCCAGCTAGTTACTGTTGATCAAAGGTCCAGCTAGTTACTGTTGTTCAGTTGATTAAAGGTCCAGCTAGTTACTGTTGATCAAAGGTCCAGCTAGTTACTGTTGTTCAGTTGATTAAAGGTCCAGCTAGTTACTGTTGTTCAGTTGATGAAAGGTCCAGCTAGTTACTGTTGATCAATGGTCCAGCTAGTTACTGTTGATCAAAGGTCCAGCTAGTTACTGTTGTTCAGTTGATTAAAGGTCCAGCTAGTTACTGTTGATCAAAGGTCCAGCTAGTTACTGTTGATCAATGGTCCAGCTAGTTACTGTTGATCAAAGGTCCAGCTAGTGACTGTTGTTCAGTTGATCAAAGGTTTAGCTAGTTGTTGTTGATCAAAGGTCCAGCTAGTTACTGTTGTTCAGTTGATCAAAGGTCAAGCTAGTTACTGTTGTTCAAAGGTCCAGCTAGTTACTGTTGATCAATGGTCCAGCTAGTTACTGTTGTTCAGTTGATCAAAGGTCCAGCTAGTTACTGTTGTTCAGTTGATTAAAGGTCCAGCTAGTTACTGTTGATCAAAGGTCCAGCTAGTTACTGTTGATCAATGGTCCAGCTAGTTACTGTTGATCAAAGGTCCAGCTAGTGACTGTTGTTCAGTTGATCAAAGGTTTAGCTAGTTACCGTTGATCAAGGTCCAGCTAGTTACCGTTGATCAATGGTCCAGCTAGTTACCGTTGATCAAAGGTCAAGCTAGTTACTGTTGTTCAAAGGTCCAGCTAGTTACTGTTGATCAATGGTCCAGCTAAGTTACTGTTGTTCAGTTGATTAAAGGTCCAGCTAGTTACTGTTGTTCAGTTGATTAAAGGTCCAGCTAGTTACTGTTGTTCAGTTTATCAAAGGTCCAGCTAGTTACTGTTGATCAAAGGTCCAGCTAGTTGCTGTTGATCAATGGTCCAGCTGAGTTACTGTTGATCAAGGTCCAGCTAGTTACCGTTGATCAAGGTCCAGCTAGTTACCGTTGATCAATGGTCCAGCTAGTTACCGTTGATCAATGGTCCAGCTAGTTACCGTTGATCAATGGTCCAGCTAGTTACCGTTGATCAATGGTCCAGCTAGTTACTGTTGTTCAGTTGATCAAAGGTCCAGCTAATTACTTTTGATGAAAGGTCCAGCTGGTTACTGTTGTTCAGTTGATCAAAGGTCCAGCTAGTTACTGTTGATCAATGGTCCAGCTAGTTACTGTTGATCAAAGGTCCAGCGAGTTACTGTTGTTCAGTTGATCAAAGGTTCAGCTAGTTATTGTTGATCAAAAGTCCAGCTAGTTACTGTTGATCAAATGTCCAGGTAGTTACTGTTGATCAAAGTTACTGCTAGTTACTTATCAGCGGCAGGTAGCCTAGTGGGGGCGGCAGGTAGCCTAGTGGTTAGAGCATTGGACTTGTAACCGGAGGGTTGCAAGTTCGAATCCCCGAGCTGACAAGGAAAAAATCTGTTATTCTGCCCCTGAACAAGGCAGTTAACCCACTGTTCCCGGGCGCCAAGAGCGTGGATGTCGATTAAGGCAGCCCCCGCACCTCTCTGATTCAGAGGGGTTGGGTTAAATGCGGAAGAAACATTTCGGTTGAAGGCATTTGGTTGTACAACTGACTAATAATGGTGACTTTGACTTTGACTTTTTTGACTTTTTGACTATCAGTCCAGACAGACGCACAGCCGTCAGTCACATATCTCTATGCACATCACTAAATGAACACACTCAACGACGTACTTCACATTACATTGTTCAGAGAGAAAGTTGTCTGTTGTGTGAAAACTATATCAAAGTTAGCCATCACAATTCCCTGATTGATCCGTTTACACTTTAACACTTCTGGTATTTCATTCCAGAATTAAAAATACCCAACAGGCAATGAAGTCTGTCTCTCTCTGTGTCTCTGTCTCTGTCTCCTCTGTCTCTGTCTCGCTCTCTGTGTCTCTCTCTGTCTCTGTCGCTCTCTGTGTCTCTCTCTCTCTGTGTGTGTGTGTCTCTCTCTCTCGCTCTCTCTCTGTATCTCTGTCTCTGTCTCTCTGTCTCTCTCGCTCTCTGTCTCCCCCAGGCAGACACTCTGAAGGAGCGCTATCAGAAGATAGGTGATACCAAGAGAGCCACGCCCATCGAGGTGCTGTGTGAGAGCTTCCCAGGTCTGTGTATCTATCTTCCTGAAATACAGCAGTTACTGAACACTATTATCAGGTACACCCATCTAGTATGGGGTCGGAACCCCCTTTGGGATCGGAACCCCATATTAGTATGGGGTCGGAACCCCCTTTGGGATCGGAACCCCATATTAGTATGGGGTCGGAACCCCCTTTGGGATCGGAACCCCATATTAGTATGGGGTCGGAACCCCCTTTGCCTCTAGACCTTGTTCAGTTGGTATCAAAGGGGACCTAACGTGTGCCAGGAAAACATTCCCCACACCACCGCCACCAGCCTGTACCGATGACCCAACAGGAACCAGGATTCGTTGGACCAGGCAATGTTTTTCCACTCCTCAATTGTCCAGGGTTGGTGATCACGTGCCCACTGTTCTGCACACCACTGTTGTACTGCGCCGTTATATTCCTGTTTGTGGCCAGCCTGTTAGCTTGCGCCATTCTCCTTCCACCTCTCTCATTAATGAGCTGTTTACGCCCACAGGACTGCCGCTGACTGGATGTTTTCTGTTTGTTGCAGTATTTAAAAAAAATAAAATAAAGATTTTTACCTTTATTTTAACTAGGCAAGTCAGTTAAGAACAAATTCTTATTTTCAATGACGGCCTAGGAACAGTGTGTTAACTGCCTTGTTCAGGGGCAGAACGACAGATTTGTACCTTGTCAGCTCGGGGATTTGAACTTGCAACCTTTCGGTTACTAGTCCCACACTCTAACCACTAGGCTACCCTGCCGCCCTCAGTAAACTCTAGACAATGTGGTGCGTGAGAAGCCCAGGAGGCCGGCCTTTCTTTTGGAACTTGCTCTCAACCTGTGGAAATGATTTGTAATGTGTGAACACTACCTCTACAGATTAACCTGAACCAGAAGGCCTTTCATCACCATGACTACTATCTGTTTTCTTTCCTACCTGAATGAATAGAACAGGTGTGATCCTACCTGAATGAATAGAACAGGTGTGATCCTACCTGAATCAATACAACATGTGTGATCCTAACTGAATGATTAGAACAGGTGTGATCCTACCTGAATGAATAGAACAGGTGTGATCCTACCTGAATGAATAGAACAGGTGTGATCCTACCTGAATGAATAGAACAGGTGTGATCCTACCTGAATGAATAGAACAGGTGTGATCCTACCTGAATGAATACAACAGGTGTGATCCTACCTGAATGAATAGAACAGGTGTGATCCTACCTGAATGAATACAACAGGTGTGATCCTACCTGAATGAATACAACAGGTGTGATCCTACCTGAATGAATACAACAGGTGTGATCCTACCTGAATGAATACAACAGGTGTGATCCTACCTGAATGAATAGAACAGGTGTGATCCTACCTGAATGAATAGAACAGGTGTGATCCTACCTGAATGAATAGAACAGGTGTGATCCTACCTGAATGAATAGAACAGGTGTGATCCTACCTGAATGAATACAACAGGTGTGATCCTACCTGAATGAATAGAACAGGTGTGATCCTACCTGAATGAATAGAACAGGTGTGATCCTACCTGAATGAATACAACAGGTGTGATCCTACCTGAATGAATACAACAGGTGTGATCCTACCTGAATGAATACAACAGGTGTGATCCTACCTGAATGAATACAACAGGTGTGATCCTATCTGAATGAATACAACAGGTGTGATCCTATCTGAATGAATACAACAGGTGTGATCCTATCTGAATGAATACAACAGGTGTGATCCTACCTGAATGAATAGAACAGGTGTGATCCTACCTGAATGAATAGAACAGGTGTGATCCTACCTGAATGAATAGAACAGGTGTGATCCTACCTGAATGAATAGAACAGGTGTGATCCTACCTGAATGAATACAACAGGTGTGATCCTATCTGAATGAATACAACAGGTGTGATCCTATCTGAATGAATACAACAGGTGTGATCCTATCTGAATGAATAGAACAGGTGTGATCCTACCAGTATGTAACGTGTGTGTCTCCCTGTAGAAGAGATGGCCACCTACCTGCGCTATGTGCGGCGCCTGGATTTCTTTGAGAAGCCGGACTACGACTACTTACGGAAACTCTTCACCGACCTCTTCGATAGCAACGGCTACGTCTTTGATTACGAGTACGACTGGGTCGGAAAGCCACTGGTCAGTCCCTAGTATTACCCCTCAGTCCAAACCCTAACCCCACAATCCTAACCCTAGTATTACCCCTCAGTCCTAACCCTAGTATTGCCCCACAATCCTAACCCTAGTATTACCCCTCAGTCCTAACCCTAGTATTACCCATCAGTCCTAACCCTAGTATTACCCCTCAGTCCTAACCCTAGTATTACCCCTCAGTCCTAACCCTAGTATTACCCCTCAGTCCTAACCCTAGTATTACCCCTCAGTCCTAACCCTAACCCCACAATCCTAACCCTAGTATTACCCCTCAGTCCTAACCCTAGTATTACCCCACAATCCTAACCCTAGTATTACCCCTCAGTCCTAACCCTAGTATTACCCCTCAGTCCTAACCCTAGTATTACCCCTCAGTCCTAACCCTAGTATTACCCCTCAGTCCTAACCCTAGTATTACCCCACAGTCCTAACCCTAGTACTACCCCACAGTCCTAACCCTAGTATTACCCCTCAGTCCTAACCCTAGTATTACCCCACA
Organism: Brachymystax lenok tsinlingensis; assembly: GCA_030435695.1. NCBI lineage: Eukaryota > Metazoa > Chordata > Actinopteri > Salmoniformes > Salmonidae > Brachymystax > Brachymystax lenok. Next base: position 46,984,687 of record CM059788.1, read on the forward strand.
GTCCTAACCCTAGTATTACCCCTCAGTCCTAACCCTAGTATTACCCCTCAGTCCTAACCCTAGTATTACCCCTCAGTCCTAACCCTAGTATTACCCCTCAGTCCTAACCCTAGTATTACCCCTCAGTCCTAACCCTAGTATTACCCCTCAGTCCATGGCTCTGATGAACGGCTTGATGTAGGACATGGCTCTGATGAACAGCTTGATGTAGGACATGGCTCTGATGAACGGCTTGATGTAGGACATGGCTCTGATGAACGGCTTGATGTAGAGCATGGCTCTGGTGAACAGCTTGATGTAGGACATGGCTCTGATGAACAGCTTGATGTAGGACATGGCTCTGATGAACAGCTTGATGTAGAACATGGCTCTGATGAACAGCTTGATGTAGGACATGGCTCTGATGAACGGCTTGATGTAGGACATGGCTCTGATGAACAGCTTGATGTAGGACATGGCTCTGATGAACAGCTTGATGTAGGACATGGCTCTGATGAACAGCTTGATGTAGAACATGGCTCTGATGAACAGCTTGATGTAGGACATGGCTCTGATGAACAGCTTGATGTAGGACATGGCTCTGATGAACGGCTTGATGTAGGACATGGCTCTGATGAACAGCTTGATGTAGAACATGGCTCTGATGAACAGCTTGATGTAGGACATGGCTCTGATGAACAGCTTGATGTAGGACATGGCTCTGATGAACGGCTTGATGTAGGACATGGCTCTGATGAACAGCTTGATGTAGAACATGGCTAAGGTGAACAGCTTGATGTAGGACATGGCTCTGATGAACAGCTTGATGTAGAACATGGCTCTGATGAACGGCTTGATGTAGGACATGGCTCTGATAAACGGCTTGATGTAGGACATGGCTCTGATGAACGGCTTGATGTAGGACATGGCTCTGATGAACGGCTTGATGTAGGACATGGCTCTGATGAACGGCTTGATGTAGAACATGGCTCTGATGAACAGCTTGATGTAGAACATGGCTCTGATGAGCGGCTTGATGTAGAACATGGCTCTGATGAACGGCTTGATGTAGGACATGGCTCTGATGAACAGCTTGATGTAGGACATGGCTCTGGTGAACGGCTTGATGTAGGACATGGCTCTGGTGAACAGCTTGATGTAGGACATGGCTCTGATGAACAGCTTGATGTGGGACATGGCTCTGATGAACGGCTTGATGTAGGACTTGGCTCTGATGAACGGCTTGATGTAGGACATGGCTCAGATGAACAGCTTGATGTAGAACATGGCTCTGATGAACGGCTTGATGTAGAACATGGCTCTGGTGAACAGCTTGATGTAGGACATGGCTCTGGTGAACAGCTTGATGTAGAACATGGCTCTGATGAACGGCTTGATGTAGGACATGGCTCTGATGAACGGCTTGATGTAGGACATGGCTCTGGTGAACGGCTTGATGTAGGACATGGCTCTGATGAACGGCTTGATGTAGAACATGGCTCTGATGAACGGCTTGATGTAGAACATGGCTCTGATGAACGGCTTGATGTAGAACATGGCTCTGGTGAACGGCTTGATGTAGAACATGGCTCTGATGAACGGCTTGATGTAGAACATGGCTCTGATGAACAGCTTGATGTAGGACATGGCTCTGATGAAGAGCTTGATGTAGGACATGGCTCTGATGAACGGCTTGATGTAGAACATGGCTCTGATGAACGGCTTGATGTAGAACATGGCTCTGGTGAACGGCTTGATGTAGGACATGGCTCTGATGAACGGCTTGATGTAGGACATGGCTCTGGTGAACGGCTTGATGTAGGACATGGCTCTGATGAACGGCTTGATGTAGAACATGGCTCTGATGAACGGCTTGATGTAGAACATGGCTCTGATGAACGGCTTGATGTAGAACATGGCTCTGGTGAACGGCTTGATGTAGAACATGGCTCTGATGAACGGCTTGATGTAGAACATGGCTCTGATGAACGGCTTGATGTAGAACATGGCTCTGGTGAACGGCTTGATGTAGAACATGGCTCTGATGAACGGCTTGATGTAGAACATGGCTCTGATGAACAGCTTGATGTAGGACATGGCTCTGATGAAGAGCTTGATGTAGGACATGGCTCTGATGAACGGCTTGATGTAGAACATGGCTCTGATGAACGGCTTGATGTAGAACATGGCTCTGGTGAACGGCTTGATGTAGGACATGGCTCTGATGAACGGCTTGATGTAGAACATGGCTCTGATGAACGGCTTGATGTAGAACATGGCTCTGATGAACGGCTTGATGTAGAACATGGCTCTGATGAAGAGCTTGATGTAGGACATGGCTCTGATGAACAGCTTGATGTGGGACATGGCTCTGATGAAAGGCTTGATGTGGGACATGGCTCTGATGAAAGGCTTGATGTGGGACATGGCTCTGATGAACGATTCTGTTAACTTTTAACCTGTGACTCCACCTCAGCCCACTCCTATTGGCCCTTTTGTTAATGATGACCTTTAACCTCTGTCATCAGCCCACTCCTATTGGTCCAGTCCCCAGTGAGCCCCTCCTACAGTCCAGCAGCAGAGACAAGGCAGCGCAGCAGACCAAAAACCAGGTAGGACACACACTGAACACACAGATTTCACAAATGTCATTCAGCATTAGCAGAATTTTACATTTACAATGTTCCAAGTTGGCAGCTTCTTACTAACTAACTGTAGCCTGGTCCCAGATCTGTAGCCTGGTCCCAGATCTGTAGCCTGGTCCCAGATCTGTGGCCTGGTCCCAGATCTGTGGCCTGGTCCCAGATCTGTGGCCTGGTCCCAGATCTGTAGCCTGGTCCTAGATCTGTTGGTGCTTTTGCCTACTTCGTTGTGATTGTCAAGACAAACAGTTTGTCACAACAGTTCCATAAGGAGTTGGCAAGAGAACAGACTGGTCCCTCCAGGCTATATTAAAAAAACTAGGAACAGACTGGTATCCAGGCTAAACTAACTGTATAACTGGCCTTACTCATCAAACCACAGATTGCCACTGACAATGCCACCAGACCCACCAACCGAAGCCAGTCTCATAACAGCAGCACCAGACACACCAACCGATGCCAGTCTCATAACAGCAGCTTGTTCAGTCTCAGCTCACACCAGTGGCTTCTACAGCCCCTTGTGTTTCTTCATGTCACACGAGTAGTCTTCTATCATGCACTCCTCCTCACGTGCACTCTTTTCTTCCCACGTCACCGCACCGCCCCTCAGGTCTGTCTGTCCGTCCTCCGGTAGAGCAGTGTCTAAGTAGCTGCCTAACTGCTGACCGGAAGAGAGACGTCTTTAAACACTGTTTTTTTGTTTCTTTCTTTCCTCCTTCACCATTTCCTCCCTCTACTTCCTCCTTCACCATTTCCTCCTTCACTATTTCCTCCCTCTACTTCCTCCTTCACCATTTCCTCCCTCTACTTCCTCCTTCACCATTTCCTCCCTCTACTTCCTCCTTCACCATTTCCTCCCTCTACTTCCTCCTTCACCACTTCCTCCCTCTACTTCCTCCTTCACCACTTCCTCCCTCTACTTCCTCCTTCACCACTTCCTCCCTCTACTTCCTCCTTCACCATTTCCTCCCTCTACTTCCTCCTTCACCATTTCCTCCCTCTACTTCCTCCTTCACCATTTCCTCCCTCTACTTCCTCCTTCACCATTTCCTCCCTCTCCTTCCTCCTTCACCATTTCCTCCCTCTCCTTCCTCCTTCACCATTTCCTCCCTCTCCTTCCTCCTTCATCATTTCCTCCCTCTACTTCCTCCTTCACCATTTCCTCCCTCTACTTCCTTCTTCACCATCTCTCACCCACCTTTCTCACCCTTTGTTCCGCCCACTTCCTCCTTTGCTGTCGCGCCAGTCGCCAGAACCCAAAGGAAGTGATTCGCAGCCCACTCCAGTGACCAATAGGGAGCTGCTGGGGTCCCATCTAACAGCTGATAGGCTGGGGGGCTCTGTCCAGGTACTGGGCTGTGGGTGTTGCCCCGCAATGTTAAACACTCTGCCTCTTGTCTCTTGCTTTCTTTCTCTTTCTTCTACTCTGTTTGTAGCCTCTTTCTTTCTCCTTGTTTTTATCTCCTAGCTCTCTTTCTGCAGCACTAGTCTCTGCTCAAGTTTTTCTTTCCCCAACTCATTCTCCTTACTTTCTTTTCCCCTCACATTCTGCACACTTCATACTAGGCTTATATCCTACCGGGCCGAGGGACAAACTGCGTCCTACTCGGGCCGAGGGACTAACTGCGTCCTACTCGGGCCGAGGGACTAACTGTGTCCTACCGGGCCGAGGGACTAACTGTGTCCTACCGGGACCGAGGGACTAACTGTGTCCTACCGGGACCGAGGGACTAACTGTGTCCTACCGGGGCCGAGGGACTAACTGTGTCCTACCGGGCCGAGGGACTAACTGTGTCCTGCCGGGCCGAGGGACTAACTGTGTCCTGCCGGGCCGAGGGACTAACTGTGTCCTGCCGGGCCGAGGGACTAACTGTCCTGCCGGGCCGAGGGACTAACTGTCCTGCCGGGCCGAGGGACTAACTGTGTCCTGCCGGGCCGAGGGACTAACTGTGTCCTGCCGGGCCGAGGGACTAACTGTGTCCTGCCGGGCCGAGGGACTAACTGTGTCCTGCCGGGCCGAGGGACTAACTGTGTCCTGCCGGGCCGAGGGACTAACTGTGTCCTGCCGGGCCGAGGGACTAACTGCGTCCTACGGGCCGAGGGACTAACTGCGTCCTACGGGGCCGAGGGATGAACTGCATCCTACTGGGGAAGAGGGATGAACTGTATTCTACTGGGTCCGAGGGATGAACTGTATTTTACTGGGTCCGAGGGATTAACTACATCCTACTCGGGCCGAGGAATTAATTTGTATCCTACTGGGGCCGAGGGACTAACTGCCTCCTACCGGGGCCGAGGGACTAACTGCGTCCTACAGGGGCCGATGGACTAACTGCGTCCTACCGGGGCCGATGGACTAACTGCGTCCTGCCGGGGCCGATGGACTAACTGCGTCCTGCCGGGGCCGAGGACTAACTGCGTCCTGCGGGGCGAGGACTAACTGCGTCCTGCGGGGCCGAGGACTAACTGCGTCCTGCCGGGCCGAGGACTAACCGCGCCCTGCCGGGGCGAGGACTAACTTTCGCCCAGTCGTTGGACCAACCGTCCTGCCGAGGACTAACTCGCGCCCTGCCGAGGACTAACTGCGCCCTGCCAGGACCCGTCCTGCCAGGGACTAACTGCGTCCTACCGGGCGAGGACTAACTGCGTCCTACCGGGGCCGAGGGATTAACTGCCTCCTACCGGGGCCGAGGGACTAACTGCGTCCTACCGGGACCGAGGGACTAACTGCATCCTACCGGGACCGAGGGACTAACTGCGTTCTGCTGGGCCGAGGGACAAACTGTATCCTACCGAGGCCGAGGGACTAACTGTGTCCTGCCGGGCCGAGGGACTAACTGTGTCCTGCCGGGCCGAGGGACTAACTGTGTCCTGCCGGGCCGAGGGACTAACTGTGTCCTACCGGGACCGAGGGACTAACTGTGTCCTACCGGGCCGAGGGACAAACTGCGTCCTACCGGGGCCGAGGGACTAACTGCGTCCTACCGGGGCCGAGGGATTAACTGCGTCCTACCGGGGCCGAGGGACTAACTGCCTCCTACCGGGGCCGAGGGACTAACTGCGTCCTACCGGGACCGAGGGACTAACTGCGTCCTACCGGGACCGAGGGACTAACTGCGTCCTACCGGGACCGAGGACTAACTGCGTCCTACCGGGACCGAGGACTAACTGCGTTCTGCCGGGCGAGGACAAACTGTATCCTACCGAGGCCGAGGGACTAACTGTGTCCTGCCGGGCGAGGACTAACTGTGTCCTGCCGGGCGAGGACTAACTGTGTCCTACCGGGACCGAGGACTAACTGTCCTACCGGGCGAGGACAAACTGTATCCTACCGGGGCCGAGGGACTAACTGTGTCCTGCCGGGCCGAGGGACTAACTGTCCTGCCGGGCCGAGGGACTAACTGTCCTGCCGGGCCGAGGGACTAACTGTCCTGCCGGGCCGAGGGACTAACTGTCCTGCCGGGCCGAGGGACTAACTGTCCTGCCGGGCCGAGGGACTAACTGTGTCCTGACGGGCCGTGGGACTAACTGTGTCCTACCGGGACCGAGGGACTAACTGTGTCCTACCGGGCCGAGGGACAAACTGTATCCTACCGGGGCCGAGGGACTAACTGTGTCCTGCCGGGCCGAGGGACTAAGTGTCCTACCGGGCCGAGGGATTAACTGCGTCCTACCGGGCCGAGGGATGAACTGCATCCTACTGGGGCCGAGGGATGAACTGTATTCTACTGGGTCCGAGGGATTAACTACATCCTACTCGGGCCGAGGAATTAATTTGTATCCTACCGGGGCCGAGGGACTAACTGCGTCCTACCGGGGCCGAGGGATTAACTGCGTCCTACCGGGGCCGAGGGATGAACTGCATCCTACTGGGGCCGAGGGATGAACTGTATTCTACTGGGTCCGAGGGATGAACTGTATTCTACTGGGTCCGAGGGATTAACTACATCCTACTCGGGCCGAGGAATTAATTTGTATCCTACCGGGGCCGAGGGACTAACTGCGTCCTACCGGGGCCGAGGGATTAACTGCGTCCTACCGGGGCCGAGGGACTAACTGCCTCCTACCGGGGCCGAGGAACTAACTGCGTCCTACCGGGACCGAGGGACTAACTGCGTCCTACCGGGACCGAGGGACTAACTGCGTCCTACCGGGACCGAGGGACTAACTGCGTTCTGCCGGGCCGAGGGACAAACTGTATCCTACCGAGGCCGAGGGACTAACTGTGTCCTGCCGGGGCCGATGGACTAACTGTGTCCTGCCGGGCCGAGGGACTAACTGTGTCCTGCCGGGCCGAGGGACTAACTGTGTCCTACCGGGACCGAGGGACTAACTGTGTCCTACCGGGCCGAGGGACAAACTGTATCCTACCGGGGCCGAGGGACTAACTGTGTCCTGCCGGGCCGAGGGACTAAGTGTCCTGCCGGGCCGAGGGACTAACTGCGTCCTACCGGGCCGAGGGATTAACTGCGTCCTACGTGGCCGAGCGATGAACTGCATCCTACTGGGGCCGAGGGATGAACTGTATTCTACTGGGTCCGAGGGATGAACTGTATTCTACTGGGTCCGAGGGATGAACTGTATTCTATTGGGTCCGAGGGATTAACTACATCCTACTCAGGGCCGAGGAATTAATTTGTATCCTACTGGGGCAGAGGGATTAACTGTATTCTACTGGGTCCGAGGGATGAACTGTATCCTACTGGGGCTGAGGGACTAACTGCGTCCTACCGGGGCCGAGGGACTAACTGCGTCCTACCGGGGCCGAGGGACTAACTGCGTCCTACCGGGGCCGAGGGACTAACTGCGTCCTACCGGGGCCGAGGGACTAACTGCGTCCTACCGGGGCCGAGGGACTAACTGCGTCCTACCGGGGCCGATGGATTAACTGCGTCCTACCGGGGCCGATGGATTAACTGCGTCCTACCGGGGCCGAGGGATTAACTGCGTCCTACCGGGCCGAGGGATTAACTACGTCCTACCGGGCCGAGGAATTAATTTGTATCCTACCGGGCAGAGGGATTAACTGTATTCTACTGGGTCCGAGGGATGAACTGTGTCCTACCGGGGCTGAGGGACTAACTGCGTCCTACCGGGGCCGAGGGATTAACTACATCCTACTCGGGCTGAGGGACTAACTGCGTCCTACCGGGGCCGATGGACTAACTGCGTCCTACCGGGGCCGAGGGACTAACTGCGTCCTACCGGGGCCGAGGGACTAACTGCGTCCTGCCGAGGGACTAACTGCGTCCTGCCGAGGGACTAACTGCGTCCTACCGGGCCGAGGGATTAACTGCGTCCTACCGGGCCGAGGGATTAACTGCGTCTTACCGGGGCCCAGGGATTAACTGCGTCCTACCGGGGCCCAGGGATTAACTGCGTCCTACCGGGGCCCAGGGATTAACTGCGTCCTACCGGGGCCCAGGGATTAACTGCGTCCTACCGGGGCCGAGGGATTAACTGCCTCCTACCGGGGCCGAGGGATTAACTGCCTCCTACCGGGGCCGAGGGACTAACTGCGTCCTACCGGGGCCGATGGACTAACTGCGTCCTACCGGGCCGAGGGACTAACTGCGTCCTACCGAGCCGAGGGACTAACTGTGGGAGAGACAGTGACTAAAGGAAAAACTTATGCTATTATAATGTACATCTGTTTCATCGTCTATAAATGATGTCACCTTGTGGTGGGTCCCAAGTCTTATATAGATTGATTTAAGCAATATAATACCATCTAGTGTGGGTAGTGTTCAGTGTCATTTGTTTGCAACTCAAATGCCCTATGTAGTGCACTACTTTTGACCAGAGCCACATGGGCCCTGGTCAACAGTAGTGCACTATATAGGGCATATGGGACCATCTCAGAAGGGGCCATTGTTGGCTGGAGAATTAAGTCACTGTGAGAGGGATCAAGTAGCCAGTTTAACATGCAGTCTGATCACATAATTTCTAGAACAGGACAGTGGAAACTTCTAATGTTTCTGGAGTCACACAACCATCCTGAGGAAACCAGTTTTCATCTCGTAACATTACAGCATTAGGCAACATTACCAATGATTATGACCCAGCTTGTGAGGTTTAGAGTGAGACTTCTGAATGTATTGTGTAGAAGATATGATTGTCTGTCATGTTGATTAGGGAATCGTGTCGGCTCTATTCATTACGTTCAGAAGTCTCATAATAAGTGACATTAGATATTTTGGACCACAGTAAGCTGCCATTATCTGGTGGTCTATGATACTCCCATGATGCTCCCCTGCAGGTGTTGAGTTCAACCAATGGGGAGCTGAATACAGACGACCCGACGGCGGGCCACTCCAATGCACCCATCACTGCCCCGGCTGAGGTGGAGGTGGCCGACGACACCAAGTGAGATGGACGCCCCTTCCCCCTACCCTCTACCCCCCTGCCCTCTACCCCCCTTCCCTCTACCCCCCTGCCCTCTACCCCCCTGCCCTCTACCCCCCTGCCCTCTACCCCCATGCCCTCTACCCCTCTACCCCCTGCCCTCTACCCCCTTCCCTCTACCCCCTTCCCCCTGCCCTCTACCCCCCTTCCCTCACCTTCCTCCTGCCATCCTACCCTTGCTTACTCCTAGTATATCATGTCCTCTCATACAGAGCACTAGGGGTGAGGGGTCGATTTAGAATTGGGGGTGAGTCTTTGTATTATGTTATAATCTCATCCTAGTGTTGTTCCTTTGTTCTCTCTCAGGTGCTGCTGTTTCTTTAAGAGGAGGAGGAGGAAAGGCCTCCAGAGACACTAGTGAAGAAGAGGAGGAACAGGCAACCACACTGACAGACTGACAGAGGGAAGGAAGCAGTACTGAAACTGAGCTGAGCCCTGTACTCTACACCCTCCTCTCTGTCTGTCTCGCTCTGTATGTGTTCAGTTAGAGCGCCCCCTGTCGACCCTCCTGCAGTACTACAGCAGACTGTGATGACCTGCCGCTACAGACGGACAGGACCCAATGGGACAGGACCCAATGGGACAGGACCCAATGGGACAGAACCATGACTGTCTGTGTGCTTGGACCGGTTTTATATTGTAAACCTGAAGAAGATTGGAAGGAATAAATGTGTATATTTCTATGAGGATGATGGATGGATGGATGGATGGATGGATGGATGGAGAAGGCCTGAAGATGAGGTCATGATGGGTGGATGAGTGAATGAAGAGAGCCAGGAACGACCTGAGAAATCATAAATAAGAGACTATTAAAGGACAGAGAACAAACTGTTGTCTGTGTTCCATTTTAACTTGCTGAACATTGGCAGAGGAGGACAGACCGAGACTATACTGTAACACAGCTATGTGGAGGAGTGATATGTGCTCCATTTACAAAGTAGTTTTTATTTGTGAAATCAACATTAAGAGCCTAGGAGGAGGAACTCCAGAATAACACAGTGTGTCATACAGACAGGAACTCCAGAATAACACAGTGTGTCATACAGACAGGAAGTCCAGAATAACACAGTGTGTCATCCAGACAGGAACTCCAGAATAACACAGTGTGTCATCCAGACAGGAACTCCAGAATAACACAGTGTGTCATACAGACAGGAAGTCCAGAATAACACAGTGTGTCATCCAGACAGGAACTCCAGAATAACACAGTGTGTCATACAGACAGGAACTCCAGAATAACACAGTGTGTCATACAGACAGGAAGTCCAAAATAACACAGTGTGTCATCCAGACAGGAACTCCAGAATAACACAGTGTGTCATCCAGACAGGAACTCCAGAATAACACAGTGTGTGATACAGACAGGAACTCCAGAATAACACAGTGTGTCATCCAGACAGGAACTCCAGAATAACACAGTGTGTCATACAGACAGGAAGTCCAGAATAACACAGTGTGTCATCCAGACAGGAAGTCCAGAATAACACAGTGTGTCATCCAGACAGGAACTCCAGAATAACACAGTGTGTCATCCAGACAGGAACTCCAGAATAACACAGTGTGTCATACAGACAGGAACTCCAGAATAGCACAGTGTGTCATACAGACAGGAACTCCAGAATAGCACAGTGTGTCATACAGACAGGAACTCCAGAATAACACAGTGTGTCATACAGACAGGAACTCCAGAATAACACAGTGTGTCATCCAGACAGGAAGTCCAGAATAACACAGTGTGTCATCCAGACAGGAACTCCAGAATAACACAGTGTGTCATCCAGACAGGAAGTCCAGAATAACACAGTGTGTCATCCAGACAGGAAGTCCAGAATAACACAGTGTGTCATCCAGACAGGAACTCCAGAATAACACAGTGTGTCATCCAGACAGGAAGTCCAGAATAACACAGTGTGTCATCCAGACAGGAACTCCAGAATAACACAGTGTGTCATCCAGACAGGAAGTCCAGAATAACACAGTGTGTCATCCAGACAGGAACTCCAGAATAACACAGTGTGTCATCCAGACAGGAAAGAAATACATCCAGAATCATCCATCCTCATCTCGCTCTCGCTTTACTTCCATGTTCCGAAGACAATTTGTTCAGTTTTTATTTATGAGGATGGATGTGGTGTCTGACAGTGGCTGGTCTCAGGTACTGAGGATGGATGTGGTGTCCGACAGTGGCTGGTCTCAGGTACTGAGGATGGATGTGGTGTCTGACAGTGGCTGGTCTCAGGTACTGAGGATGGATGTGGTGTCCAACAGTGGCTGGTCTCAGGTACTGAGGATGGATGTGGTGTCTGACAGTGGCTGGTCTCAGGTACTGAGGATGGATGTGATGTCTGACAGTGGCTGGTCTCAGGTACTGAGGATGGATGTGATGTCTGACAGTGGCTGGTCTCAGGTACTGAGGATGGATGTGGTGTCCAACAGTGGCTGGTCTCAGGTACTGAGGATGGATGTGGTGTCTGACTGTGGCTGGTCTCAGGTACTGAGGATGGATGTGATGTCTGACAGTGGCTGGTCTCAGGTACTGAGGATGGATTGAGAGAAACAGATATTTAATTTCTTCTTTAAAATTGCACTTTGGAGAAATAAAGAAAACATGGAATTCTGGGATTCAAGTTTAACATTGACAAACGACAGAAATAATGACAGATCTGGGATCATTTCTACACCCGGCTGATCCATGTCTTAAATGAGTGAACCAGTCCGTGTGGTTTTACAACTACACAAAGCCTGTTTTAAATGATCTGTGTCCCAAATTACAGCCTGTTCCCTATAGAGCGCATTACCTAAATAGTTAAATAAAATAAATAAATATATGACTTTTGAGTAGAGTACTATGGTCCCTTGTCAAAGGTAGTGCACCACTAAGGGAATAGGGTGCCATTTGGGACAGAAGCCTATGTGTTTATGGGTTTTATTTTGCTTGTCCAAATCAGTTACCTGCAAGTTTTAGTTTGTGCCATTTTAAAAGGATTGGACACCTAAAACGACATAAAAAAAAAATGACATAAAATGACATATCCAAATCTAACTGCCTGTAGCTCAGGACCTGAAGCAAGGATATGCATATTCATGATACCATTTGAAAGGAAACACTTTGAAGTTTGTGGAAATGTGAAATTAATGTAGGAGAATATAACACATTAGATCTGGTAAAAGAAACTTTAAAAATGATCCAGTGAAGCATAGCAGTACTGGACAATATTTTATATAAAGTTTGCCCAAATGTGCCAAATTGGTCAATTTTCATGTACATAACTATAGAGAACATACAAAAGTGCTATGGTAATACAACATTTAAGTTTCCACACTCCCAGGAATGTCATACATGATGGATCATTAGCTCATACACTAACTTTCACACATCTAGATGGCCGGGCCGGGCGGGGTGGCTGTGGAGCCAGACACAGCAGGGGTTCAAACTGTAGACCCCAGTTCCTACATTTGAATATAAAAATGGATTTTATCCTACAAAACTATGCTACATTTTATCTCTGGGACCCTCAGGATGACAAATCAGAGCCAGATTACTGAATGTAAGTACATTATTTACCTTCAGAGGTGAATGTATCAAACCAGTTGCCGTGATACTTTTTGTTGTTGTTGTGCACTCTCTTCCAACAACAGCATGGTATTATTTCACTGTAGGAGCTACTGTAAATTGGACAGTGCAGTTAGATTAACAAGAATGTAAGCTTTCTGCCCATATAAGACATGTCTATGTCCTGGAAAGTTTGCTGTTACTTACAACTGTCATGCTAGTCACATTAGTGCGCATAAGTTCAACCGGGACAGCGATCCTGTAGAGTTTTAAACTAATACCCCCGAGTGGCGCAGCGGTCTAAGGCACTGCATCTCAGTGCTAGAGGCGTCACTGCAGTCCCTGGTTTGAATCCAGGCCGCATCACATCCGGCCGTGATTGGGAGTCCCATAGGGCGGCGCACTATTGGCCCAGCATCGTCTGGGTTTGGCCTTCTGGTAGGCCGTCATTGTAAATAAGAATTTGTTCATAACTGACTTGCCTAGTTAAGTAAAGGATAATTAAAAAATACATATGTCCCATTTCAAAATACAAAACATGTTTAGGCCTTCATATCTTGTCAATTTTCAAAATGTATAGGCATTCTCAAAACCTGTTAAAATTTCTGGTATTATCTAGACAGACAGACTTGCATTGTAAAAAAAACAACTTTCTATGGTCGCTTTCTCCTAGTAAAAGTAATGAGCAGGTAAGCCAAGGTTACACAGGACAGTCGTCTTGTGACAACATAATCATTATATTTATTTTATACTAGGAACAGAGGAATGCTGACGAAGCTCCTTTCAGAGTAAAGCATGTGATGTACTATGACCCTGTGAGAAATAGTTGATCACTGGACTGAATCTAGACTGGAGTGATCAAACATCACATTCAGGGATCCAATTACACAGATACTTGTATTTCTATTATAGTGGCGCAGAACGCCTAATACACGTAGTTCTTAAACTGTCTCGATCACAAAATAATGTAACGCAAAGTTTGAACAATGTATCTTATCTGATTTCAACTGAGAAGAAACAACGTCTGTCAGCATCACGTGTGAGGAGAGCAGAGCTGCGTTTCTATTGGTCCAGGAGGGGAACGGGGCCCCAGTCTTTCCCTTCGTTGTAACCGGGGAACGCTGTCGACCATTGTTGTTGTCATGTAACAGAATCTTACCGAATGCCAAACCGGCCGGATCGACGAGGCCAATATCGGTGGAGTTCAATCAGTGTTATCGCTACATCGATTACCGAGATATGTCTGTGAAACGGATTGGGGTATATGTTATGAACGGGGAAGTGGCGAGGCGTTACTTTACTTTAACAAGTTAACCGTAGCCTGGTTAGGGGTTGACTGAGGCCACGGCTGTGTGGTTGAGGTGTTTGGTTAGGTGCCAGAATACATATATATATTCTCTTCATAACAGGCAGCTGATCGTAGGGAAACTGGCACCATGCCGTGTGATCAGATGGACACTGACATGTTGGGGGGGGAATAACGATCTGTACTCGCACAAGTAGGACCTAATATTTGTTTTCAAGGTGGAATTCTATTTTTGCTTGTTGAGGATTCAGATAACCTATTTGATCGTATTTAGGCGAAACATATTAGGCAATCAAAAGATCTCCCGACAACAATTGGACAATCATTAGAATCGAGATATTTTTCAGAGAACAACCTAATATTCTCGAAGCAGTCATGTCGGACTACACCCAGAGGTCTCTGCCTTTCTGTCGGCGGCTGAGTTACGCAGTGGGACACTTTCTGAACGATCTGTGTGCGTCTATGTGGTTCACCTATCTGCTGGTGTACTACCACTCCGTGCTGGGCTTTCAGAACACCTATGCAGGCGTGTTACTGCTGGTGGGGCAGATAGCGGACGGGGTCTGCACACCCCTTATCGGCTACGAGTCGGACCGGACGCCAGGGTGTGGGACGTACGGCAAGAGGAAGACATGGCATTTAGTGGGTGAGTGTAGAGCTCTTTCATATAAGTGCATTGGTTGATTGCTACACTGTAATTATGATAAAATTATGAATTGGTAAAAATTTAAAAAAAAATTGATCTGACTATTGCCAATGTATGTATTCCGTACCATTCTAGACCCACAATAAAGGCTATAATGTTACCTTGCCAATGACATGTGGTGAACTGAACACTTGTAGTCTTGTGACCAAAAGGTGAGTCATTCATAACATGAGGAAGTTAGTTCACAGCACAGGCCACATCCTATGGTCCAGTGCTGCCAGACAGTTCCCTGGTAGTTTGTGGCAATTCAGGTTACCAGACAGGTACAGTTGAAGTCGGAAATGTACATACACCTTAGCCAAATACATTTAAACTCCGTTTTTCACAATTCCTGACATTTTAATCCTAGTAAAAAATTCCCTGTCTTAGGTCAGTTAGGATCACCACCGGGGCGGCAGGTAGCCTAGTGGTTAGAGCATTGGACTGGTAAGATCGAATCCCTGAGCTGACAAGGTAAAAATCTGTCCTTCTGCCCCTGAACAAGGCAGTTAACCCACTAGGCCGTCATTGAAAATAAGAATTTGTTCTTAACTGACTTGCCTAGTTAAATAAAGGTAAAACAAAACAAATTTGAAGAATGTGAAATGTCAGAATAATAGTAGCGAGAATGATTTATTTCAGCTTTTATTTCTTTCATTACATTCCCAGTGGGTCGGAAGTTTACATACACTCAATTAGTATTTGGTAGCATTGCCTTTAAATTGTTTAACTTGGGTCAAATGTTTCAAGTAGCTTTCCACAAGCTTACCACAATAAGTTGGGTGAATTTTGGCCCATTCCTCCTGACCGAGCTGGTGTAACTGAGTCAGGTTTGTAGGCCTCCTTGCTCGCACACGCTTTTTCAGATCTGCCCACAAATGTTCTATAGGATTGAGGTCAGGGCTTTGTGCCACTCCAGTACCTTGACTTTGTTGTCCTTAAGCCATTTTGCCACAACTTTGGAAGTATGCTTGGGGTCATTGTCCATTTGGAAGACCCATTTGCGACCAAGCTTTAACTTCCTGACTGATGTCCTGAGATGTTGCTTCATTATATTCACAATTTTCCTCCCTCATGATGCCATCTATTTTGTAAAGTGCACCAGTCCCTCCTGCAGCAAAGCACCCCCCACAACATGATGCTGCCACCCCCGTGCTTCACGGTTCGGATGGTGTTCTTCGGCTTGCAAGCCTCCTCCTTTTTCCTCCAAACATAACGATGGTCATTATCGCCAAACAGCTCTGTTTTTGTTTCATCAGACCAGAGGACATTTCTCCAAAAAGTACGATCTTTGTCCCCATGTACAGTTGCAAACCGTTGTCTGGCTTTTTTATGGTGGTTTTGGAGCAGTGGCTTCTTCCTTGCTGAGCGGCCTTTACAAAAGTATCTATATCCACAGTAAAACGAGTCCTATATCGACATAACCTGAAAGGTCGCTCAGCAAGGAAGAAGCCACTGCTCCAAAACCACCATAAAAAAGCCAGACTACGGTTTGCAACTGCACATGGGGACAAAGATCGTACTTTTTGGAGAAATGTCCTCTGGTCTGATGAAGCAAAAATAGAACTGTTTGGCCATAACGACCATCGTTATGTTTGGAGGAAAAAGGGGGGAGGCTTGCAACCCGAAGAACACCATCCCAACCGTGAAGCATGGAGGTGGCAGCATCATGGTGTGGGGGTGCTTTGCTGCAGGAGGGACTGGTGCACTTCACAAAATAGATGACATCATGAGGGAGGAAAATTATGTGGATATATTGAAGCAATATCTGAAGACATCAGTCAGGAAGTTAAAGCTTGGACGCAAATGGGTCTTCCAAATGGACAATGACCCCAAGCATACTTCCAAAGTTGTGGCAAAATGGCTTAAGGACATTAAGGACAACAAAGTTAAGGTATTGGAGTGGCCATCACAAAGCCCTGACCTCAATCCTATAGAACATTTTTGGGCAGATCTGAAAAAGCTTGTGCGAGCAAGGAGGCCTACAAACCTGACTCAGTTACACCAGCTCGGTCAGGAGGAATGGGCCAAAATTCACCCAACTTATTGTGGGAAGCTTGTGGAAGGCTACCCGATACGTTTGACCCAAGTTAAACAATTTAAAAGCAATGCTACCAAATACTAATTGAGTGTATGTAAACTTCTGATCCACTGGAATCAAATCTAAAATATATAATTCTCTCTACTATTATTCTGACATTTCACATTCTTAAAATTAAGTGGTGATCCTAACTGCCCTAAAACAGGGAATTTTTACTAGGATTAAATGTCAGGAATTGTGAAAAACTGAGTTTATATGTAATTGGCTAAGGTGTATGTAAACTTCAAACTTCAACTATATGTGCTATCAGGTTACCAGACAGCGGTGTGCTATCGGGTTACCAGACAGCGGTGTGTTATCGGGTTACCAGACAGCGGTGTGCTATCGGGTTACCAGGCAGCGGTGTATTATCAGGTTACCAGACAGCGGTGTGCTATCAGGTTACCAGACAGCGGTGTGCTATCGGGTTACCAGACAGCGGTGTGCTATCGGGTTACCAGACAGCGGTGTGTTATCGGGTTACCAGACAGCGGTGTGCTATCGGGTTACCAGACAGCGGTGTATTATCAGGTTACCAGACAGCGGTGTGCTATCAGGTTACCAGACAGCGGTGTGCTATCGGGTTACCAGACAGCGGTGTGCTATCGGGTTACCAGACAGCGGTGTGCTATCAGGTTACCAGGCAGCGGTGTGCTATCAGGTTACCAGGCAGCGGTGTGCTATCAGGTTACCAGGCAGCGGTGTGCTATCAGGTTACCAGACAGCGGTGTGCTATCGGGTTACCAGACAGCGGTGTGTTATCGGGTTACCAGACAGCGGTGTGCTATCAGGTTACCAGACAGCGGTGTGCTATCGGGTTACCAGGCAGCGGTGTGCTATCGGGTTACCAGACAGCGGTGTGCTATCAGGTTACCAGACAGCGGTGTGCTATCGGGTTACCAGACAGCGGTGTGCTATCGGGTTACCAGACAGCGGTGTGCTATCGGGTTACCAGGCAGCGGTGTGCTATCGGGTTACCAGACAGCGGTGTGCTATCGGGTTACCAGACAGCGGTGTGCTATCGGGTTACCAGGCAGCGGTGTGCTATCAGGTTACCAGACAGCGGTGTGCTATCAGGTGGTTGAAGAAGCTCAGAGCTAGACAGGTCACCCTACCTAGGATCAGTGGGCTGTGATGATCATGCCTGCTCCTGCTCCTCCTGCGTGCAGGCTTTTGTTCTAGCCCAGCACTAACACAGCTGCTTAAACAAATCATCATCAAACCCTTGATTTTGTTGAATAAGGCGTGTCAGTCCTGGGCTGGGATAAACGCCTCCACATCAAAGCTTCAACACAACTCCCTCTCTCTCCATCCAGGTACGGTCAGTGTGCTGATGTCCTTTGCCTTCATCTTTAATCAGTGTCTGGGGTGTGACCAGTACACCTCTCAGTGGGTCAGCCTGACGTACTTCATCCCGTTCATCGTCATCTTTCAGTTCGGCTGGGCTGCCACGCAGATCTCACACCTGTCACTCATCCCTGAGCTGGTGTCCTGCGAACACGCCAAGGTGGAGCTCACTGCTTACAGGTAAATAACAACCATGATGGAACTAGGTCATATTCTTGGTCGTAATGCTGGTGAGTTACCGCCGCTCTGATATCCAGAAGTTCTTCCCGGCTGTATGTAATAACACCAAAAAAATATATATTGGCTAATAATGTAAGAAATAACACATAAAAAACGAAATACTTCGTTTCCTAAGAGCTAGAAGCACGGCAGCCCTATCCGTCAGCACCATTTTGTAACTTGTCAGAAATGTCCAGATCAACTAGCCGCAAGGTTTTTTAACCTGTAAGGTTTTTTGTTGTAATGTTTGTTACTCAAATAGCACATGAACACACATTGCCAAATGTGTAGAATTGCAGGAAATTAGCTTTTAAAATGGCAAAATATTCTCTCCGCCAACAAGAAGGGCGGTAGCAGTTTGTGGCCATAGAAATAGACGTTTCGCGTGCCAGCAGGGGGTGTGGGCACAGCGTGTTCCCCAGTGCTAGAAGAGGGGCCTGCGTGTTCCCCAGTGCTAGAAGAGGGGCCTGCGTGTTCCCCAGTGCTAGAAGAGGGGCCTGCGTGTTCCCCAGTGCTAGAAGAGGGGCCTGCGTGTTCCCCAGTGCTAGAAGAGGGGCCTGCGTGTTCCCCAGTGCTAGAAGGGGGCCTGCGTGTTCCCCAGTGCTAGAAGGGGGCCTGCGTGTTCCCCAGTGCTAGAAGAGGGGCCTGCGTGTTCCCCAGTGCTAGAAGAGGGGCCTGCGTGTTCCCCAGTGCTAGAAGAGCGGCCTGCGTGTTCCCCAGTGCTAGAAGAGGGCCTGCGTGTTCCCCAGTGCTAGAAGAGGGGCCTGCGTGTTCCCCAGTGCTAGAAGAGGGCCTGCGTGTTCCCCAGTGCTAGAAGAGGGGCCTGCGTGTTCCCCAGTGCTAGAAGAGGGGCCTGCGTGTTCCCCAGTGCTAGAAGAGGGGCCTGCGTGTTCCCAGTGCTAGAAGAGGGGCCTGCGTGTTCCCCAGTGCTAGAAGAGGGGCCTGCGTGTTCCCCAGTGCTAGAAGAGGGGCCTGCGTGTTCCCCAGTGCTAGAAGAGGGCCTGCGTGTTCCCCAGTGCTAGAAGAGGGGCCTGCGTGTTCCCCAGTGCTAGAAGAGGGGCCTGCGTGTTCCCCAGTGCTAGAAGAGGGGCCTGCGTGTTCCCCAGTGCTAGAAGAGGGGCCTGCGTGTTCCCCAGTGCTAGAAGAGGGGCCTGAGTGTTCCCCAGTGCTAGAAGGGGGGCCTGAGTGTTCCCCAGTGCTGGAAGGGGGGCCTGAGTGTTCCCCAGTGCTGGAAGGGGGACCTGAGTGTTCACCAGTGCTGAAAGGAGTTCCACCTCTTGTTCTGCTCTCCCAGGTATGCGTTTACAGTGATGGCCAATATAACAGTGTACGCTGTGGCCTATCTGCTGTTCCACTTCCAGACCGGATCAGACGAGGACCCCTCTCTCACAGAGGCCCTGGGGCCAATAGATATCCCCATATTCAGGGTGAGTAGAGCCATACATTACCCTGTAGATATCCTTATATTCAGGGTGAGCAGGGCCATGCATTACCCCGTAGATATCCCCATGTTCAGGGTGAGCAGAGCCATACATTACCCCGTAGATATTCCTATATTCGGGGTGAGCAGAGCCATACATTACCCCGTAGATATTCCTATATTCGGGGTGAGCAGAGCCATACATTACCCCGTAGATATTCCTATATTCGGGGTGAGCAGAGCCATACATTACCCCGTAGATATTCCTATATTCGGGGTGAGCAGAGCTATACATTACCCCATAGATATCCCTATATTCGGGGTAAGCAGGGCCATGCATTACCCCGTAGATATCCCTATATTCAGGGTGAGCAGGGCCATGCATTACCCCGTAGATATCCCCATATTCAGGGTGAGCAGAGCCATACATTACCCCGTAGATATCCCTATATTCGGGGTGAGCAGGGCCATGCATTACCCCGTAGATATCCCTATATTCGGGGTGAGCAGGGCCATGCATTACCCCGTAGATATCCCTATATTCAGGGTGAGCAGGGCCATGCATTACCCCGTAGATATCCCCATATTCAGGGTGAGCAGAGCCATACATTACCCCGTAGATATCCCTATATTCGGGGTGAGCAGGGCCATGCATTACCCCGTAGATATCCCTATATTCAGGGTGAGCAGGGCCATGCATTACCCCGTAGATATCCCCATATTCAGGGTGAGCAGAGCCATACATTACCCCGTAGATATCCCTATATTCGGGGTGAGCAGAGCCATACATTACCCCGTAGATATCCCTATATTCGGGGTGAGCAGGGCCATACATTACCCCGTAGATATCCCTATATTCGGGGTGAGCAGGGCCATGCATTACCCCGTAGATATCCCTATATTCAGGGTGAGCAGGGCCATGCATTACCCCGTAGATATCCCTATATTCGGGGTGAGCAGGGCCATGCATTACCCCGTAGATATCCCTATATTCAGGGTGAGCAGAGCCATGCATTACCCCGTAGATATCCCTATATTCAGGGTGAGCAGGGCCATGCATTACCCCGTAGATATCCCCATATTCAGGGTGAGCAGAGCCATACATTACCCCGTAGATATCCCTATATTCGGGGTGAGCAGAGCCATACATTACCCCGTAGATATCCCTATATTCAGGGTGAGCAGAGCCATACATTACCCCGTAGATATCCCTATATTCAGGGTGAGCAGGGCGAGCAGGGCCATGCATTACCCCGTAGATATCCCTATATTCAGGGTGAGCAGGGCCATGCATTACCCTGTAGATATCCCTATATTCAGGGTGAGCAGAGCCATGCATTACCCCGTAGATATCCCTATATTCAGGGTGAGCAGGGCCATGCATTACCCCGTAGATATCCCCATATTCGGGGTGAGCAGAGCCATACATTACCCCGTAGATATCCCTATATTCGGGGTGAGCAGGGCCATGCATTACCCCGTAGATATCCCTATATTCAGGGTGAGCAGAGCCATGCATTACCCCGTAGATATCCCTATATTCAGGGTGAGCAGGGCCATGCATTACCCCGTAGATATCCCTATATTCAGGGTGAGCAGGGCCATGCATTACCCCGTAGATATCCACATATTCAGGGTGAGCAGGGCCATGCATTACCCCGTAGATATCCACATATTCAGGGTGAGCAGATCAGGGTTGGTCTCAGATTGTGTATTGTTTCCTGTACAGTTGATGCGAATTCATGATACAATTTTATCTTGAAAACCATATTTTTTCAGAATGTGAGTATGACCACAACCATTCACAACTCATTATCTTGATGATGTTATCTTCTTCCTCATGTTTGTAGTAGGAAGTGCTTGTTGAAATGCACTGTAGGCTCATGCTAGACCTTCAGTGTGTCATTTGAACACTGTTATATGTATTTTTTTATGTATAACGATAACGATATTAGACAACTTCAGGGAGGAATTGAAGAGGGATGAAGAGGAGATATTTACATCCATCCATTTATACTTTTCATTCTCTATTCATTTTTTTCTTTCAGAACCTGAGCCTCATCGTTCTGGGTGTCGGTGCTCTTTCCTCTGTCCTCTTCCACCTGGGCACACGGGAAGAAGAGTGGGGAGCACAGGAAGAGAAGAGAGAAGAGGAGGATGAAGAAGAAGGAGAAGAGAAAGGAGAGCGTCGGCCCCTTATCCCTCCCCCTCAGGCTGCCATCCCAGTCCAGTCGCTGCTGAGGTGGAAATGCTGGCTGAAACAGCCTTCCTTTTACCAGGTAACACTGACACACACACCTGCCAATTTGGATCTGAGAGATTTAAGTCGGATTCAACAGCATTTTGATCTGATACTCAGCGTCCGTTCTGGGTTCCGATGCTCAGTGTACTTCCAATCAGGGTTGTTTGTTTCAATCTCAGGCAGTAGGATTGCTCTACTTTATATACAGTTTTTTTTGTATATACATATGACAAATAAACTGATTAGATATTTGTTAACATTTTGCAGACACAACACTGCTTTGTCTGTCTTCAAGACATGTTAATAGTGATGTTTTTAGTCCATTGGTAACAGTTCCTGTATTTTCCTGTTCCCTTCTGTCCTGTCCAGGTTGCGTTTCTCTACATGTCCACCAGACTGATAGTGAACCTGTCTCAGACGTATATCTCCATGTACCTTACCAACACTCTCATGCTGCCAAAGGTAACAACATCATGTACCTTACCAACACTCTCATGTTGCCAAAGGTAACATCACTATAGCGATAACTATAGCTATACTGATAATTATACCTATACCCTTAACTATACCTACAGTTGAAGTCAGAAGTTTACATATACATTTAAACTCAGTTTTTCACAATTCCTGACATTTAACCCTATGACAAATTCCCTGTCTTAGGTCAGTTAGGATCACCACTTTATTTTAAGAATGTGAAATGTCAGAATAATAGTAGAGAGAATGATTTATTTCAGCTTTTATTTCTTTCATCACATTCCCAGTGGATCAGAAGTTTACATACACTCAATTAGTATTTGGTAGCATTGCCTTTTAAATTGTTTAACTTGGGTCAAACGTTTCAAGTAGCTTTCCACAAGCTTACCACAATAAGTTGGGTGAATTCTGGCCCATTCCTCCTGACAGAGCTGGTGTAACGGAGTCAGTTTTGTAGGCCTCCTTGCTCGCACACGCTTTTTCAGTTCTGCCCACAAATGTTCTATAGGATTGAGGTCAGGCGTTGTGATGGCCACTCCAATACCTTGACTTTGTTGTCCTTAAGCCATTTTGCCACAACTTTGGAAGTATGCTTGGGGTCATTGTCCATTTGGAAGACCCATTTGTGACCAAGCTTTAACTTCCTGACTGATGTCTTGAGATGTTGCGTCAATATAGCCACAATTTTACTTCCTCATGAAGCCATCTATTTTGTGAAGTGCACCAGTCCCTCCTGCTGCAAAGCACCCCCACAACATGATGCTGCCACCCCCGTGCTTCACGGTTGGGATGGTGTTCTTCGGCTTGCAAGCCTCCCCCTTTTTCCTCCAAACATAACGATGGTCATTATGGCCAAAAAGTTCTGTTTTTGCTTCATCGGACCAGAGGACATTTCTCCAAAAAGTACAATCTTTGTCCCCATGTGCAGTTGCAAACCGTTGTCTGACTTTTTTATGGTGGTTTTGGAGCAGTGGCTTCTTCCTTGCTGAGCGGCCTTTCAGGTTATGTCGATATAGGACTCGTTATACTGTGGATATAGATACTTTTGTACCTGTTTCCTCCAGCATCTTCACAAGGTCCTTTGCTGTTGTTCTGGGATTGATTTGCACTTTTCGCACCAAAGTACGTTCATCTCTAGGAGACAGAACACGTCTCCTTCCTGAGCGGTATGACGGCTGCGTGGTCCCATGGTGTTTATACTTGCGTACTATTGTTTGTACAGATGAACGTGGTACCTTCAGGCATTTGGAAATTGCTCCCAAGGATAATTTTACCGATAACTATAATTATACCTATAGCTATACTGATAATTATATCTGTAACTATAGCGATAACTATAATTATACCTATAGCTATACTGATAATTATACCTGTAACTATAGCGATAATTATAGCGATAACTATAATTATACCGATAGCTATACTGATAATTATACCTGTAACTATAGCGATAACTATAATTATACCGATAGCTATACTGATAATTATATCTGTAACTATACTGATAACTATAATTATACCGATAGCTATACTGATAATTATATCTGTAACTATAGCGATAACTATAATTATACCGATAGCTATACTGATAATTATATCTGTAACTATAGCGATAACTATAATTATACCGATAGCTATACTGATAATTATATCTGTAACTATAGCGATAACTACAATTATACCTATAGCTATACTGATAATTATACCTGTAACTATAGCGATAACTACAATTATACCGATAGCTATACTGATAATTATACCTGTAACTATAGCGATAACTACAATTATACCGATAGCTATACTGATAATTATACCTGTAACTATAGCGATAACTATAATTATACCGATAGCTATACTGATAATTATACCTGTAACTATAGCGATAACTATACCGATAACTATAATTATAATTATGAATCAAATAAAATTTTATTGGTCACATACACATGGTTAGCAGATGTTAATGCGAGTGTAGCGAAATGCTTGTGCTTCTAGTTCCGACCATGCAGTAGTATCTAACAAGTAATCTAACAAATTCACAACAACTACCTTATACACACAAGAGTAAAGGAATGAATACGAGTATGTACATATAAATATATGGATGAGCGATGGCTGACCGGCATAGGCAAGATGCAGTAGATGGTATGGAGTACAGTATATGAGATGAGTAATGTAGGATATGTAAACATTATATAAATGGCATTGTTTAAAGTGGCTAGTGATACATTATTTCATCCAGTTATAATTATTAAAGTGGCTAGAGATTTGGGTCGATGGCCGAACGGCATAGGCAAGATACAGTAGATGGTTTAGAGTACAGTGTATACATTTGATATGAGTATGTCGGATACGTAAACATTATATACAAAATTGTTTAAAGTGGCTAGTGATACATTTGTTACATCCAATTCCTATTATTTAAAGTGGCTAGAGATTTAAGTCAGTATGTTGGCAGCAGCCACTCAATGTTAGTGATGGCTGTTTAACAGTCTGATGGTCTTGAGATAGAAGCTGTTTTTCAGTCTCTCGGTCCCAGCTTTGATGCACCTGTACTGACCTCGCCTTCTGGATGATAGCGGGGTGAACAGGCAGTGGCTCGGGTGGTTGTTGTCCTTGACGATCTTTTTGGCCTTCCTGTGACATCGGGTGGTGTAGGTGTCCTGGAGGGCAGGTAGTTTACCCCCAGTGATGCGTTGTGCAGACCTCACTACCCTCTGGAGAGCATTACGGTTGTGGGCGGAGCAATTGCCGTACCAGGCGGTGGCACAGCCCGACAGGATGCTCTCGATTGTGCATCTGTAGAAGTTTGTGAGTGATTTTGGTGACAAGCCGAATTTCTTCAGCCTCCTGAGGTTGAAGAGGCGCTGTTGCACTTTCTTCACCACGCTGTCTGTGTGGGTGGACCATTTCAGTTTGTCCGTGATGTGTACGCCAGGAACTTAAAACGTTCCACCTTCTCCACTACTGTCCCCTCGATGTGGATAGGGGGGTGCTTCCTCTGCTGTTTCCTGAAGTCCACGATCATCTCCTTTGTTTTGTTGACGTTGAGTGAGAGGTTATTTTCCTGACACCACACTCCGAGGGCCCTCACCTCCTCCCTGTAGGCCGTCTCGTCGTTGTTGGTAATCAAGCCTACCACTGTACTGTCGTCAGCAAACTTGATGATTGAGTTGGATGCGTGCTTGGCCACGCAGTCATGGGTAAACAGGGAGTACAGGGGAGGGCTGAGAACACACCCTTGTGGGGCCCCAGTGTTGAGGATCAGCGGGGTGGAGATGTTGTTTCCTACCCTCACCACCTGGGGCCGGCCTGTCAGGACCCAGTTGCACTGGGCTGGGTCGAGACCTAGGGACGGTATAGTTATACCTATAACTATAATTATATCCAGGACCATGGCTGTATCTGTACCTGTAACCATATCTATAACTATACCTGTTATTGATGTAGAACCAGGACCATGGCTGTATCTGTTAGAAAACTGTGTTATTTAGACTTTCTGTTCACTGTTCCAGAAATACATTGCCACAATTCCCCTGGTGATGTACATCAGTGGCTTCGCTTCCTCTTTCATCATGAAGCCTATCAGCAAACTCATCGGCAAATGTGTGAGTGTCTGTCTGGTCTATTTCAGATCTGTTCAGTAGTTTGTCTCAAACTGTAATACACATAACACAGTAGATGTATGGATTTGGTTTTCAGTATATCTCTGACATTATATAATTGAACTAATATACGTGTCTTGCTCATCTCTGATTGGTAGATGACCTACTTCGTGGGCCTGCTGCTGATCATGGCCTTCTCTTATTGGGTGTTGGTAGACGACCAGATGGGTGACCAGATCTACGGGGCGTCCGTCCTTCTAGGGGTGGGGTCAGCTACCATCCTGGTGATGTCACTCTCCATGACCGCTGACCTCATCGGGGACCAGACGGTTGGTGTTAATGAAGTTGATTCAACGTTTATTGACTAACACACTTAGAGGTTTACCTGGCCATGCGATATAACCAGGAAAATCTCTAGACCCTTACTGTAGTTATAGTCATCAACTAGACCCTTACTGTAGTTATAGTCTTCAACTAGACCCTTACTGTAGTTATAGTCTTCAACTAGACCCTTACTGTAGTTATAGTCATCAACTAGACCCTTACTGTAGTTATAGTCTTCAACTAGACCCTTACTGTAGTTATAGTCATCAACTAGACCCTTACTGTAGTTATAGTCATCAACTAGACCCTTACTGTAGTTATAGTCATCAACTAGACCCTTACTGTAGTTATAGTCTTCAACTAGACCCTTACTGTAGTTATAGTCTTCAACTAGACCCTTACTGTAGTTATAGTCTTCAACTAGACCCTTACTGTAGTTATAGTCATCAACTAGACCCTTACTGTAGTTAGTCTTCAACTAGACCCTTACTGTAGTTATAGTCTTCAACTAGACCCTTAGTGATAGTCTTTTTCTGTGATCAGGAGAAACTTAGGGCCCGGTGAGTTAATGTGTGAGACTGATGGAGTTTGTTTCCTTGTATTTCACAGCAAAGTGGAGCGTTTGTTTACGGGGCGATGAGCTTCACTGACAAGGTGGCCAACGGAGTAGCTGTTATGATGATACAGACTCTACACCCCTGCCAGTGAGTATCTGGGAGTGTCTGGGAGTGCGTGTGTGCGCACCTGCCTTAGTGTTGTGTGCTATACCCAAACTTCTGTACTTTTTCAAGAACATGTACTTTTTACTAGAACATGAAAAACGGTTTGGTACTCAAATTTGTGTTAAGTTCAGTACTTCTTTCAAATGTGTCATGGATCAAGCCTGTCTATCAGCACAGCCAGACCCTTATTATAGAGAACCGTGCCTGCTCCCTTAACTCACTGCTAGCCTGGGAGTCTGGGCTGCATCGTGTCAGCTCCACTAACTCACTGCTAGCCTGGGAGTCTGGGCTGCATCGTGTCAGCTCCACTAACTCACTGCTAGCCTGGGAGTCTGGGCTGCATCGTGTCATCTCCACTAACTCACTGCTAGCCTGGGAGTCTGGGCTGCATCGTGTCATCTCCACTAACTCACTGCTAGCCTGGGAGTCTGGGCTGCATCGTGTCATCTCCACTAACTCACTGCTAGCCTGGGAGTCTGGGCTGCATCGTGTCAGCCTCCCACTCATGCTGTACACAAGTGAAAACACTTTAATAATGTAACACGGCATGTAGAAATGTTAAACGGTTAATTATACTGTTGGCCAAACAATGTCCAGTACAGGCTAGAATACTTTACAATACAAGAAAGATACTGGTATCTTCCAGCTTGGTAGGCTAACTTTCCTTGCTAGCTGACAGCTGAAGCTAACCTCAATTCACTACCCTGGCGCTGTGTTTGTGATCATATGCAAACCATCAGCAACATATGCTGATTTCAAAGCAGATTGCCACCAAAACCTTTATTCATTCGCTCAAGTCTCTCCCCAAGATGATATATTGCCTCAGTGAAGTGACCGTGCTCTGATGGGCCCTCCCCTTTTGCCTAGTGCATGAATTCATTACTGGTAAAGAGAGAGCACATTTTAATAAAAGAAGCTACTTCTATGCAAATGTTTATTACTACAATAAAATAAGTCCCAAAAGTAACGGGAAATCTGTAGCCCCATGAAATCAGCCCAAATAAGCTCAATAACTCAATACATTCATACACCCCTATTGAATATGTATTTACCTGTATTGTGAATAGGCCTAGGCTACATATGTATTCACCTGTATTGTGAATAGACCTAGGCTACATATGTATCCACCTGTATTGTGAATAGACCTAGGCTACATATGTATCCACCTGTATTGTGAATAGGCCTAGGCTACATATGTATCCACCTGTATTGTGAATAGGCCTAGGCTACATATGTATTCACCTGTATTGTGAATAGACCTAGGCTACATATGTATCCACCTGTATTGTGAATAGGCCTAGGCTACATATGTATTCACCTGTATTGTGAATAGACCTAGGCTACATATGTATTCACCTGTATTGTGAATAGGCCTAGGCTACATATGTATTCACCTGTATTGTGAATAGACCTAGGCTACATATGTATTCACCTGTATTGTGAATAGGCCTAGGCTACATATGTATCCACCTGTATTGTGAATAGGCCTAGGCTACATATGTATTCACCTGTATTGTGAATAGACCTAGGCTACATATGTATCCACCTGTATTGTGAATAGGCCTAGGCTACATATGTATTCACCTGTATTGTGAATAGACCTAGGCTACATATGTATCCACCTGTATTGTGAATAGACCTAGGCTACATATGTATTCACCTGTATTGTGAATAGACCTAGGCTACATATGTATTCACCTGTATTGTGAATAGACCTAGGCTACATGTGTATCCACCTGTATTGTGAATAGACCTAGGCTACATATGTATTCACCTGTATTGTGAATAGACCTAGGCTACATGTGTTCTTCTGTCGTAACCCCCCCCCATCTCCCCTCTCTCTCTCTGTCCATCAGTACTCAGGTCTGCTGTCCAGCGTGTGTGTGGTACTACCACTATGTCATGGTCATAGCAACAGGAGGCGTGGCCGTCGTAGCAGCTCTCAGTCTCTGTACCATTCTTGTCTGGCCAATCAGGATCGTCCGCCGTGAGTTTCACCACATTACATTTGAACTATAAAGTAAACTCTGAAATGGCTGTTCGCCATTGATTTTCAGCATCTCTTTTAGCCTACCAAAGGGCTAGTCTTCCTTATGGATGTTCATGTAACAATGCACTACAAGTGCTGTGGTGCTGATTGTATACTCTTTCAGAGACAGACGTGAAGAACATAGACAATCCTAACTACGATTGGGTGGTTCCAGTGGGGCGGGGCCAGGGTGAGGGCTTTCAAACATTTACTCAAGAAATCCCTTCTCAAGATGTCTGTCACATCCAGCATCAGTAGATTTGTTTTGAACCTTGCTTCAACCCTAATGCTTTCAGGTGTGGTGTGGTGCTGTTTTCCCTTCCAGACTCTGGCAAGAAGAACCAACACAAGGAGAACATAGACAACCCTAACTACACTCAGGAAGCGGGGCAGGGTGATTGTGCTGGTGTTAGGGGTCAGGGCTGGGGTTAGGGCTGGGGCTAGGGGTTAGGGCTAGGGGTTAGGGCTGGTTTTAATGGTTAAGGCTGTGTTAGAGCTGTGGTTAGGGCTGGTGCTGGGGTTAGGACTGTGTTAGAGCTGGGGTTAGGGCTGTGTTAGAGCTGGGGTTAGGGCTGTGTTAGAGCTGGGGTTAGGGCTGTGTTAGAGCTGGGGTTAGGGCTGTGTTAGAGCTGGGGTTAGGGCTGTGTTAGAGCTGACTGAGGTGTGCTGCTGTTTGCTCTTCCAGACTCTGACAAGAACAACTTAGACAATCCTGACTACACTACTACACAGGGTGGTTCGGCTGAGGGTCCGTTAGGTCTGACGGCGTAGGCTGAGGGGCCGGTAGGTCTGACGGCGTAGGCTGAGGGGCCGGTAGGTCTGACGGCGTAGGCTGAGGGGCCGGTAGGTCTGACGGCGAGGCTGAGGGGCCGGTAGGTCTGACGGCGTAGGCTGAGGGGCCGGCAGGTCTGACGGCGTAGGCTGAGGGGCCGGCAGGTCTGACGGCGTAGGCTGAGGGGCCGGCAGGTCTGACGGCGTAGGCTGAGGGGCCGGTAGGTCTGACGGCGTAGGCTGAGGGGCCGGTAGGTCTGACGGCGTAGGCTGAGGGGCCGGTAGGTCTGACGGCGTAGGCTGAGGGGCCGGTAGGTCTGACGGTGTAGGCTGAGGGGCGGTAGGTGAGATAAAAAATTTAACTAGGCAAGTCAGCTAAGAACAAATTCTTATTTACAATGACGGTCTGCCTGGGAACAGTGTGTTAACTGCCTTGTTCAGGGGCAGAACGACAGATTTTCACCATGTCGGTTACTGGCCCAACGCTCTAACCACTAGGCTACCTGCCGCCCCCCTGACGATGAGGGACCGTTAGGTCTGACGGTGTAGGCCTTATCACATTTAAATAAAATAATCAAAAAATGTACAATCACATTCAGCATCAGTATGTTTGATTGGATCAAATGGTGGATGATATAGGCTCTCAGAACTGTAATGAATGACTATAATAATAGGATTATGGAGACCAGATTCATTTACAAATCGTTTTTTAATTTTTTATATCTATCACTATACTGAATTAGAAATTATTTTCTGTCCAGCTCTGTCAGTTCTTGTTCCAGTGTATCCATTGACTGCCTTTCATTTGATTTGTAAATGCTGTTGGTTGGACAGTTAATTGATTGATCCTAATAAAGAAAATAGACAACACTTTTCAACTAACTTCCCGATTCACTGAATGGATGCTTACGAGTGTGTCTGGCTGGTGTCAACGTTTGCTTTATTGTTATCTAATGAATATCAAGGTATTTATTATGATTGACATGTCCCTCTGTCCCTCTGTGTCTGTGGCCCTCTGTCTGTGTCCGTCTGTGTCTCTCTGCAGATCTGCCTTACATCTCAGGTCTGATGGGCAGCGAGGATCAGGACATCTCTGAGGACAACTTTTACCAGCCTAGACCAACGGTCAACTAAGGAACTAAGACTGGCAGAGGTATGGTGGACAGGGTTAACTGGACCCTGCTCTACTGAAGCAGAGACCAGGACCAGGGCTCTACTGAAGCAGAGACCAGGACCAGGGCTCTACTGAAGCAGAGACCAGGACCAGGGCTCTACTGAAGCAGAGACCAGGACCAGGGCTCTACTGAAGCAGAGACTAGCCAGTCCCACTTATCCCTGGGTGAATACCCATGCAGAACCCAGCCTGTCTCTTCAGGGATTATAGTTTAGCTCTGTGGCCTTTCCAGGGCCTCTCCTGGGCCTCTCCAGGGCCTCTCCGGGGCCTCTCCAGGACTCACTCAGGCATCTTAAACTCTCAACTGGAACAACAAACATTTAGACTGAAAGTCATCTCACCTGAGTGTTCACAAACAGCCAACTGGACTAGCAGTATTTCCTCTGAACTGAAAGAATCAAAAGACTTCTGGACCTGACCAGTAGCTGTTCTGAACTGAAAGAGTCAAAAGACTTCTGGACCTGACCAGTAGCTGTTCTGAACTGTAGGTGAGTTGGGTGGAACAGTAACCATCAGGTCCCATTTCTACTATAGGTCAAAACGTTGCTTTGCTGTCGCAGAGTATCGGTCAATACAGTGTACACTATTACTGTCAACATAACCATCAACATGAGGGAGGCTATACAGTGTACACTATTACTGTCAACATAACCATCAACATGAGGGAGGCTATACAGTGTACACTATTACTGTCAACATAACCATCAACATGAGGGAGGCTATACAGTGTACACTATTACTGTCAACATAACCGTCAACATGAGGGAGGCTATACAGTGTACACTATTACTGTCAACATAACCATCAACATGAGGGAGGCTATACAGTGTACACTATTACTGTCAACATAACCGTCAACATGAGGGAGGCTATACAGTGTACACTATATATGTCAACATAACCATCAACATGAGGGAGGCTATACAGTGTACACTATTACTGTCAACATAACCGTCAACATGAGGAGGCTATACAGTGTACACTATTACTGTCAACATAACCATCAACATGAGGGAGGCTATACAGTGTACACTATTACTGTCAACATAACCGTCAACATGAGGGAGGCTATACAGTGCTAGGCTATACAGTGTACACTATTACTGTCAACATGAGGAGGCTATACAGTGTACACTAACTGTCAACATAACCATCAACATGAGGGAGGCTATACAGTGTACACTATTACTGTCAACATAACCATCAACATGAGGGAGGCTATACAGTGTACACTATTACTGTCAACATAACCATCAACATGAGGGAGGCTATACAGTGTACACTATTACTGTCAACATAACCATCAACATGAGGGAGGCTATACAGTGTACACTATTACTGTCAACATAACCATCAACATGAGGGAGGCTATACAGTGTACACTATATACTGTCAACATAACCATCAACATGAGGGAGGCTATACAGTGTACACTATTACTGTCAACATAACCATCAACATGAGGGAGGCTATACAGTGTACACTATTACTGTCAACATAACCATCAACATGAGGGAGGCTATACAGTGTACACTATTACTGTCAACATAACCATCAACATGAGGGAGGCTATACAGTGTACACTATATACTGTCAACATAACCATCAACATGAGGGAGGCTATACAGTGTACACTATACTGTCAACATAACCATCAACATGAGGGAGGCTATACAGTGTACACTATTACTGTCAACATAACCATCAACATGAGGGAGGCTATACAGTGTACACTATTACTGTCAACATAACCATCAACATGAGGGAGGCTATACAGTGTACACTATTACTGTCAACATAACCGTCAACATGAGGGAGGCTATACAGTGTACACTATATATGTCAACATAACCATCAACATGAGGGAGGCTATACAGTGTACACTATTACTGTCAACATAACCATCAACATGAGGGAGGCTATACAGTGTACACTATTACTGTCAACATAACCGTCAACATGAGGGAGGCTATACAGTGTACACTATTACTGTCAACATAACCATCAACATGAGGGAGGCTATACAGTGTACACTATATACTGTCAACATAACCATCAACATGAGGAGGCTATACAGTGTACACTATTACTGTCAACATAACCATCAACATGAGGGAGGCTATACAGTGTACACTATTACTGTCAACATAACCATCAACATGAGGGAGGCTATACAGTGTACACTATTACTGTCAACATAACCATCAACATGAGGGAGGCTATACAGTGTACACTATTACTGTCAACATAACCATCAACATGAGGAGGCTATACAGTGTACACTATATATGTCAACATAACCATCAACATGAGGAGGCTATACAGTGTACACTATTACTGTCAACATAACCATCAACATGAGGGAGGCTATACAGTGTACACTATTACTGTCAACATAACCATCAACATGAGGGAGGCTATACAGTGTACACTATTACTGTCAACATAACCATCAACATGAGGGAGGCTATACAGTGTACACTATTACTGTCAACATAACCATCAACATGAGGAGGCTATACAGTGTACACTATTACTGTCAACATAACCATCAACATGAGGGAGGCTATACAGTGTACACTATTACTGTCAACATAACCATCAACATGAGGAGGCTATACAGTGTACACTATTACTGTCAACATGAGGAGGCTATACAGTGTACACTATATACTGTCAACATAACCATCAACATGAGGGAGGCTATACAGTGTACACTATTACTGTCAACATAACCATCAACATGAGGAGGCTATACAGTGTACACTATTACTGTCAACATAACCGTCAACATGAGGGAGGCTATACAGTGTACACTATTACTGTCAACATAACCGTCAACATGAGGGAGGCTATACAGTGTACACTATTACTGTCAACATAACCATCAACATGAGGGAGGCTATACAGTGTACACTATTACTGTCAACATAACCATCAACATGAGGGAGGCTGTACAGTGTACACTATTACTGTCAACATAACCATCAACATGAGGGAGGCTATACAGTGTACACTATTACTGTCAACATAACCGTCAACATGAGGGAGGCTATACAGTGTACACTATACTGTCAACATAACCATCAACATGAGGGAGGCTATACAGTGTACACTTACTGTCAACATAACCATCAACATGAGGGAGGCTATACAGTGTACACTATTACTGTCAACATAACCGTCAACATGAGGAGGCTATACAGTGTACACTATTACTGTCAACATAACCATCAACATGAGGGAGGCTATACAGTGTACACTATTACTGTCAACATAACCATCAACATGAGGGAGGCTATACAGTGTACACTATTACTGTCAACATAACCATCAACATGAGGGAGGCTATACAGTGTACACTATTACTGTCAACATAACCATCAACATGAGGGAGGCTATACAGTGTACACTATTACTGTCAACATAACCATCAACATGAGGAGGCTATACAGTGTACACTATTACTGTCAACATAACCATCAACATGAGGGAGGCTATACAGTGTACACTATTACTGTCAACATAACCATCAACATGAGGAGGCTATACAGTGTACACTATTACTGTCAACATAACCATCAACATGAGGGAGGCTATACAGTGTACACTATTACTGTCAACATAACCATCAACATGAGGAGGCTATACAGTGTACACTATTACTGTCAACATAACCATCAACATGAGGGAGGCTATACAGTGTACACTATTACTGTCAACATAACCGTCAACATGAGGGAGGCTATACAGTGTACACTATTACTGTCAACATAACCATCAACATGAGGAGGCTATACAGTGTACACTATTACTGTCAACATAACCATCAACATGAGGGAGGCTATACAGTGTACACTATATACTGTCAACATAACCATCAACATGAGGGAGGCTATACAGTGTACACTATTAC
This sequence comes from Brachymystax lenok tsinlingensis, assembly GCA_030435695.1. NCBI lineage: Eukaryota > Metazoa > Chordata > Actinopteri > Salmoniformes > Salmonidae > Brachymystax > Brachymystax lenok. The sequence goes on from CM059788.1 coordinate 47,019,580, forward strand.
TGTCAACATAACCATCAACATGAGGGAGGCTATACAGTGTACACTATTACTGTCAACATAACCATCAACATGAGGGAGGCTATACAGTGTACACTATATACTGTCAACATAACCATCAACATGAGGAGGCTATACAGTGTACACACTGTCAACATAACCATCAACATGATACAGTGTACAGAGGAGGCTGTACAGTGTACACTATTACTGTCAACATAACCGTCAACATGAGGAGGCTATACAGTGTACACTATATATGTCAACATAACCATCAACATGAGGGAGGCTATACAGTGTACACTATTACTGTCAACATAACCATCAACATGAGGGAGGCTATACAGTGTACACTATTACTGTCAACATAACCATCAACATGAGGGAGGCTATACAGTGTACACTATTACTGTCAACATAACCATCAACATGAGGGAGGCTATACAGTGTACACTATTACTGTCAACATAACCATCAACATGAGGGAGGCTGTACAGTGTACACTATTACTGTCAACATAACCATCAACATGAGGGAGGCTATACAGTGTACACTATTACTGTCAACATAACCATCAACATGAGGGAGGCTGTACAGTGTACACTATTACTGTCAACATAACCGTCAACATGAGGGAGGCTGTACAGTGTACACTATTACTGTCAACATAACCGTCAACATGAGGGAGGCTATACAGTGTACACTATATATGTCAACATAACCATCAACATGAGGGAGGCTATACAGTGTACACTTACTGTCAACATAACCATCAACATGAGGGAGGCTATACAGTGTACACTATTACTGTCAACATAACCGTCAACATGAGGGAGGCTATACAGTGTACACTTACTGTCAACATAACCGTCAACATGAGGGAGGCTATACAGTGTACACTATATATGTCAACATAACCATCAACATGAGGGAGGCTATACAGTGTACACTTACTGTCAACATAACCATCAACATGAGGGAGGCTGTACAGTGTACACTATTACTGTCAACATAACCGTCAACATGAGGGAGGCTATACAGTGTACACTATATATGTCAACATAACCATCAACATGAGGGAGGCTATACAGTGTACACTATTACTGTCAACATAACCATCAACATGAGGGAGGCTATACAGTGTACACTATTACTGTCAACATAACCGTCAACATGAGGGAGGCTATACAGTGTACACTATATATGTCAACATAACCATCAACATGAGGGAGGCTATACAGTGTACACTATTACTGTCAACATAACCATCAACATGAGGGAGGCTGTACAGTGTACACTATTACTGTCAACATAACCGTCAACATGAGGGAGGCTGTACAGTGTACACTATTACTGTCAACATAACCCGTCAACATGAGGGAGGCTATACAGTGTACACTATATGTCAACATAACCATCAACATGAGGGAGGCTATACAGTGTACACTTACTGTCAACATAACCATCAACATGAGGGAGGCTATACAGTGTACACTATTACTGTCAACATAACCGTCAACATGAGGGAGGCTATACAGTGTACACTTACTGTCAACATAACCGTCAACATGAGGGAGGCTATACAGTGTACACTATATATGTCAACATAACCATCAACATGAGGGAGGCTATACAGTGTACACTTACTGTCAACATAACCATCAACATGAGGGAGGCTGTACAGTGTACACTATTACTGTCAACATAACCGTCAACATGAGGGAGGCTATACAGTGTACACTATATATGTCAACATAACCATCAACATGAGGGAGGCTATACAGTGTACACTATTACTGTCAACATAACCATCAACATGAGGGAGGCTATACAGTGTACACTATTACTGTCAACATAACCATCAACATGAGGGAGGCTATACAGTGTACACTATATATGTCAACATAACCATCAACATGAGGAGGCTATACAGTGTACACTATTACTGTCAACATAACCATCAACATGAGGGAGGCTATACAGTGTACACTATTACTGTCAACATAACCATCAACATGAGGGAGGCTATACAGTGTACACTATTACTGTCAACATAACCATCAACATGAGGGAGGCTATACAGTAACAGTCCATCTCACTCTCTCTCAATCAGCACCTTCTCACAGTCATACTGCAGTAGATTCAGTGAGTAGATTCAGTTCTACAGTGTCTATATGATTGAGTATATATCTACACTGACACACATGGGTCCAGAAGACTCACATACCACTCTTGAGAAAAGTCCTATAATGCACTATTATACAATCTGTTGTGAGTGTCCAAAACAATACATTATTGAACTTAATTGGCACTCTATTTATACTGATAATAGACCGCTGGGCATAAACTGGTTGAATCAGCGTTGTTTGGAACGCATTTCAAGGAAATGGCATTGAACCAACGTGGAATAGACGTTGAATGGATGTCTGTGCCCAGTGGGAGGTGCCATGTAATCAGAAAAGCCTTCGTGTTTGACGTACATTTGTCTTTTTGTAAACGTAGCTATTGTGTGTTTTATTAGTGTTGGGAGCGTTTAATTCCAGTGGTAATCATTGAAGTGTAGTGATAATACGCCATTGTTTTGCTTTAAACTAAATCATGCTGTGTGTTTTGATTACATGTTCTAATGTAAGTGACATTGCATTGCAAGTAAAATAGAATTTGTGGGGGGCATTTTATTAATTTAAACGTATCCAGATTTAAGCAGGTAGCCTTATGTGGAAAGGGAGACTTTGCAATATGGATCAACTGAATGGAATATATACTGAGCAAAAATATAAGCGCAACAATTTCAACCGTTTTACTGAGTTACTGTTCATATAAATTCATTAGGGCCTAATCTATGGATTTCACATGACTGGGCAGGGGTCCAGGAGAAATGCTCATTAACAGGAATGTAAACAAATTGTGCTCAACATTTGAGAGAAATTATCTTTTTGTGCATATGGAACATTTCTGGGATCTTTTATTTCAGGGACCAACACTTTACATGTTGCGTTTTATATTTTTGTTAAGTATATTTGTATATAAATAGTAGAATATATTTTCTGGTGATATTCCACTCCGGTTACTGGACAGACAGAGATAATTCTACGTCTCAAACAATAGAAATATAATCATTAGAGTAGAAATCATTCTAATTGTATGGGGAAAACATTTTGCACAGGGCAACTAGGAAACTGCCTTATAGGAAAACTAGTTATTTTATCTCTTGGGAAAACAGTTTTGTATATCCTTGCTTTTTTATTTCCAATATATTGCCGAAGTGATTTTTTTTCCTGCTGTTCATGTCTCTGTTTATCATGCTCATTCATTGGGAAGTATATTAAACATATTTCATACTACTGCCATACACTGTGTGTTTGTTTGTCTACCTTGTCAGAGTTTCTAGAATAGTTCTCCACATGAACACACAGCGCATCCTATTGGTTAGTGGGGAAGGAGGGCCCCACCCTGCCATTGCCCCCCACCCTGCCCCTCCCTCTCACCCTGCCCCTCCCTCTCACCCTACCCCTCCCTCTCACCCTGCCATCGCCCCCTCACCCTGCCCCTCCCTCTCACCCTGCCCTCCCTCTCACCCTGCCCCTCCCTCTCACCCTGCCCCTCCCTCTCACCCTGCTCCACCCTCTCACCCTGCCCCTCCCTCTCACCCTGCCCCTCCCTCTCACCCTGCCCCTCCCTCTCACCCTGCCCCTCCCTCTCCCCTGCCCCTCCCTCTCCATTCCTATAAGTGAGTACTATTTAAATAGTCATGTTAAATAATACACATTGGCTGTTAAGCCAATTATATTATGACTGTTGCCTCCCATGATGGTAATGACGTTTTGTTTTTATCATAATTACTAGGTGGAGTTTTCTAGCTACAGTATAGCCTAGCGTTCAGCTAGCAGCTCTGTAAGCTAGCTACAGTATAGCCTAGCGTTCAGCTAGCAGCTCTGTAAGCTAGCTACAGTATAGCCTAGCGTTCAGCTAGCAGCTCTGTAAGCTAGCTACAGTATAGCCTAGCGTTCAGCTAGCAGCTCTGTAAGCTAGCTACAGTATAGCCTAGCGTTCTGCTAGCAGCTCTGTAAGCTAGCTACAGTGCTTATAATCTGCAACAATATGTTCCTCCTGTCTTGAATGAAAAGGTAATATTTCACAATCTCCCCAAATGAATGCAATCCCTGATGAGAGCCTGTCCAGTAGCGGAACGAGACCACAGGAGGTTGGTGGCACCTTAATTGGGGAGGACGGGCTCGTGGTAATGGCTGGAGCGGATCGGGTGGAATGGTAGCAAATACATCAAACACATGGTTTCCATTGTGTTTGAATCCATTCCGTTCACTCCTCAGCAGCCTCCTGTGGAGGTGATGCATGGCGTAATGAAATACGTCACGATGTCAACAGGGCATTAGCTGACAGTTGGCCAAGTATTCTAAACTTTGGAAAGGCAAGATTATTTGGAAATTGGACGGTAGTTATCTAAGTCAGAAAGATCTACCTCTTTATGTAAGGGGAGGACATTCCAGATCTTAGGGATAATACCAGAAACAATTGTCAAGTTTAAAATCTAGGTCAGTGGTTCTGCAGTAAGAAGGGATCAAGGGAATCAGCCCCTATGGATGTTTTTACATCAGTCTTTAGCAAAGCACTTAGTACATCATAGACATACATACATCAATTAAAATAAAGTATGCAGGTCTGTTAGTGCTTCATTCTCTACAATCTGTTCTGAGGTGACTAAAGGGCTCCCTCTAGTGGAATGAGACGACTTTTCAGAGACTATCTTTTCAAACAGGTGGCCAGCTGAAGCAAAATGGTTATTAAAAGCACCACAAATCTATGCACCATGACATGAGCCATGGGAGCTGGCAGTGCTGGAAAAAGTAACCAATTGTCATACTTGAGTAAAAGTAAAGATACCTTAATAGAAAATGACTCAAGTAAAAGTCACCCAGTAAAATACTACTTGAGTAAAAGTCTAAAAGTATTTGGTTTTAAATACACTTAAGTATCAAAAGTAAAAGTATAAATCATTTCAAATTCCTTATATTAAGCAAGCCAGACAGCACCATTTTCTAGTTTTTTTAATGTACGGATAGCCAGGGGCACACTCCAACACTCAGACATCATTTACAAATGAAGCATGTATGTTTCGTGAGTCCTCCAGATCAGAGGCAGTAGGGATGACCAGGGATGTTCTCTGTTTAGTGAGTCCTCCAGATCAGAGGCAGTAGGGATGACCAGGGATGTTCTCTGTTTAGTGAGTCTGCCAGATCAGAGGCAGTAGGGACGACCAGGGATGTTCTCTGTTTAGTGAGTCCTCCAGATCAGAGGCAGTAGGGATGACCAGGGATGTTCTCTGTTTAGTCAGTCCTCCAGATCAGAGGCAGTAGGGAGGACCAGGGATGTTCTCTTGATAATTTGACAATTTTCCTGTCCTGCTAAGCATTCAAAATGTAACGAATACCCTTTGAATGTTAGGGAAAATGTATGGAGTAAAAATGACGTTATTTAAGTAAAAGTAAGTTGTCAAAAATAAAAAATAGTGCAGTACAGATACCATAAAAAACGACTTAAGAAGTACTTTCAAGTATTTTGACTTAAGTACTTTACACCACTGGGAGCTGTCCAATAGGAAAAGCTGATGTGCACTATATGAAACCGTGATTGGAAGCACTCAGACCATCTTCTCCCCTGGATAACGTGGAGTATTTTAGACTCCTGAAATAAAGTCTAACGTGTCCCCTTGGACTCCCCCACTTGAGTATTCTGCCTAAATATCTGGCCATGTGGAGTGACGAACAGCTACAGTGCTTTCAGAAAGTATTCATACCCCTTGACTTATTCTCCATTTTGTTGTTACAGCCTGAAAATTGATTCAATATATTATTTTTTTATCTCACCCATCTACACACAATGCCCCATAATGACAAAGTGAAAACATGTTTTTAGAAATTTTAGCAAATGTATTTATAATGAAATACAGAAATATTGAATGTACATAATACACACCCCTGAGTGAATATTTGTAGAAGCACTTTTGTCAGCGATTACAGCTATTTGTATTTCTGGGTGAGTCTCTAAGAGCTGTGAGTATTTCTGGGTGAGTCTCTAAGAGCTATTTGTATTTCTGGGTGAGTCTCTAAGAGCTGTGAGTATTTCTGGGTGAGTCTCTAAGAGCTGTGAGTATTTCTGGGTGAGTCTCTAAGAGCTGTGAGTCTTTCTGGGTAAGTCTCTAAGAGCTTTCCACACCTTGGATTGTGCAACATTTGACCATTATTATTTTTAATTAATCAAGCTTTATCAAAATGGTTGTTAATCATTGCTAGACAACTATTTTCAGTAGATTTAAGTCAAAACTGTATCTAGGCCACACAGGAATATTCACTGTCCTCTTGGTAAATAACTCCAGTGTAGATTTGGCCTTGTTTTTTAGGTTATTGTCCTGCTGAAAGGTGAATTCATCTCCCAGTGTCTGGTGGAAAGCAGACTGAACCAGGTTTTCCTCTAGGATTTTGCATGTATTCATCACCATTCCGTTTCTTTTTTATCCTGAAAAACTCCCCAGTCCTTAACGATTACAAGCATACCCATAACATGATGCAGCCACCACTATGCTTGAACAAATGGAGAGTGGTACTCAGTGATGTGTTTTATTGGATTTGTCCCAAACAACACTTTGCATTCAGGACAAAAAGTGAATTACTTTGCCACATTTTTTGCAGCATTACTTTAGTGTCTTATTGCAAACAGGAAGCATGTTTTGGAATATTTTTTATTCTGTACAGGCTTCCTTCTTGTCACTCTGTCAATTAGGTTAGTATTGTGGAGTAACTACAATGTTGTTGATCCGTCCTAAGTTTTATCCTATCACAGCCATTAAACTCTGTAACTGTTTTAAAGTCACCATTGGCCTCATGGTGAAATCCCTGAGCGGTTTCCTTCCTCCCCGGCAACTGAGTTAGGAAGGACGCCTGTATCTTTGTAGGGACTGGGTGTATTGATACAGAAAACAAATCATTCAGCCAACATCATTCCGGTTAATGACTATATCATCTAAATGAATACAGCTGCCACTGTATTGAAGCCTCTCCTATAGAGAGCCCTTCAGAATGTGTGATGGCCCTCCTATGGAGCCCTTTAGAATGTGTGATGGCCCTCCTATGGAGAGCCCTTCAGAATGTGTGATGGCCCTCCTACGGAGAGCCCTTCAGAGTGTGTGATGGCCCTCCTATTGAGAGCTCTTCAGAGTGTGTGATGGAGCCCTTTAGAATGTGTGATGGCCCTCCTATGGAGCCCTTTAGAATGTGTGATGGCCCTCCTATGGAGAGCCCTTCAGAGTGTGTGATGGCCCTCCTATGGAGAGCCCTTCAGAGTGTGTGATGGCCCTCCTATGGAGCCCTTTAGAATGTGTGATGGCCCTCCTATGGAGAGCCCTTCAGAGTGTGTGATGGCCCTCCTATGGAGCCCTTTAGAATGTGTGATGGCCCTCCTATGGAGCCCTTTAGAATGTGTGATGGCCCTCCTATGGAGAGCCCTTCAGAGTGTGTGATGGCCCTCCTATGGAGCCCTTTAGAATGTGTGATGGCCCTCCTATGGAGAGCCCTTCAGAGTGTGTGATGGCCCTCCTATGGAGCCCTTTAGAATGTGTGATGGCCCTCCTATGGAGCCCTTTGATCTCCACTGAGTTGATCTGCTTGTAGCTTTTTCGCAGCTTATGTGTGGAATGATCTACGATGCAATTCATTAAAGAATGTTAAATTGACTCTGCAGCAATACTTTGCCCAGACAAGAAAGAGCTGTTTGAAAATGTTTCCCTGTCAAGACAAACAGTGACACATCGTGTTGAGGACATTGCAGAGAATATGGAACCACAGGTGAAAGACAAGGTAAAGAATTTCACCGATTTCTCCTTGGCCCTGGATGAGAGCAGTGATACACGTGACACGGCGCAGTTGTTGATATTCTTACGAGGCATAACCCCAGACTTTGAAATTACAGAGGAGCTTCCTTCAGTGCAGTCAATGAAGAGCACAACCACAGGGAAAGATTTATTGGACGAGGTTAATAAGTGTGGGACTGAGTTCAGCAAAGCTGGGACTGAGTTTTGAAAAGTTATCCAGTGTGACCACTGATGTGTGCCCAAACTTGACAGGAAACAACATTGGCCTTTTGAAAAGGATACAAGATCAAGTAGCTGAGCTGAACCCAGATCAGAGAATGATTTTCCTGCGTTGCATTATTCATCAGGAGGGGCTCTGTAAATGTGTTCTGAAATGAGCCATGTTGTGGATACAGTCACTAAAGTGGTAAACTTCCCAAGAGCTAAATCTTTAAACCACATGCAGTTTGTCTCACTGTTGGAAGAGACAAGGTTGGGTCATGCAGATCTCCCCTACCACACATGTGAGATGGCTGAGTTTGGGGAAGGTGCTTAAAAGGGTGTGGGACCTGAAGTCGGAGATTGCTGAGTTTTTGCAAATGAAAGGAAAATATGTCACAATATTGTTTTGAACGTTCGTTTTAGGACTGATGCTCAGCTTAGCATTCCACTCAATGCAGTCTCAGTGCAGTCTCAATGCGGTCTCAATGCAGTCTCAATGCAATCTCAGTGCGGTCTCAATGCGGTCTCAATGCGGTCTCGATACAGTCTCAATGCAGTCTCAATGCGGTCTCAATGCGGTCTCAATTCGGTCTCAGTGCGGTCTCAATGCGGTCTCAATGCGGTCTCAATACGGTCTCAATACGGTCTCAATGCAGTCTCAATGCAGTCTCAATGTTTGTTTTACTCCAATGTGTAACTCTGTGTTGTTGTATGTGTCAAACTGCTTTGCTTTCTCTTGGCCAGGTCGCAGTTGTAAATGAGAACTTGTTCTCAACTAGCCTACCTGTATTATGACATCATATAGAACTACCTGGTTAAATAAAGGTGAAATAAATAAAAATAAAAAATACAATTATCAAGTGACTGTACATTAGCCAGTAGAATGGAGGGAAGAGGTGGCCGGTTGTGCTTAATGCCACCAGGATCCCCGTCTCTTGGAACACCAGCGTTTCCTCTCGGGTTGGAATTATAAAAAGAGCTCAGGGCAGATGATTCGAAGTTGAAGCCGGAATTGAGGTAAGTAACTGCTGAACTGATGTTCAAAAGTTATTGTCGGTTGTAAGAAATACAGTAAAAATAACAACAAAAGAATCACAAAACAGCAAAGTTGGGTCAGAGCATGCAAAACGGCGGCCATCCATTTGTCTTCTGACAAATCAACTGTAAATTTCGGTGTTCCTCAAGGTTCCGTTTTAGGACCACTTTTGTTTTCATTAAATATTTATCTCTTGGTGATGTCATTCAGAAACATAATGTTAACTTTCACTGCTATGCGGACGATACACAGCTGTACATTTCGATGAAACTTGGTGAAGCCCCAAAATTGCCCTCCCTGGCATCCTGTGTTTCAGATATAAGGAAGTGGATGGTGGCAAATGTTTTACCTTTAAACTCGGACAAAACAGAGATGCTGTTTTCTGTTGGATCTGACAATTAATCTTGATGGTTGTACAGCCGTCTCAAATAAAACTGTGAAGGACCTCGGCATTACTCTGGACCCTGATCTCTCTTTTGATGAACCTATCAAGAATATTTCTTTGTAACATTGCAAAAATCTGAAACTTTCTGTCCAAAAAAGTTTCAGAAAAACGAATCCATGCTTTTGTCACTTCTAGAATAGACTACTGCAATGCTCTACTTTCCGGCTACCCGGATAAAGCACTAAATAAACTTCAGTTAGTCAAAGTCACCATTATTAGTAAGTTGTACAACCGAATGCCTTCAACTGAAATGTGTCTTCCGCATTTAACCCAACCCCTCTGAATCAGATAGGTGTGGGGGGCTGCCTTAATCGACATCCACGTCTTCAGCGCCCAGGGAACAGTGGGTTAACTGCCTTGTTCAGGGGCAGAACAAGAGATTTTTACCTTGTCAGCTCGGGAATTCGAACTTGCAACCCTTCGGTTACAAGTCCAACGCTCTAACCACTAGGCTACCTGCTAAACACAGCTGCTAGAATCTGGACCCAAAACATTTTATCATATTACTCCAGTGATAGCCTCTCTACACTGCCTTCCTGTTAAGGCGAGGGCTGATTTCAAGGTTTTACTGCTAACCTACAAAGCATTACATAGGCTTGCTCCTACCTATCTTTCCAATTTGGTCCTGCTGTACATACCTACACGTACGCTACGGTCACAAGACGCAGGCCTCCTTACTGTCCCTAGAATTTCTAAGCAAACAGCTGGAGGTAGGACTTTCTCTTATAGAGCTACATTTTTATGGAATGGTCTGCCTATCCATGTGAGCGATGCAGACTCGGTCTCAACCTTTAAGTCTTTATTGAAGACTCATCTCTTCAGTAGGTCCCATGATTGAGTGTAGACTGGCCCAGGAGTGTGAAGGTGAACGGAAAGGCACTGGAGCGACGAACCACCCTTGCTGTCAATGCCTGGCCGGTTCCCCCTCTCTCCACCGGGATTCTCTGCCTCTAACCCTATTATAGGGGCTGAGTCACTGGCTTACTGGTGCTCTTCCATGCTGTTGCTAGGAGGGGTGCGTCACTTGAGCGGGTTGAGTCACTGACGTGATCTTCCTGTCCGGATTGGCATTCCCCCTTGGGTTCGTGCCGTGGGGGAGATCTTCTTGGGCTATACTCGGCCTTGTCTCAGGGTAGTAAGTTGGTGGTTTGAAGATATCCCTCTAGTGGTGTGGGGGCTGTGCTTTGGCAAAGTGGGTGGGGTTATATCCTGCCTGTTTGGCACTGTCCGGGGGTATCGTCGGACGGGGCCACAGTGTCTCTCGACCCCTCCTGTCTCAGCCTCCAGTATTTATGCTGCAATAGTTTATGTGTCGGGGGGCTAGGGTCAGTCTGTTATATCTGGAGTATTTCTCCTCTTTTATCCAGTGTCCTGTGTGAATTTAAGTATGCTCCCCTCTCTCTCTCTCTTCTCTCGGAGGACCTGAGCCCTAGGACCATGCCTCAGGACTACCTGGCCTGATGACTCCTTGCTGTCCCCAGTCCACCTGGTCGTGCTGCTGCTCTAGTTTCAACTGTTCTGCCTGCGGCTATGGAACCCTGACCTGTTCACCAGACATGCTACCTGTCCCAGACCTGCTGTTTTCAACTCTCTAGAGACAGCAGGAGCGGTAGAGATACTCTGAATGATCGGCTATGAAAAGCCAACTGTCATTTACTCCTGAGGTGCTGACCTGTTGCACCCTCGACAACCACTGGGATTATTATTATTTGACCCTGCTGGTCATCTATGAACATTTGAACATCTTGGCCATGTTCTGTTATAATCTCCACCCGGCACAGCCAGAAGAGGACTGGCCACCCCTCACAGCCTGGTTCCTCTCTAGGTTTCTTCCTAGGTTCCGGCCTTTCTAGGGAGTTTTTCCTAGCCACCGTGCTTTTACACCTGCATTGCTTGCTGTTTGGGGTTTTAGGCTGGGTTTCTGTATAGCACTTTGTGACATCAGCTGATGTAAAAAGGGCTTTATAAATAAATACATTTGATTGATTGATTGATCCAGTATGGCACCATTTGAACAGATTAGAAATAATTAGTAGGACAAACATTTGTCATCATTGTGATTTCTCCAGACTGAGTTTAGATGCAGTATAACTTTAGCTAACTAGCTAAGATTGAGGGTAGAGCACCACATTGTTAGCTAGCTAACGTTAGCATTGCTAGCTATTTCTGACAAACATTGCTAGCTGATGGCAACATTGCCATCTCTCTAAAGTAAACTTGACAACTTCATAATGATGGCAAAGTTGTTTTCCATGAATTATTTGTCTTTTTTAGCAAAGTAAATTTGAGCAAACAGTCATTAGCCCCCGTTCAGATAGACATCAATATGCTGGGGCATCTGTAGAACTCTCCTGTTGTCATTACAATAACAGGCCAGCAGGTGGCGATAGTTGTTCTCTCTCTCTCTCTCTCTCTCTCTCTCTCTCTCTCTCTCTCTCTCTCTCTCTCTCTCTCTCTCTCTCTCTCTCTCTCTCTCTCTCTCTCTCTTCACTCTTCTCATGTGTAAACCCCTCTAATAAACACAGTGACCGTAGTAAAAGTCAACCTCTAGTTGATTAAAAACACATTCACAGTGAACCTAGAGGGGCGGCAGGTAGCCTGACCCTGTACCTCACCTGTCAGAGGGAGAGAGGAGATATAGAGCGTTGGACTTGTGTTGGACTTGTAAATTGCAAATTCGAATCCCCGAGCTGACAAGGTAAAAATCTGTCGTTCTGCCCCTGAACAAGTTTCAGTTGAAGGCATTCGGTTGTACAACTGACTAATAATGGTGACTTTAGAGAATAAATCACAGAACACATGTTCATCTGACTCCTATTAGAATACCAATTAAATCTAATTGGACCAATGTTTACATCCTCCAGTAATGGGGCTGGCTAATTGGCTGGGCTACAGTGTATCGTTAGAGATAGTAATGGGGCTGGCTTATTGGCTGGGCTACAGTGTATCGTTAGAGATAGTAATGGGGCTGGCTAATTGGCTGGGCTACAGTGTATCGTTAGAGATAGTAATGGGGCTGGCTAATTGGCTGGGCTACAGTGTATCGTTAGAGATAGTAATGGGGCTGGCTTATTGGCTGGGCTACAGTGTATCGTTAGAGATAGTAATGGGGCTGGCTTATTGGCTGGGCTACAGTGTATCGTTAGAGATAGTAATGGGGCTGGCTTATTGGCTGGGCTACAGTGTATCGTTAGAGATAGTAATGGGGCTGGCTTATTGGCTGGGCTACAGTGTATCGTTAGAGATAGTAATGGGGCTGGCTTATTGGCTGGGCTACAGTGTATCGTTAGAGATAGATGTATACTAACTCTAAATATGATCATGTTGCCATGTTTTTTTAGGTATATATGATATTATAATGTTGTCATGTTCTTTAGGTATATATGATATTATAATGTTGTCATGTTTTTTAGGTATATATGATATTATAATGTTGTCATGTTCTTTAGGTATATATGATATTATAATGTTGTCATGTTCTTTAGGTATATATGATATTATAATGTTGTCATGTTTTTTAGGTATATATGATATTATAATGTTGTCATGTTCTTTAGGTATATATGATATTATAATGTTGTCATGTTTTTAGGTATATATGATATTATAATGTTGTCATGTTTTTAGGTATATATGATATTATAATGTTGTCATGTTCTTTAGGTATATATGATATTATAATGTTGTCATGTTCTTTAGGTATATATGATATTATAATGTTGTCATGTTTTTAGGTATATATGATATTATAATGTTGTCATGTTTTTAGGTATATATGATATTATAATGTTGTCATGTTTTTAGGTATATATGATATTATAATGTTGTCATGTTCTTTAGGTATATATGATATTATAATGTTGTCATGTTTTTAGGTATATATGATATTATAATGTTGTCATGTTTTTAGGTATATACAGTGGAGCAAAAAAGTATTTAGTTAGCCACCAATTGTGCAAGTTCTCCAACTTAAAAAGATGAGAGAGGCCTGTAAGACAAAATGAGCAAAGAAAATCCAGAAAATCACATTGTAGGATTTTTAATGAATTTATTTGCAAATTATGGTGGAAAATAAGTATTTGGTCACATACAAACAAGAAAGATTTCTGGCTCTCACAGACCTGTAACTTCTTCTTTAAGAGGCTCCTCTGTCCTCCACTCGTTACCTGTATTAATGGCACCTCTTTGAACTTGTTATCAGTATAAAAGACACCTGTCCACAACCTCAAACAGTCACACTCCAAACTCCACTATGGCCAAGACCAAGGAGCTGTCAAAGGACACCAGAAACAAAATTGTAGACCTGCACCATGTTGGGAAGACTGAATCTGCAATAGGTAAGCAGCTTGGTTTGAAGAAATCAACTGTGGGAGCAATTATTAGGAAATGGAAGACATACAAGACCACTGATAATCTTCCTCGATCTGGGGCTCCACGCAAGATCTCACCCCGTGGGGTCAAAATGATCACAAGAACGGTGAGCAAAAATCCCAGAACCACACGGGGACCTAGTGAATGACCTGCAGAGAGCTGGGACCAAAGTAACAAAGCCTACCATCAGCAAGGGCATTGAAGATGAAACGTGGCTGGGTCTTTCAGCATGACAATGATCCCAAACACACCGCCGGCAACCTTGAAGGAGTGGCTTTAAGAAGCATTTCAAGGTCCTGGAGTGGCCTAGCCAGTCTCCAGATCTCAACCCCATAGAAAATCTTTGGAGGGAGTTGAAAGTCTGTGTTGCCCAGCGACAGCCCCAAAACATCACTGCTCTAGAGGAGATCTGCATGGAGGAATGGGCCAAAATACCAGCAACAGTGTGTGAAAACCTTGTGAAGACTTACAGAAAACATTTGACCTCTGTCATTGCCAACAAAGGGTATATAACAAAGTATTGAGATAAACTTTTGTTATTGACAGGGTTTAAGTTGGAGAACTTGCACAATTGGTGGCTGACTAAATACTTTTTTGCCCCACTGTATGATATTATAATGTTGCCATGTCTATCTACACTGAACAGAAATATACATGCAACATGCAACAATTTCTACGATTTTACAGAGTTACAGTTCAAAAAAGGAAATAAGTCAATTGAAATAAATCAATTAGGCCCTAATCTATGGATTTCACATGACTGGGCAGGGGTGCTGCCATGGGTGGGCCTGGGAGGGCATAGGCCCACCTACTTGGGAGCCAGGCCCAGCCAATCAGAATTAGTTTTTCCCCACAAAAGGGCTTTATTACAGACAGAAATACTCAGTTTCATCAGCTGTCTGGGTTGGCATGGTTACATGTGATCTGCGGTTGTGAGGCCGGTTGGACGTACTGCCAAATTCTGTAAAACTATGTTGGAGGTGTCGTATGGTAGAGAAATTAACATTTAAATTATCTGGCAACAGCTCTGGTGGACATTCCTGCTGTCAGAATGCCAATTGCACACTCACTCAAAACTCGAGGAATCTGTGGCATTGTGTTGTGATAAAACGGAACATTTTAGAGTCACCTTTTATTGTCCCTAGCACAAGGTGCACCTTTGTAATGATCATGCTGTTTAATCAGCTTCTTGATATGCCACACCTGTCAGGTGGATGGATTATCTTGGCAAAGGAGAAATGCTCACTAACAGGGATGGAAACACATTTCTGCACAACATTTGAGAAATAAGCTTTTTGAACTTATGGAACATTTCTGTGATCTTTTATTTCAGCTCATCAAAAATGGGACCAACACTTTACATGTTTTGTTTAGTGTACTCCCATACTTCCATTCATTTTTGAAAGCGTTTCCAGGTTACCTTCAGATGAGTCCCGTGACACTTGTGGGGGTTGTAAAGCAAAACGGAGATCACCATCGTGTTCGTGAGAGTCTCCATGGTTGGGTCATCTTAGTTTGTAGCGCGCAACTCAATATTAAGAAGGTGTTCCTAATGTTTTGTACACTCAGTGTATATGATTTTCATAAAACTACTACATCTCTCTAACAAACACACAATTAACACACACCCTTTATAGACCTATTAACCCTCTATTAGCCCTCTATTAACCCTCTATTAGCCCTCTATTGACCCACTATTAGCCCTCTATTAACCCTCTATTAGCCCTCTATTAACCCTCTATTAACCCTCTATTAATCCTCTATTAGCCCTCTATTAGCCCTCTATTAGCCCTCTATTGACCCACTATTAGCCCTCTATTAACCCTCTATTAGCCCTCTATTAACCCTCTATTAACCCTCTATTAGCCCTCTATTGACCCTATATTAACCCTCTATTAACCCTCTATTAGCCCTCTATTAACCCTCTATTAGCCCTCTATTAACCCTCTATTAGCCCTCTATTAACCCTCTATTAACCCTCTATTAGCCCTCTATTAGCCTTCTATTAACCCTCTTAACCCTCTATGAACCCTCTATTAGCCCTCTATTAACCCTCTATTAGCCCTCTATTAACCCTCTATTAATCCTCTATTAGCCCTCTATTAGCCCTCTATTAACCCTCTATTAACTCTCTATTAACCCTCTATTAGCCCTCTATTAACCCTCTATTAGCCCTCTATTAACCCTCTTATAACCCTCTACTAGCCCTATATTAGCCCTCTATTAACCCTCTATTAACCCTCTATTAGCCCTCTATTAGCCCTCTATTAGCCCTCTATTAACCCTCTATTAACCCTCTTAACCCTCTATGAGTCTGCAGGTTGACATTTTTACTTCTTTAAACATGGAAAAAGTCAAAAGAACATTATGAAGCGCTCCTAGAACGTTGCAGTGTTAACATGGTGTCAGTCCAGTGACGTATTCTGTGAATGACAGCATCTCTTTATTGCAGAGGATCGTTACTAATGCAGATATATCAAGGGTACAAACACAGGCTATAACGCTGTTAGGCCTTATTAAACAGACTAATGGGGTCGATCAAAACATTTTGAATCAACTTGAGCTTTGGCTGTGTCAGGCATTAACAAAACGATGACCGTCTCCAACTGAAAATCAGAAAATAATACGAACAATGCTAACAGGACAAGACTGTGAAGTTCAGACTCCTTTCCAAGTCCCATATAGTACTAACACAACTCCAGGGGAGAAGGCTTGGCTCCTCAGGCCAGTGCTGGGAAAAGTTTGTCTGACTGTTTTTGTTTTGGGTTAAAATTCATCAAAAGTCCACAGTTCTCAAAAGAAAATTATATATATAAAAAAAAAAAACTTTCCAAAAGTTTTCAAATCAGCCCAAAAAATATAGATATCAATACAAGTCTCCCAAAAGTCCTCAAATGGTTGAAATTCTGACATTGTAAGGCAAAGGTGGCACATATCCTGTTGGTGCTCGAGTGAGGAGAGGAAGTTGGTACTGAAACTGTGTAACAAATGTTGAATACAGTTGGTTACCCTCTGGTTTAATGCATCGCGTTCAGCCTCAATCGACGGTCATTGTGGCTACTTGGCTAGACAGGATATGCTCTCAAATGTCTCTTTAGGACCAGTTTCCTGTGGACGGTCAAGCACATAAAAAAAACACACTAAATACATTCATTGAAATTATGACGTGCCGTCAAAAACAAAGACTGCAGTTTGAACTGGTTGTTGTCTCGTCCTTTGGTAAACGTGATTTCTGCAGTTTGAACTGGTTGTTGTCTCGTCCTTTGGTAAACGTGATTTCTGCAGTTTGAACTGGTTGTTGTCTCGTCCTTTGGTAAACGTGATTTCTCCGTAGAACTCTCTAGACTTTAGAAGAAGCTTTTATCTTCCTCCTCCTCTCCTCTTCATCAGTTGACAGTAGGCACCTGGTTGAGGCTGTACTCCTTGGCTTTGAGCCGGAGGTTAGCGATGCTGTTAGCCATCCCCTGGGCTGAGGTGGTGGGAGAACAGGTGGGGGGGTACGCTGCCGTGGCACTAGAGAGTTAGGGAGAAAATAGAGTAATTATTAAACTATCTATTAACCCTAATCCTAAACCCTAACCCCTAACCCTAACCCCTAACCATAACCCCTAACCATAACCCTAACCGTAACCCCAAACCCTAACCCTAATCCCTAACCCTTCAACCCTAACCTTAACCCCTAACACTAACCCCTAACCCTAACTCTAACCCTCAAAACGGCTGTTTAGCCTACTGTCAGTGATTAAAATTACAGAGTGGTTCTAGATATGATTGTAATTTTTTTTAAACACTGCATTTTCCATGAATATAAAAAGATGTAATTTATAGCTTCCATTGCACACAAGGAAAGGAAAAAAACGACTTTCCCCAGTTTCATACAGTAATTACAGTGGAGCTTGCATGGGCATTCCCATGGGTAAATATAGTAGTATGTCTACAGTATTGGGACTGTGAACTCAGAATAGAGACTGCCAACTCAGAATAGGGACTGTAAACTCAGAATAGGGACTGTAAACTCAGAATAGAGACTGTAAACTCAGAATAGAGACTGTAAACTCAGAATAGGGACTGTCAACTCAGAATAGAGACTGTCAACTCAGAATAGAGACTGTAAACTCAGAATAGAGACTGCCAACTCAGAATAGAGACTGCCAACTCAAAATAGAGACTGTAAACTCAGAATAGGGACTGTAAACTCAAAATAGAAACTGCCAACTCAGAATAGGGACTGCCAACTCAAAATAGGGACTGCCAACTCAGAATAGAGACTGCCAACTCACGAATAGAGACTGCCAACTCAGAATAGGGACTGTGAACCCAGAATAGGGACTGTGAACTCAGAACAGGGACTGTGAACTCAGAATAGGGACTGTGAACTCAGAACAGGGACTGTGAACTCAGAACAGGGACTGTGAACTCAGAACAGGGACTGTGAACTCAGAACAGGGACTGTGAACTCAGAACAGGGACTGTGAACTCAGAATAGGGACTGTGAACTCAGAATAGGGACTGTGAACTCAGAATAGAGACTGTGAACTCAGAATAGGGACTGTGAACTCAGAATAGAGACTGTGAACTCAGAATAGGGACTGTGAACTCAGAATAGAGACTGTCAACTCAGAATAGGGACTGTGAACTCAGAATAGGGACTGTGAACTCAGTGTACAGCGCCGTCGGAAAGTATTCACACCCCTTGACCTTTTCCACATGTTGTTACTCTACAGCCTTATTCTGAAATGGATTACATAAAATAAAAAATCATCTTCCTAGAGCTGGAAGCCCGGCCAAACTGACCAATCGAGGAGAAGGGCCTTGTTCAGGGAGATGACTAAGAACCGGATGGTCACTCTGACAGAGCTCCAGAATACCTCTGTGGAGATGGGAGAACCTTCCAGAAGGACAACCATCTCTGCAGCACTCCACCAATCAGGCCTTTATGGTAGTGGCCAGACAGAAGCCACTCCTCAGTAAAAGGCACATGACAGCCCACTTGGAGTTTGCCAAAAGGCACCTAAAGGACTCTCAGACCATGAGAAACAAGATTATCTGGTCTGATGAAACCAAGATTGAACTCTTTGGCCTGAATGCCAAGAGTCACGTCTGGAGGAAACCTGGCACCATCCCTATGGTGAAGCATGGTGGTGGCAGCATCATGCTGTGGGGATGTTTTTCAGCGGCAGGGACTGGGAGACTAGTCAGGATGGAGGGAAAGATGAACGCAGCAAAGTACAGAGAGATCCTTGATGAAAACCTGCTCCAGAGCATTCAGGACCTCAGACTGGGGGGAAGGTTTATCTTCTAACAGGACAATGACCCTAAGCACAGAGCCAAGGCAACGCAGGAGTGGCTTCGGGACAAGTCTCTGAATGTCCTTGAGTGGCACAGCCAGAGCCCGGATCGGACATCTCTGGGAGAGACCTTACAATAGCTGTGCAGAAACCCTTCCCATCCAACCTGACAGAGCTTGAGAGGATCTGCAGAGAAGAATGGGAGAAACTCCCCGAATCCAGCTTGTAGCGTCACACCCAAGAAGACTCAAGGCTGTAATCACTGCCAAAGGTGCTTCAACGAAGTACTGTGTTTTTTATTAAATCCCAGCCTGTATCTCACGTACAGTATGGTATAAAACCCAAATCAAAAGAGCTGAGACAGGTACAGTTGAGGTCAGAAGTTTACATACACCTTAGCCAAATACATTTAAACTTAGTTTTTCACAATTCCTGACATTTAATACAAGTAGAAATTCCCTGTTTTAGGTCAGTTAGGATCACCACTTTATTTTAAGAATGTGAAATGTCAGAATAATAGTAGATAGAATTATTTATTTCAGCTTTTATTTCTTTCATCACATTCCCAGTGGGTCGGAAGTTTACATACACTCAATTAGTATTTGGTAGCATTGCCTTTAAATTGTTTAACTTGGGTCAAACATATAGGGTAGCCTTCCACAAGCTTCCAACAATAAGTTGGGTGAATTTTGTCCCATTTCTCCTGACAGAGCTGGTGTAACTGAGTCAGGCTTGTAGGCCTCCTTGCTCGCACGCTTTTTCAGTTCTGCCCACAAATTTTCTATGGGATTGAGGTCAGGGCTTTGTGATGGCCACTACAATACCTTGACTTTGTTGTCCTTAAGCCATTTTGCCACAACTTTGGAAGTATGCTTGGGGCCATTGTCTATTTGGAAGACCCATTTGCGACCAAGCTTTAACTTCCTGACTGATGTCTTGAGATGTTGCTTCAATATATCCATATACAGTGGGGCAAAAAAGTATTTAGTCAGCCACCAATTGTGCAAGTTCTCTCACTTAAAAAGACGAGAGAGGCCTGTAATTTTCATCATAGGTACACTTCAACTATGACAGACAAAATGAGCAAAGAAAATCCAGAAAATCACATTGTAGGATTTTTAATGAATTTATTTGCAAATTATGGTGGAAAATAAGTATTTGGTCACATACAAACAAGCAAGATTTCTGGCTCTCACAGACCTGTAACTTCTTCTTTAAGAGGCTCCTCTGTCCTCCACTCGTTACCTGTATTAATGGCACCTGTTTGAACTTGTTATCAGTATAAAAGACACCTGTCCACAACCTCAAACAGTCACACTCCAAACTCCACTATGGCCAAGACCAAAGAGCTGTCAAAGGACACCAGAAACAAAATCAGTAACACACTACGCCGCCAGGGACTAAAATCCTGCAGTGCCAGACGTGTCCCCCTGCTTAAGCCAGTACATGTTCAGGCCCGTCTGAAGTTTGCTAGAGAGCATTTGGATGATCCAGATGAGGATTGGGAGAATGTCATATGGTCAGATGAAACCAAAATATAACTTTTTGGTAAAAACTCAAAGAATGCTGAGTTGCATCCAAAGAACACCATACCTAGTGTGAAGCATGGGGGTGGAAACATCATGCTTTGGGGCTGTTTTTCTGCAAAGGGACCAGGACGACTGATCCGTGTAAAGGAAAGAATGAATGGGGCCATGTATCGTGAGATTTTGAGTGAAAACCTCCTTCCATCAGCAAGGGCATTGAAGATTAAACGTGGCTGGGTCTTTCAGCATGACAATGATCCCAAACACACCGCCGAACGAAGGAGTGGCTTCGTGAAGAAGCATTTCAAGGTCCTGGAGTGGCCTAGCCAGTCTCCAGATCTCAACCCCATAGAAAATCTTTGGAGGGAGTTGAAAGTCCGTGTTGCCCAGCGACAGCCCCAAAACATCACTGCTCTAGAGGAGATCTGCATGGAGGAATGGGCCAAAATACCAGCAACAGTGTGTGAAAACCTTGTGAAGACTTTCAGAAAACGTTTGACCTCTGTCATTGCCAACAAAGGGTATATAACAAAGTATTGAGATAAACTTTTGTTATTGACCAAATACTTATTTTCCACCATAATTTGCAAATAAATAAATTAAAAATCCTACAATGTGATTTTCTGGATTTCTTTTTCTCATTTCGTCTGTCATAGTTGAAGTGTACCTATGATGAAAATTACAGGCCTCTCTCATCTTTTTAAGTTGGAGAACTTGCACAATTGGTGGCTGACTAAATACTTTTTTGCCCCACTGTAAGTTTCCTTCCTCATGATGCCATCTATTTTGTGAAGTGCACCAGTCCCTCCTGCAGCAAAGCACCCTCACAACATGATGCTGCCACCCCCGGGCTTCACGGTTGGGATGGTGTTCTTGACTTGCAAGCCTCCTCCCCTTTTCCTCCAAACATAACGATGGTCATTACGGCCAAACAGTTCTATTTTTGTTTCATCAGACCAGAGGACATTTCTCCAAAAAGTACGATCTTTGTCCCTATGTGCAGTTGCAAACCGTAGTCTGGCTTTTTTATGGTGGTTTTGGAGCAGTGGCTTCTTCCTTACTGAGCGGCC
Source organism: Brachymystax lenok tsinlingensis (assembly GCA_030435695.1). Classification (NCBI taxonomy): domain Eukaryota; kingdom Metazoa; phylum Chordata; class Actinopteri; order Salmoniformes; family Salmonidae; genus Brachymystax; species Brachymystax lenok. The sequence goes on from CM059788.1 coordinate 47,041,399, forward strand.
TTTCAGGTTATGTCGATATAGGACTCGTTTTACTGTGGGTATAGATACTTTTGTACCTGTTTCCTCCAGCATCTTCACAAGGTCCTTTGCTGTTGTTCTGGGATTGATTTGCACTTTTCGCACCAAAGTACGTTCATCTCTAGGAGACAGAACGCGTCTCCTTCCTGAGTGGTATGACGGCTGCGTGGTCCCATGGTGTTTATACTTGCGTACTATTGTTTGTACAGATAAACGTGGTACCTTCAGGCGTTTGGAAATTGCTCCCAAGGACGAACCAGACTTGTGGAGGTCTTGGCTGATTTCGTTTGATTTTCCCATGACGTCAAGCAAAGAGGCACTGAGTTTGAAGGTAGGCCTTGAAATACATCCACAGGTACACCTCCAATTGACTCAAATTATGTCAATTAGCCTATCAGAAGCTTCTAAAGCCATGACATCATTTTCTGGAATTTTCCAAGCTGTTTAATGGCACAGTCAACTTAGTGTATGTAAACTTCTGACCCACTGAAATTGTGATACATTGAATTATAAGTGAAATAATCTGTCTGCAAACAATTGTTGGGAAAATTACTTGTGTCATGCACAAAGTAGATGTCCTAACCAACTTGCCAAAACTATAGTTTGTTAAGAAGAAATTTGTGGAGTGGTTGAAAAATGAGTTTTAATGAACTTCTTAGGGATTGGTGGGGCACTAGCGCCCCAATCCCGACACTACCAGGTGAAATGCAAGGCGCCAAATTCAAAATCCAAAAGTTGAATTATTAAACATGCACCCATATACAAGTGTTTCATACTCATCAAAAGCTCTGTTTCTTGGCAATATCACAGCGTTGTCAGATTTCAAAAAGGCTTTACGGCGAAAGCACCACATTTCATTTGTTTGAGTGTAGCACCTTCACTATTTTCTCATGACCATGAATTCATTAGCCTTCACGGTTCACACAAAACACATTTCACAGCGAAAACAAATCAATTACCTGTTGAAGAACTTCTGCTGATGGCTTCCAAAGTGTCCAACGAAGACAATCCATGGTTCTTTTGTTAGAAAAAGTAATGTATTATATCCATAAATCTTTGTTTAGTTTGCGTGTTATAATCAGAAACTACAGCCTCCACTCCTCCATTGAAACGTGACGAGAACTCGTTCAACTTAAAGCTATAAACTTGTCCAAGAACAATCAAAAATAATTTTAAATGTATCCTTAGGAAAACTTTTACGTATATTTACTATTATAAATCAACCGGAATATAAACTGAGCTATAAGAACGGAAAAAAACACAAAGCGTGCCTTCTCTTGACTTCCAAGGGGACACTTCCTGGTTTCCTCTTCTTCTCTGCTCTAAAGCATCCAAACAAATTCTGAACACTGTCTCGAGACTGTTGACATCCAGAGGAAGCAATAGGTACTGCATTCATATGCCCTTATATGGGCATTTTCATAAGGGAGGGGTTCCAAATGAGGCACTCTGTCAAAACCACTTTTTCCAGGACAGAAATTCCTCGGGGTTTCGCCTGCCATATCCGTTCTGCTTTACTCACAGACAAATGGTTAACACTTTTAAAAAATTCAGAGTGTTTCCTATACAATGGTACTAAATATGTGCATATCCTATTTTCTGGGCCTGAATGGGAGGCATTTTACTTTGGGCACGCCAGGGTCTCCAAAACGGTCACCTCGTGCGCAACTCCCTAAGAAGTTAATGACTCCAACCTAAGTGTATGTAAACTTCCGACTTCAACTGTACTTGTCCTTACCTGTAGGGTGAAGAGGAGCCCCAGGACAGGTAGTCATTGGGTCGAGGGGCGGGGCGAGGTACGATTGGCTGCTCCACTGCTGTGAGGTCACAAGAGTAGGACTTTATCATGGAGGAATTTTTACTGGCCAGCATTGCACGCTCGTTACGACGGAACTTAGCCCTCCTGTTCTGAAACCACACCTGGGGAGAGACAGGACAGGTAAACATCGTTAGAGAGAGAGCGATGACAGGTGAACATCATTAGAGAGAGAGAGAGAGATGACAGGTGAATATAGTTAGAGAGAGAGCGAGATGACAAGTGAACATCATTAGAGAGAGAGAGAGATGATAGGTGAACATCATTAGAGAGAGAGAGAGAGATGACAAGTGAACATCATTAGAGAGAGAGAGAGATGATAGGTGAACATCATTAGAGAGAGAGAGAGATGACAAGTGAACATCATTAGAGAGAGAGAGAGATGACAGGTGAACATCATTAGAGAGAGAGAGAGATGATAGGTGAACATCATTAGAGAGAGAGAGATGACAGGTGAACATAGTTAGAGAGAGAGAGAGATGACAAGTGAACATCATTAGAGAGAGAGAGAGAGAGAGATGACAAGTGAACATCATTAGAGAGAGAGAGAGATGATAGGTGAACATCATTAGAGAGAGAGAGATGACAAGTGAACATCATTAGAGAGAGAGAGAGATGACAGGTGAACATCATTAGAGAGAGAGAGATGATAGGTGAACATCATTAGAGAGAGAGAGAGATGACAGGTGAACATAGTTAGAGAGAGAGAGAGATGACAAGTGAACATCATTAGAGAGAGAGAGAGAGATGACAAGTGAACATCATTAGAGAGAGAGAGAGATGATAGGTGAACATCATTAGAGAGAGAGAGAGATGATAGGTGAACATTATTAGAGAGAAAGCGAGATGACAAGTGAACATCATTAGAGAGAGAGAGATGATAGGTGAACATCATTAGAGAGAGAGAGAGAGAGATGACAGGTGAACATCATTAGAGAGAGAGGAGATGATAGGTGAACATCATTAGAGAGAGAGAGATGATAGGTGAATGACCTAGGCAAGTGGTGATGAAAGAGATAATGTCTCTAGAAAGAGTGATGTCATCGCATGTGTGGAGTGGAACTAAAGGGTTGGATAAGGCATATTGAGGCAGGGCTAGAGGCTCTACTGTGAAATAAGGCAATAAACACTAACCAGAACAGCAATGGACAAGGCATATTGACAATGAGGAGAGGCATGCTTAGCCTAGTGAACATAGCGTTTCAGCAGCTAGCTGGGGGTAACAAGCAACGTCTAGCAGGCCTAACAAAGACGGAGGAAGTCTGTTTATAGCCTCCTCACGCGTTTCCGTCAGTAGACCAGTTGTGATGGGGTTTCGTGTGGTGAAGGGGACCAGGCCAGTTGGCACAACAAATTGTCCGATGGACCTGAATTAGCTAGCAGCCGATATGCTCTGGACAGCGAGGCGTTAGCAGGCGCAGTTAGCTGATGGGCGTTCAGGTGGCGGCGTCGCGTCGGAGGGCCGGGTTGAAATATCTCCCTCGGGCAGATAACGTCGGCAGTCACTTGAAGGCCCGGTAGGTCTCCACACCGGCAGTAAGCGGGTCGGATAGGAGTTGTAGCCCAGCAGCGTGCTGAAACTCCTCAGTCAGCCGGGAGAAGGGCTAGCTTCAGGCTGGTGGTGTATTGCTATGAGACCGGCGTTGGCGATGGCACTCAGGTAGCAGCTAGCTAGCTGCAAGATCCAGTTGAAAAATATCCAACTTGCGGTAGGGATCCGGGGGATATGGAGGAAAAATAAATAAAAATAGGTCCGGTAAGCTCAGGTTTAGTCGTGTTATACGGAGAGCTTTTCGAGCTGAAGGTTAGCTGATGCCGCTAGCAATAGTAAGCTAAATACTAACGTTAGCTAGTTGTTATTTGACCAGATTCGGAAAAAACAACAACAAAAAACCACAGATCCGCACCACATTGGGTGAGGCAGGTTGCAGGAGAGTGTTTTGAAGTTGGATTTTAGAGAGCACATATAAAAGATATGTGAAGAAAATATATAAAATATTATAAGAGGCGATATTTACACAGGACAGGACGGGACAAGACAAATACACGTCTAACTGCTACGCCATCTTGGATCTAAATGACAAGTGAACATCATTAGAGAGAGAGAGAGATGACAAGTGAACATCATTAGAGAGAGAGAGAGATGATAGGTGAACATCATTAGAGAGAGAGAGAGATGATAGGTGAACATTATTAGAGAGAAAGCGAGATGACAAGTGAACATCATTAGAGAGAGAGAGAGGTGATAGGTGAACATCATTAGAGAGAGAGAGAGAGATGACAGGTGAACATCATTAGAGAGAGAGAGAGAGATGATAGGTGAACATCATTAGAGAGAGAGAGAGATGACAGGTGAACATCATTAGAGAGAGAGAGAGAGATGACAGGTGAATATAGTTAGAGAGAGAGCGAGATGACAGGTGAATATAGTTAGAGAGAGAGAGAGATGACAAGTGAACATCATTAGAGAGAGAGAGAGATGATAGGGGAACATCATTAGAGAGAGAGATGACAGGTGAACATCATTAGCGAGAGAGAGAGAGAGAGATGACAGGTGAATATAGTTAGAGAGAGAGCGAGATGACAAGTGAACATCATTAGAGAGAGAGAGATGATAGGGGAACATCATTAAAGAGAGAGAGAGATGATAAGTGAACATCATTAGAGAGAGAGAGAGATGATAGGTGAACATCATTAGAGAGAGAGATGATAGGTGAACATCGTTAGAGAGAGAGATGACAGGTGAACATCGTTAATGAGAGAGAGAGATGACAGACGGAACGTTGTTAGAGAAAGAGACAGAGGACAGGTGTACATCGTTAGAGAGAGCAAGAAAGGACAGGTCAACATCGTTAGAGAGAGAGAGAACAGATGAACATCGTGAGAGAGAGGACAGGTGAACATTATTAGAGAGAGAGAGAGAGGACAGGTGAACATCGGTGGAGAGAGAGAGAGGACAGGTGAATGTCGTTAGGGAGAGAGAGATGACAGGTGAACATCATTAGAGAGAGAGAGAAATGATAGGTGAACATCGTTAGAGAGAGAGATGACAGGTGAACATCATTAGAGAGAGAGAGAGATGACAGGTGCACATCGTTAGAGAGAAAGATGACAGATGAACATCATTAGAGAGAGAGATGACAGGTGAACATCGTTAGAGAGAGAGATGACAGGTGAACATCATTAGAGAGAGATGATAGGTAAACATCGTTAGAGAGAGAGATGACAGGTTAACATCATTAGAGAGAGAGAGATGATAGGTGAACATCATTAGAGAGAGAGAGAGATGATAGGTGAACATCGTTAGAGAGAGAGATGACAGGTGAACATCATTAGAGAGAGAGAGAGATGACAGGTGAACATCATTAGAGAGAGAGCGAGATGATAGGTGAACATCATTAGAGAGAGAGATGACAGGTGAACATCGTTAGAGAGAGAGCGAGATGATAGGTGAACATCGTTAGAGAGAGAGAGAGATGATAGGTGAACATCGTTAGAGAGAGAGAGAGATGATAGGTGAACATCATTAGAGAGAGAGCGAGATGATAGGTGAACATCATTAGAGAGAGAGATGATAGGTGAACATCGTTAGAGAGAGAGAGAGATGATAGGTGAACATCGTTAGAGAGAGAGAGAGATGACAGGTGAACATCATTAGAGAGAGAGATGATAGGTGAACATCATTAGAGAGAGAGAGAGATGATAGGTGAACATCGTTAGAGAGAGAGAGAGATGATAGGTGAACATCATTAGAGAGAGAGAGAGATGATAGGTGAACATCGTTAGAGAGAGAGAGAGATGATAGGTGAACATCGTTAGAGAGAGAGAGAGATGATAGGTGAACATCGTTAGAGAGAGAGAGAGATGACAGGTGATCATCGTTAATGAGAGAGAGATGACAGACGGAACATTGTTAGAGAAAGATTGTTCTGTTAGATGATAGGTGAACATCGTTAGAGAGAGAGAGATGACAGACGGAACATTGTTAGAGAAAGATTGTTCTGTTAGATGATAGGTGAACATCGTTAGAGAGAGAGAGGACAGGTGAACATCGTTAGAGAGTGGACAGGTACCCGTAGCTCAGAGAGGTTAACCCTGACTCTCACCTGTACTCGTACCTCAGTGAGTTTAACCCTGACTCTTGCCTGTACCCGTACCTCAGTGAGTTTAACCCTGACTCTCACGTACCTCAATGAGGTTAACACTCACTTTCACCTGTACCCGTACCTCAGTGAGGTTGACCCTGACTCTCACCTGTACCCGTACCTCAGAGAGGTTAACCCTGACTCTCACCTGTACCCGTACCTCAGAGAGGTTAACCCTGACTCTCACCTGTACCCGTACCTCAGAGAGGTTAACCCTGACTCTCACCTGTACTCGTACCTCAGTGAGTTTAACCCTGACTCTCGCCTGTACCCGTACCTCAGTGAGTTTAACCCTGACTCTCACGTACCTCAATGAGGCTAACACTCACTTTCACCTGTACCCGTACCTCAGTGAGGTTGACCCTGACTCTCACCTGTACCCGTACCTCAGAGAGGTTAACCCTGACTCTCACCTGTACCCGTACCTCAGAGAGGTTAACCCTGACTCTCACCTGTACCCGTACCTCAGAGAGGTTAACCCTGACTCTCGCCTGTACCCGTACCTCAGTGAGTTTAACCCTGACTCTCACCTGTACCCGTACCTCAGAGAGGTTAACCCTGACTCTCACCTGTACCCGTACCTCAGAGAGGTTAACCCTGACTCTCACCTGTACCCGTACCTCAGAGAGGTTAACCCTGACTCTCACCTGTACCCGTACCTCAGAGAGGTTAACCCTGACTCTCGCCTGTACCCGTACCTCAGTGAGTTTAACCCTGACTCTCACCTGTACCCGTACCTCAGAGAGGTTAACCCTGACTCTCACCTGTACCCATACCTCAGAGAGGTTAACCCTGACTCTCACCTGTACCCGTACCTCAGTAAGTTTAACCCTGACTCTCACGTACCTCAATGAGGCTAACACTCACTTTCACCTGTACCCGTACCTCAGTGAGGTTAACCCTGACTCTCACCTGTACCTCAATGAGGCTAACACTCACTTTCACCTGTACCCGTACCTCAGTGAGGTTAACCCTGACTCTCACCTGTACCCGTACCTCAGAGAGGTTAACCCTGACTCTCACCTGTACCCGTGTCTCAATGAGGTTAACCCTGCGTGCCAGGTCCTCCCGTACGAAGGCGTCAGGGTAGTGTGTCCTCTCAAACACTCTCTCTAGTGCCTGCAGCTGACTGCTGTTGAAGGTTGTTCTGTTACGACGTTGCTTCTTCCTCTTCTTCCCCTCAGAACTCACATGCTCATCTAGATACACATGTCAAAATGAACACTGACAAACACGCAAACAGGTATATGGAAATATAGCCCTGTACACATTGAGCGCGGTACAGAACAGATTCCCAATACACACATCACGAATACAGCCCTGCTACATAGAACCAAACGTTGACTGTGGATTGTGTTTTTTTGTTCTAGACTTTAGGATTGACTTTTGCTTCAATTGTGTTTTATTTGGTTTCGATATTAATTATAAGTTCTGCTTTCAGATCTTTCAGAACCTTTACGTGATAATATTGGCACAGTCATAGTCATCCACGAGAAATAAACATTCAAGATTATAACACATCTACTGTTATAAACGGAACACCCGATGAATGTTATTTGACCATTCAAAACCCTGAACCTCAACTGGCCAGTTATTGTCTCATTGTGTATTTCTAACCTGATAAATGGTCATTGAAATGGAAGTTGTGCATCTTGAAGATTCCCCTGACCTTTCAGAGAGCAGTTATCACAGCCAGATGGAAGGTGAGGGACGGATTCCTAACTGAAGCCTGCTGGCTAAGCGATATATATAACGGGGCCTGTAATTAACCTTAAATGTCTACAATTAATACATAACATTAGTTATTACTTAGAAATAACAATTAGGTCTATTGATAAATGTTTACAAAGAATTTGTTAACAGTTTTAGTATAAGGAAATGATTTGTATAAATGCTAAATAATTTACTGCTTATTACAAATGACAAATTTGAGGAATAAATGGACATGTATTTTCCAATTAAAATAAGTACACGTCCTTAAAAAAACACCAAGTCATGCCCCAATCTATAAATGTGGTATTCTAGTTAGACAAATGCAGTGTGGTTTAAAAGGAGAATGAAACACATACTGTAATCCATTGGGCCTTTTGATACGTTTTGACTTTGTGAGTATTTGTAAGCTTACTCTACAATGATCGCCGCTGTTACAGGCTACAATTAAACATGTATTTATAACCTTTAAAATCAAGAAGACAAAAAAACATTCCTATTATTCTCATTTTATCAACTTCTTACACATTTTGACTATGGAACAGAGACTTGGGATTCTCTCTCTGAGAATTGACACTTCAATAAAGGAGCTCTCACTAGTTAGGCCTTCACCCAACCAGCCAGAGTATTGAAATAACAGAGCTGCCACTAGATAGGCCTTCACCCAACCAGCCAGAGTATTGAAATAACAGAGCTGCCACTAGTTAGGCCTTCACCCAACCAGCCAGAGTATTGAAATAACAGAGCTGCCACTAGTTAGGCCTAAACCCAACTTGCGACTGGAACGAGCTGCAACAAACACTCAAACTGGACAGTTTTATCTCCATCTCTTCATTCAAAGACTCAGTCATGGACACTCTTACTGACAGCTGTGGCTGCTTCGCGTGATGTATTGTTGTCTCTACCTTCTTGGCCTTTGTGCTGTTGTCTGTGCCCAATAATGTTTGTACCATGTTGTGTTGCTGCCATGTTGTGTTGCTACCATGTTGTTGTCATGTTGTGTTGCTACCATGCTATGTTGTCGTCTTAGGTCTGTCTTTATGTAGTGTTGTGTTGTCTGTCTTTATGTAGTGTGGTGTCTCTCTTGTCGTAATGTGTGTTTTTTCCAATTTATTTATTATTTCATTTATTTTTATTTTTAATCCCAGGCCCCCTGTCCCCGCAGGAGGCCTTTTTGCCTTCTGGTAGGCCGTCATTGTAAATAAGAATTGGTTCTTAACTGACTTGCCGAGTTAAATAAAGGTGAAATAAAAATATATAAATAAATAGTGACGTTGAATAATCAGCCTCGTTCATCCAGCCGCCTCAGAAGAAACACCTCACATGATTAACTTAAGAGGCCTTGTCAACATTCATTTCTGAACGGTGTAAACAAACACAGAGCTGCATGTTTACACTAGATTGCGTCCAAAATTGAACATCCTGTAAGAACTCATTTATAGCCTGCTTTAGAGGGACAAGGTCCCGCTTTTTAGGTTTGCATTGATTATTGGTATTTATTAAAGAATATACTACTTTTTTGAAGCATTTATTTAGGAATATACTTAAGCCTACAGTTTAAAAAAATAACTCAAATTCAGAAACTGATTTTACACATTTAAAATGGATTTCCACTTGATTTAGTTGGTCTAAAATAAAGGCCTAGAATATTCTCCTCTGCATGCTGTCTCTGGCTACGAGACGATGGGATTCTGACATTGATTACAGTACTCAGTAGGCCTACACGTGTAGTGATAAGTCTGATGTTTATAATGTCATGAACATAACACATAAGACGTGTGACACAGAATTAGGACTAAGCCTGGTCCTGAAATGTAAGCCTAAAAGCATTCAAGTCTAAAAGACGGCATAACAGAATCACTTTACAGTGTTGTCTTTATTTTTAAAGTAAACTACTTATTTCTGCTAATTATGTTTTTTTTTTTACAAGTAAAGACCAACAATTTTAGGGCGATATTGGCAACGGACCCACTGCATCACAGGGTGATGACATCACAATAACAGTTATTAGGCTACTGTGGTCGTTCCACTGGTGTACCAGTGTGTGCCATAGCTACATACGAGTACACCGAGGTCCGAACCTCCTAAAGAAAATAACTCAGTCAGGGGGGGGTCACAATTTACTGTCGACAGTTAGACTAGTAAAATACACAAGGTGTCATTCAGAAACGTGGTCGTGCATCAGCAGAGGTGTTATATGTCATTCCCTGACGATCACTCAATTAGCGGATGTCCAGAATATCAATATGTGATTGGTAAATTACTCTAGTGAGTCTTGTCAGGTATCTAAACTCGTAGTAATCATGGCCGAAATATTGACCAGGCATGAAGGGCACGTGCCCAGGGGCCCACTACTCCACTTTGATTCTGTTAAGTCACTCTCGTTCAGATACCATATGTGTTTGTAGCGGCTAATTGTATAGCTAATAGGCTATGTGTGTTTGTAGCGGCTAATTGTATAGCTAATAGGCTATGTGTGTTTGTAGCGGCTAATTGTATAGCTAATAGGCTATTTGTGTTTGTAGCGGCTAATTGTATAGCTAATAGGCTATGTGTGTTTGTAGCGGCTAATTGTATAGCTAATAGGCTATGTGTGTTTGTAGCGGCTAATTGTATAGCTAATAGGCTATGTGTGTTTGTAGCGGCTAATTGTATAGCTAATAGGCTATGTGTTTGTAGCGTCTAATTGTATAGCTAATAGGCTATGTGTTTGTAGCGGCTAATTGTATAGCTAATAGGCTATGTGTTTGTAGCGGCTAATTGTATAGCTAATAGGCTATGTGTGTTTGTAGCGGCTAATTGTATAGCTAATAGGCTATTTGTGTTTAGCAAGCTAATTGTATAGCTAATAGGCTATGTGTGTTTATGGCAGCTAATTGTATAGCTAATAGGCTATGTGTGTTTGTAGCGGCTAATTGTATAGCTAATAGGCTATGTGTGTTTGTAGCGGCTAATTGTATAGCTAATAGGCTATGTGTTTGTAGCGTCTAATTGTATAGCTAATAGGCTATGTGTTTGTAGCGGCTAATTGTATAGCTAATAGGCTATGTGTTTGTAGCGGCTAATTGTATAGCTAATAGGCTATGTGTTTGTATCGGCTAATTGTATAGCTAATAGGCTATGTGTGTTTGTATGCTAATTGTATAGCTAATAGGCTATGTGTTTATAGCAGCTAATTGTATAGCTAATAGGCTATGTGTGTTTATGGCTAATTGTATAGCTAATAGGCTATGTTTGTTTGTAGCGGCTAATTGTATAGCTAATAGGCTATGTGTTTGTAGCGGCTAATTGTATAGCTAATAGGCTATGTGTTTGTAGCGGCTAATTGTATAGCTAATAGGCTATGTGTGTTTGTAGTGCTAATTGTATAGCTAATAGGCTATGTGTTTATGGCAGCTAATTGTATAGCTAATAGGCTATGTGTTTGTAGCAAGCTAATTGTATAGCTAATAGGCTATGTGTGTTTGTAGCAGCTAATTGTATAGCTAATAGGCTATGTTTGTTTGTAGCAGCTAATTGTATAGCTAATAGGCTATGTGTTTAGCAGCTAATTGTATAGCTAATAGGCTATGTGTTTGTAGCGGCTAATTGTATAGCTAATAGGCTATGTGTGTTTGTAGAGGCTAATTGTATAGCTAATAGGCTATGTTTGTTTGTAGCGGCTAATTGTATAGCTAATAGGCTATGTGTTTGTAGCGGCTAATTGTATAGCTAATAGGCTATGTGTGTTTGTAGCGGCTAATTGTATAGCTAATAGGCTATGTGTGTTTGTAGCGGCTAATTGTATAGCTAATAGGCTATGTGTTTGTAGCGTCTAATTGTATAGCTAATAGGCTATGTGTTTGTAGCGGCTAATTGTATAGCTAATAGGCTATGTGTTTGTAGCGGCTAATTGTATAGCTAATAGGCTATGTGTTTGTATCGGCTAATTGTATAGCTAATAGGCTATGTGTGTTTGTAGCGGCTAATTGTATAGCTAATAGGCTATGTGTTTGTAGCGGCTAATTGTATAGCTAATAGGCTATGTGTGTTTGTAGCGGCTAATTGTATAGCTAATAGGCTATGTTTGTTTGTAGCAGCTAATTGTATAGCTAATAGGCTATGTGTTTATGTAGCAACTAATTGTATAGCTAATAGGCTATGTGTTTGTAGCGGCTAATTGTATAGCTAATAGGCTATGTGTGTTTGTAGCGGCTAATTGTATAGCTAATAGGCTATGTGTTTGTAGCGGCTAATTGTATAGCTAATAGGCTATGTGTTTGTAGCGGCTAATTGTATAGCTAATAGGCTATGTGTGTTTGTAGCGGCTAATTGTATAGCTAATAGGCTATGTTTGTTTGTAGCGGCTAATTGTATAGCTAATAGGCTATGTGTTTGTAGCGGCTAATTGTATAGCTAATAGGCTATGTGTTTGTAGCGGCTAATTGTATAGCTAATAGGCTATGTGTGTTTGTAGAGGCTAATTGTATAGCTAATAGGCTATGTTTGTTTGTAGCGGCTAATTGTATAGCTAATAGGCTATGTGTTTGTAGCGGCTAATTGTATAGCTAATAGGCTATGTGTGTTTGTAGCGGCTAATTGTATAGCTAATAGGCTATGTGTTTGTAGCGGCTAATTGTATAGCTAATAGGCTATGTGTTTGTAGCGGCTAATTGTATAGCTAATAGGCTATGTGTTTGTAGCGGCTAATTGTATAGCTAATAGGCTATGTGTTTGTAGCGGCTAATTGTATAGCTAATAGGCTATGTGTTTGTAGCGGCTAATTGTATAGCTAATAGGCTATGTGTTTGTAGCGGCTAATTGTATAGCTAATGTGTTGTAGATCCACCGAGGTGAATGAAGCTACAATGACCAAGGTGATAATGGCTGGGGTCATTTTGCCTTGTTTTTGTTGTTCTCCAGATAGCATTTTAGAGTTTTTAAATTGTATAGAAATGCAGATTTGCTCTGAAGTGTTGTGATTGATCAATCTAATAGAGTATAGAGGCTCTATAAAAAGTGTTGTGATTGATCAATCTAATAGAGTATAGAGGCTCTATGAAAAGGGTTGTGATTGATCAATCTAATAGAGTATAGAGGCTCTATGAAAAGGGTTGTGATTGATCAATCTAATAGAATATAGAGGCTCTATAAAAAGTGTTGTGATTGATCAATCTAATAGAGTATAGAGGCTCTATGAAAAGGGTTGTGATTGATCAATCTAATAGAGTATAGAGGCTCTATGAAAAGGGTTGTGATTGATCAATCTAATAGAATATAGAGGCTCTATGAAAAGGGTTGTGATTGATCAATCTAATAGAGTATAGAGGCTCTATGAAAAGGGTTGTGATTGATCAATCTAATAGAGTATAGAGGCTCTATAAAAAGTGTTGTGATTGATCAATCTAATAGAATATAGAGGCTCTTTAAAAAGTGTTGTGATTGATCAATCTAATAGAGTATAGAGGCTCTATGAAAAGGGTTGTGATTGATCAATCTAATGGAGTATAGAGGCTCTATAAAAAAAAACAAGAATAAAAGCATTTGTTCATTGTGCGTTTTGAGCAGCTTTCTGCGCCTCCATCCCTTCCCAGGTTACAGGTTATGAACGCATGAAGAAAACATTGGTGTTGTTTCACGGACGTGTGTTCACTAACAATTGTCTCTGTCTGATATCACCGCGTATTTACAGCTATTGTAAGACCGGAGGAAGGCGACACCCGTTCACCTTACTTACTCTCCTGCTGCTGGGTCGTATCACTGCCGCTGGTCAGCCCCGGGGACTCCACCATACCCCCGGTGCTCTCATCGGCCTGAGCCTCCTCCAGGTCCAACAGGTGACTGACGGAGAAGCTCTTCTTGGCCTGCAGTGTTTCCAGGTGGGCTGATACCGGGCTCTCCAGGCGGCTAGTCAGTGAGTCTTGTCTGTCCATTCCATTCCCATGGCCAGAAGTCATGACGCGGACTTTAATACAGAGGGGCAAAACACCCAGTAGCGTATAACAAAACCTACCTCGCTAACTTAGAGTCGACGCACAGAACAAAAATATCAAGAATAACTCCAAACCCATAACAGCGCTGGTTTCAACTCGAGACAGGGCTCGTTTTGTAGGACTTTGGTTGGAAAGCAGATCCAAATCACTCCATTTTAAGCACGAAGTCCTCCGTTCAATTCCACCCGATAAGAGGCCCCTCACCTCGTCAAGTAAAAACCCGAAACATACAACACCACAACATTTGGCTTCTTCCTGGACATTCCCCGGAGTTTCAAACACAAATAGTAGTAGGCTAAAATTTCTCCTCTCCTCGCCTGAGTCCAGACCGCAGTATGACTGAGCCGAGGTTAAAGTTTCTCCTCTCCTCGCCTGTGAGTCCAGACCGCAGTATGACTGAGCCGAGGTTAAAGTTTCTCCTCTCCTCGCCTGTGAGTCCAGACCGCAGTATGACTGAGCCGAGGTTAAAGCCTCTCCTCGCCTGTGAGTCCAGACCGCCCAGTATGACTGAGCCGAGGTTAAAGTTTCTCCTCTCTCGCCTGTGAGTCAGTATGACTGAGCCGAGGTAAGCGGCCTGTGAGTCCAGACCGCAGTATGTCTGAGTCCGTATGACGTTCTCCTCTCTTCGCCGAGTCCAGACCCTGAGCATTTTCTCCTCTCCTGCCTGTGAGTGAGCCGTTAAGCGCCTGTGTGAGCCACCGCCTGTGAGTCCGAGACTGAGCGCAAGCTGACTCTAGCCAGGTTCCTTTCTCCTCTCCTCGCCTGTGAGTCCAGACCGCAGTATGACTGAGCCGAGGTTAAAGTTTCTCCTCTCCTCGCCTGTGAGTCCAGACCGCAGTATGACTGAGCTGAGGTAAACGTTGAGGTTAACGTTTCTCCTCTCCTCGCCTGTGAGTCCAGACCGCAGTATGACTGAGCTGAGGTAAAAAAAATAAACGATGAGGTCTCACATTCTCGCGTTTTGAGTAAAATCTATCGCTCAATGCCCAGGACCCTGCCTCTGGTATCGGGAAGGGAACAGGCCGCAGTGAGTGTCACCCACAGGGCGGCTGAGAGGGGGAATAGAGCACCATTTGAAGACCCTGGGGTAAACCGATCGCCCTAAAGGGAGTCTGCAATGACGTGGCAAGGCTTTCTGCGCTGACTCGGACAGTCCATGGCCTGCTGTGTGAAGCACCACACCCCCTTCAACAATGCGCCGATTAACCGAATTAACTTTAGGCAGTTGGAAATTGGGATTATGATCATTGAAGTCTATGCCTCTCAGTGTTTTCATTGCAGCCAGATGGTAATAATTAGAATGGATTTATGGAGGATAATATATTTGAATAGAGCATTGTTTTGAATAGGTAGGCTCACACACAATATTTACAAGCTGATTTACATGCATGCGCAATGGTATGGGGCTACAACATGTCTGCAGTATATCAGTTGGAGGTTGTCATTTGACATTTTAAAATCATAGCTTCGCCATAACTCAAACCCTCTGTCTCTGCACAGCGGGGACCCTACATCGCCCCCAAAAAAAAAAAAAAAAATACGACAGCGGGACATTTATAATTCTGTCTGCACAGGCTGGGTCTGCAGTCACACGCAAACTCTACTCAGAGGAAAAAGGGGTTTTGAAACGTTAACAGTTGCGTGCGTTGTTCGCCTGGTCGGTCAGAGAGAGAGAGAGATGATGGAATGGCATCCACGGGCCTGTTCTGAGGTCCAAGCTGCCTGCCTGGCCCAGCCAACCCATTTTAGCCCCGGGCCCCCTGCCCCCCCCCCATCTGGCAAAATAACTCTTGATGCCATCAAAGGGCTGCAGATTGAATCCAGATGTGGGCGCGGTGCCTCTCTGCCTCTCTCGTTCTTTCCGTGGATGTAATTAAAGCACAGCGCGCAGGGATTGGGCAGTCTACTCCTCCTCATTAGTTCTCTCCTCCTTTCCTTTCCTTGTCTTCATCCCTCGCGTCAAGCCAAAGTGCTCTGTTCATGCAGCCAGTCTTTTCTCGTCTATAAATCAGAGTGGGCCAAACCTTGTCAACATGTGTTGGGTTAGGAGAAAGGGTTTTCTTGTGTTTTCTTTTTCTCTTTCTCTTCTTCTATTTAGGTTTATTAAAAGCCGTGTTGTTTTAAACAATAACAACAACCCACACACCATATTGCATCATAAATGTTATCTTTTGGTTGAACAAAATTGAGTTATTTTTTTGAATATTTCAAGAATATTAAAATCTGCAGCACATAAAGGCCTATCATATTTGTTACAATAATTATATATAGGTGATAAATACTTTTGTTTGCTTACGGTCATCCCACCAATTATAGTAAAAGTAGGCCTACAACCTATTTTGTGGGAAACCTTTTTTACTGCAGTTTGCAGCCCAGACATAAAAAGTTACGTGTTGGGCCTAGCTTGATGGATAGAAGGAAAGGCAAGCAAATATACAACTATTTTTGTGTTCTTGATTATATCTCATGTGCAGTCTAAAACACAGTTATAAACCACACATTGATCAAAATAACCGATTGGAGATGTGTAGCCTGTACATTTGAACGTTTCATGTAATCATGCTCACAGAAATACAGACGTCTGATATTAAAATCCCCAAAATATAAAATAAAAAAATAACAATTATTAGGAGTTTATAAAAAATGTTTAGTAATTGTTTCAATTGAAGCATAACTTCAGACATGGAGTTTCGAATGGTGTTTCTAGCTTATTATAGCAAACATTAATATAGGCTACTACATCGACCTCAACCCTCCAAATAAAATGTGTAATTCATCTTTTGAAGAACAGCTATAATGATGCATTTATCAGCTTAATGAAAACGAAAATAATTTAAACAATTGTATCAGTATTAATAATAATATTATCATCAAATAAACATAGGTTAACAATGCCAGTGATTGCAGTGAAGAATTCGATGCTTATTTCCCCACGTTGATAAAAGCTGCAACCGTTGCGTCCTGTATAATTCAGAACAGATTTGGTTTGATGAGGAAACAACAGTGTGATTACCGACTGGGCAAAAAACGGGATGAATCAACATTGTGTCAACATTGTGTCAACATTGTGTCCAACTCATTTCAACAACAAAGAAATCTCTAAAAAAATATTTTACCTTTATTTAACTCGGCAAGTCAGTTAAGAACAAATTCTTATTTACAATGACGGCCTACCAGAAGGCAAAATGCCTCCTGCTGGGACGGGGGCCTGGGATTAAATAAACAAATACACATATACATATATATATATATATATATATATATATATATATATATATATATATATATATATATATATATATATATATATATATATTTCTAAATATAGGACAAAACACACATTATGACAAGAGAGACAACACAACACTTCATAAAGACAGACCTAAGACAACAACATAACATGGCAGCAACACAACATGACAACAACATGGTAGCAACACAACATGGCAGCAGCACAAAACATGTTACAAACATTATTGGGCCCAGACAACAGCACAAAGGCCAAGAAGGTAGAGACAACAATACATCACGCAAAGCAGCCACAACTGTCAGTAAGAGAGTCCATGACTGAGTCATTGAATGAAGAGATGGAGATAAAACTGTCCAGTTTTGAGTGTTTGTTGCAGCTCGTTCCAGTCGCTAGCTGCAGCGAACTGAACAGACGAGCGACCCAGGGATGCGTGCGCTTTGGGGACCTTTAACAGAATGTGACTGGCAGAACGGGTGTTGTATGTGGAGGATGAGGGCTGCAGTAGGTATCCCAGATAGGGGGGGAATGAGGCCTAATATGATGACATTGAATCAACATCGAAAACTGATTGGATTTGCAAAGTCACCGACATAAGGGAATTTCGTATTTTTTTTCATCCAACTTTGAACCTAAATCCAATGACAACGTGCGATGTTTTGTTGATTACATGTTAATTGAGAACTCAACTAAATCAAAACTAGACGTTGACATGATGTCTATGCCCATTGGGTAGTGTTTACAGCTGATTTTGACACCATTCACTGCAGGGAGCTACCAGTCAGACACATCTGCCAATAATGAATTAAACCATGGTCAACTATAAATCAAGAAATGTCAGAACGAATCCAATTAACCAACCCTAATTGCACTATATCAGTGATCCAAATGCAATATATATGTATACAACCTGCATAAATTTACACAAGACATACTAAGAATGGTATGTACAGCATTAGATACACTATGTATACAAAGGTATGTGGACACCCCTTCAAATTAGTGGATTTGGCTATTTCCTGCCACAATAAGCAAATCCCCGCAGCAATGTTCCAACATCTAGTGGAAAGCCTTCCCAGAAGAGTGGAGGCTGTTATAGCAGCAATGTCCCAACATCTAGTGGAAAGCCTTCCCAGAAGAGTGGAGGCTGTTATAGCAGCAATGTTCCAACATGTAGTGGAAAGCCTTCCCAGAAGAGTGGAGGCTGTTATAGCAGCAATGTTCCAACATCTAGTGGAAAGCCTTCCCAGAATAGTGGAGGCTGTTATAGCAGCAATGTTCCAACATCTAGTGGAAAGCCTTCCCAGAAGAGTGGAGGCTGTTATAGCAGCAATGTTCCAACATGTAGTGGAAAGCCTTCCCAGAAGAGTGGAGGCTGTTATAGCAGCAATGTTCCAACATCTAGTGGAAAGCCTTCCCAGAATAGTGGAGGCTGTTATAGCAGCAATGTTCCAACATCTAGTGGAAAGCCTTCCCAGAAGAGTGGAGGCTGTTATAGCAGCAATGTTCCAACATCTAGTGGAAAGCCTTCCCAGAAGAGTGGAGGCTGTTATAGCAGCAATGTTCCAACATCTATTGGAAATCCTTCCCAGAAGAGTGGAGGCTGTTATAGCAGCAATGTTCCAACATCTAGTGGAAAGCCTTCCCAGAAGAGTGGAGGCTGTTATAGCAGCAATGTTCCAACATCTAGTGGAAAGCCTTCCCAGAAGAGTGGAGGCTGTTATAGCAGCAATGTTCCAACATCTAGTGGAAAGCCTTCCCAGAAGAGTGGAGGCTGTATTAGCAGTAATGTCCCAACATCTAGTGGAAAGCCTTCCCAGAAGAGTGGAGGCTGTTATAGCAGCAATGTTCCAACATCTAGTGGAAAGCCTTCCCAGAAGAGTGGAGGCTGTTATAGCAGCAATGTTCCAACATCTAGTGGAAAGCCTTCCCAGAAGAGTGGAGGCTGTTATAGCAGCAATGTTCCAACATCTAGTGGAAAGCCTTCCCAGAAGAGTGGAGGCTGTTATAGCAGTAATGTTCCAACATCTAGTGGAAAGCCTTCCCAGAAGAGTGGAGGCTGTATTAGCAGTAATGTCCCAACATCTAGTGGAAAGCCTTCCCAGAAGAGTGGAGGCTGTTATAGCAGCAATGTTCCAACATCTAGTGGAAAGCCTTCCCAGAAGAGTGGAGGCTGTTATAGCAGCAATGTTCCAACATCTAGTGGAAAGCCTTCCCAGAAGAGTGGAGGCTGTTATAGGGGGGGACAAATTCCGTATTAATGCTCATGATTTTGGAATGAGATGTTCGGCAAGCAGGTGTCCACATACTGTTGGTCATGTAGTGTATATTAGCATGACCCATGTCAAGATCCAGTATATCAATACATATGCAGTGTGTATAGACAATGTAACTAAAATGCATTGCACATTAGTATCAATATTAGAATAGGGTTATTCTATATATCGACAATCCAGTAGTTAAATACACAGTACAAAACCCCATGGTGAATTGGATAGAATTGCAAGAAAATAGCTTCTGGACCTTAGTCCAGAATATAAATATATACAGTATGTATGTGAATAGAACATGTGTACACCAGTAGTTATATAGGATGAACCATGACTAGAATACAGTATATACATATGAAGTGATCAGCAGTAGTTATATAGGATGAGCCTTGACTAGAATACAGTATATACATATGAAGTGGACAGCAGTAGTTATATAGGATGAACCAGGACTAGAATACAGTATATACAGTGGGGCAAAAAAGTATTTAGTCAGCCACCAATTGTGCAAGTTCTCTCACTTAAGATGAGAGAGGCCTGTAATTTTCATCATAGGTACACTTCAACTATGACAGACAAAATGAGGAAAAAAAATCCAGAAAATCACATTGTAGGATTTTTAATGAATTTATTTGCAAATTATGGTGGAAAATAAGTATTTGGTCACATACAAACAAGCAAGATTTCTGGCTCTCACAGACCTGTAACTTCTTCTTTAAGAGGCTCCTCTGTCCTCCACTCGTTACCTGTATTAATGGCACCTGTTTGAACTTGTTATCAGTATCAAAGACACCTGTCCACAACCTCAAACAGTCACACTCCAAACTCCACTATGGCCAAGACCAAAGAGCTGTCAAAGGACACCAGAAACAAAACTGTAGACCTGCACCATGTTGGGAAGACTGAATCTGCAATAGGTAAGCAGCTTGGTTTGAAGAAATCAACTGTGGGAGCAATTATTAGGAAATGGAAGACATACAAGACCACTGATAATCTTCCTCGATCTGGGGCTCCACATAAGATCTCACCCGTGGGGTCAAAATGATCACAAGAACGGTGAGCAAAAATCCCAGAACCACACGGGGACCTAGAGAATGACCTGCAGAGAGCTGGGACCAAAGTAACAAAGCCTACCATCAGTAACACACTACGCCGCCAGGGACTCAAATCCTGCAGTGCCAGACGTGTCCCCCTGCTTAAGCCAGTACATGTTCAGGCCCGTCTGAAGTTTGCTAGAGAGCATTTGGATGATCCAGATGAGGATTGGGAGAATGTCATATGGTCAGATGAAACCAAAATAGAACTTTTTGGTAAAAACTCAACTCGTCGTGTTTGGAGGACAAAGAATGCTGAGTTGCATCCAAAGAACACCATACCTACTGTGAAGCATGGGGGTGGAAACATCATGCTTTGGGGCTGTTTTTCTGCAAAGGGACCAGGGCGACTGATCCGTGTAAAGGAAAGAATGAATGGGGCCATGTATCGTGAGATTTTGAGTGAAAACCTCCTTCCATCAGCAAGGGCATTGAAGATGAAACGTGGCTGGGTCTTTCAGCATGACAATGATCCCAAACACACCGCCGAACGAAGGAGTGGCCGTAGAAGCATTTCAAGGTCCTGGAGTGGCCTAGCCAGTCTCCAGATCTCAACCCCATAGAAAATCTTTGGAGGGAGTTGAAAGTCCGTGTTGCCCAGCGACAGCCCCAAAACATCACTGCTCAAGAGGAGATCTGCATGGAGGAATGGGCCAAAATACCAGCAACAGTGTGTGAAAACCTTGTGAAGACTTACAGAAAACGTTTGACCTCTGTCATTGTCAACAAAGGGTATATAACAAAGTATTGAGATAAACTTTTGTTATTGACCAAATACTTATTTTCCACCATAATTTGCAAATAAATAAATTAAAAATCCTACAATGTGATTTTCTGGATTTCTTTTTCTCATTTCGTCTGTCATAGTTGAAGTGTACCTATGATGAAAATTACAGGCCTTTCTCATCTTTTTAAGTTGGAGAACTTGCACAATTGGTGGCTGACTAAATACTTTTTTGCCCCACTGTACATATGAAGTGGACAGCAGTAGTTATATAGGATGAGCCTTGACTAGAATACAGTATATACATATGAAGTGGACAGCAGTAGTTATATAGGATGAACCAGGACTAGAATACAGTATATACATATGAAGTGGACAGCAGTAGTTATATAGGATGAGACTAGAATACAGTATATACATATGAAGTGGACAGTAGTAGTTATATAGGATGAGCCTTGACTAGAATACAGTATATACATATGAAGGGGACAACAGTAGTTATATAGGATGAGACTAGAATACAGTATATACATATGAAGTGGACAACAGTAGTTATATAGGATGAGCCTTGACTAGAATACAGTATATACATATGAAGTGGACAGCAGTAGTTATATAGGATGAACCAGGACTAGAATACAGTATATACATATGAACATATAAAATATACATATAAAACAGTATGGGAACATTAAAGTTACCAGTATTCTAAGACTCTATGGGGCAGCAGTCTCTAAGGTGAAGGGTGGAGTACCGGCTAGTGACAGTGTCTAAGGTTCATGGCAGGGTACTGGGAGGAGGTCGGCTAGAGGTGACTGGTTATCAGTCTGATGGTCTGGAGATAGAAGCTGTTTATCAGTCTGATGGTCTGGAGATAGAAGCTGTTTATCAGTCTGATGGTCTGGAGATAGAAGCTGTTTATCAGTCTGATGGTCTGGAGAGAGAAGCTGTTTATCAGTCTGATGGTCTGAACGACGACATGGATAACATACAGCTGGCTAGGTTTTCGGTCCATCAGCAAGATAGAACAGCTGCCTCCGGTAAGACAAGGGGTGGCGGTCTGTGTCTATTTGTAAATAACAGCTGGTGTGCAAAATCTAATATTAAGGAAGTCTCAAGGTATTGCTCGCCTGAGGTAGAGTATCTCATGATAAGCTGTAGACCACATTATCTACCAAGAGAGTTCTCATCTATATTCTTCGTAGCTGTCTATTTACCACTACAGAACGATGCTGGCACTAAGACCGCACTCAATGAGCTGTATAATAATTTCTACCAGCATGTTAAATGTGAAACCAGAGGGGAAAAAAACTCTAGACCACCTTTACTCCACACACAGAGACGTGTACAAAGCTCTCCCTCACCATCCATTTGGCAAATCTGACCATAATTCCATCCTCCTGATTCCTGCTTACAAGCAAAAACTAAAGCAGGAAGCACCAGTGACTCGCTCAATAAGGAAGTGGTCAGATGACGCAGATGCTAAGCTACAGGACTGTTTTGCTAGCACAGACTGGAATATGTTCCGGGATTCTTCCGGTGGCATTGAGGAGTACACCACATCAGTCATAGGCTTCATCAATAAGTGCATCGATGACGTCGTCCCCCACAGTGACCGTACGTACATACCCCAACCAGAAGCCATGGATTACAGGCAACATCCGCACTGAGTTAAAGAGTAGATCTGCCGCTTTCAAGGAGCGGGACTAACCCTGATGCTTATAAGAAATCCGCTATGCACTCAGACGAACCATCAAACAGGCAAAACGTAAATACAGGACTAAGATTTAATCGTACTACACCGGCTCCCACGCTCGTCGGATGTGGCAGGGCTTGCAAACTATTACAGACTACAAAGGGAAGCACAGCCGTGAGCTTCCCAGTGACACGAGCCTACCAGACGAGCTAAAGGCCTTCTATGCTCACTTTCGAGGCAAGCAACACTGAAGCATGCATGAGAGCATCAGCTGTTAGGAACGACTGTGTGATCACGCTCTTCGTAGCCGATGTGAGTAAGACCTTTAAACAGGTCAACATTCACAAGGTCGCAGGGCCAGACGGATTACCAGGACGTGTACTCCGAGCATGCGTTGACCAACTGGCAAGTGTCTTCACTGACATTTTCAACCTGTCCCTGACAGAGTCTGTAATACCAACATGTTTCAAGCAGACCACCATAGTCCCTGTGCCCAAGAACACTAAGGTAACCTGCCTAAACGACTACCGACCCATAGCACTCACGTCTGTAGCCATGAAGTGCTTTGAAAGGCTGGTCATGGCTCACATCAACACTATTATCCCAGAAACCCTAGACACACTCCAATTTGAGAGCTTCAAATTTCTTGGTGTCCACATCACCAACAAACTATCATGGTCCAAACACTCCAAGACAGTCGTGAAGAGGGCACGACAACGCCTATTCCCCCTCAGGAGACTAAAAAGATTTGGCATGGGTCCTCAGATCCTCAAAAAGTTATTCAGCTGCACCATCGAGAGCATCCTGACTGGTTGCATCACTGCCTGGTATGGCAACTGCTCGGCCTCCGACCACAAGTCACTACAGAGGGTAGTGCGTACGGCCCAGTACATCACTGGGGCCAAGCTTCCTGCCATCCAGGACCTCTATACCAGACAGTGTCAGAGGCCCTAAAAATTGCCAAAGACTCCAACCACCCAAGTCATAGACTGTTCTCTGTTCTCTACCACACGGCAAGCGGTACCAGAGCGCCAAGTCTAGGTCCAAAAGGCTTCTTAACAGCTTCTACCCCCAAGCAATTAGACTCCTGAACAGTTAATCAAATGGCTACCCAGACTATTTGCATTGTCCCCCCATCCTCACCCCTGTTTTTACGCTGCTGCTACTCTGTTTATTATCCATGCATAGTCACTTTACCTTTAGCTACATGTACATATTACCTCAGTCACCTGGACTAACCTGTGTCCCTGCTTATTGACTCTGTACGTGTACCCCCCTGTATATGGCCTCGCTACTGTTATTTTATTGTTGCTCTTTAATTATTTGTTATTTATTATTTTTTTTAATTTTTTTACTTCATCTAAGATTCCAACCATCTGCATCCTGTGTCTGCATCTGGGTCTCGCCTTGTGCCTTGATACATTGTTGGTTAAGGGGCTTGGAAGTAAGCATTTCACTGTAAGCGGCGCATGCTACAAATAACATTTGATTTGATGAGAATAAGGTCTGTGCTCTATTACAGTGAGGGGAAAAAAAGTATTTGATCCCCTTGCTGATTTTGTACGTTTGCCCACTGACAAAGAAATGATCAGTCTATAATTTTAATGGTAGGTTTATTTGAACGTTGAGAGACAGAATAACAACAAAAAAAATAAGTATTTGATCAATCAGAGAGATTTCTGGCTCCCAGGTGTCTTTTATACAGGTAACGAGCTGAGATTAGGAGCACACTCTTAAAGGGAGTGCTCCTAATCTCAGCTTGTTACCTGTATAAAAGACACCTGTCCACAGAAGCAATCAATCAATCAGATTCCAAACTCTCCACCATGGCCAAGACCAAAGAGCTCTCCAAGGATGTCAGGGACAAGATTGTAGACCTACACAAGGCTGGAATGGGCTACAAGACCATCGCCAAGCAGCTTGGTGAGAAGGTGACAACAGTTGGTGCGATTATTCGCAAATGGAAGAAACACAAAAGAACTGTCAATCTCCCTCGGCCTGGGGCTCCATGCAAGAGCTCACCTCGTGGAGTTGCAATGATCATAAGAACGGTGAGGAATCAGCCCAGAACTACGCGGGAGGATCTTGTCAATGATCTCAAGGCGCTGGGACCATAGTCACCAAGAAAACAATTGGTAACACACTACGCCGTGAAGGACTGAAATCCTGCAGCGCCCGCAAGGTCCCCCTGCTCAAGAAAGCACATATACATGCCCGTCTGAAGTTTGCCAATGAACATCTGAATGATTCAGAGAACATCTGGGTGAAAGTGTTGTGGTCAGATGAGACAAAAATGGAGCTCTTTGGCATCAACTCAACTCGCCGTGTTTGGAGGAGGAGGAATGCTGCCTATGACCTCAAGAACACCATCCCCACTGTCAAACATGGAGGTGGAAACATGCTTTGGGAGTGTTTTTCTGCTAATCGGACAGGACAACTTCACCGCATCAAAGGGACGATGGACGGGGCCATGTACCGTCAAATCCTGGGTGAGAACCTCCTTCCCTCAGCCAGGGCATTAAAAATGGGTCGTGGATGGGTATTCCAGCATGACAATGACCCAAAACACACGGCCAAGGCAACAAAGGAGTGGCTCAAGAAGAAGCACATTAAGGTCCTGGAGTGACCTAGCCAGTCTCCAGACCTTAATCCCATAGAAAATCTGTGGAGGGAGCTGAAGGTTCGAGTTGCCAAACGTCAGCCCCGAAACCTTAATGACTTGGAGAAGATCTGCAAAGAGGAGTGGGACAAAATGCATGTCATGTTTTGCAGAGGGGTCAAATACTTATTTCCCTCATTAAAATGCAAATCAATTTATAACATTTTTCACGTGTTTTTCTGGATATTTTTGTTGTTATTCTGTCTCTCACTGTTCAAATAAACCTACCATTAAAATTATAGACTGATAATTTCTTTGTCAGTGGGCAAACATACAAAATCAGCAGGGGATCAAATACTTTTTTTTCCCTCACTGTATATGCTCTTTTAATATATATATATTCTACTACACACACACAACTATATGTTATTTGAATATATATTCTACTACACACACACACACAACTATATGTTCTTTCTATATATATATATTCTACTACACACACACACAACTATATGTTCTTTCAATATATATATTCTACTACACACAAACTATAGGCATCTCTCTCTGAACTGAATAAATGAATGAAGCTGTTTACATAGGCTATCCCTTTAACCCAAACAATACAGCCCTATTATTCTTGATTTATTTTAATCTAATGAATATAATTAATGTGGTGTAACCCTACTAACCCCTAACCCTAACCCCTAACCCTAACCCCTAACCCTAACCCATGTCAGAGGGCTCAGATCTATCACATATATAACGAATGCTTGGCCACAGGCGCCCCGTTCTGTCCTCCCGGTTGATCTCAGAGTCTTTTCTCCTCTCGGGTTTACCACTCTGTTTCCGGCCTGTCTGGGGACTCAATCCGGCATTAATCATACCTAGAGGAACCCAGCCTGGCCGCTGAAATCAAAGGCCCGCGGCTTACAGAGGCTACTCACTATTATATATACCCAGTTTATGTTATAGCTATGCTGTCATTTCTGTCCCGTATGGTTTCTATTACGCCGAGCTGAGGCAAGGTGATGTCATTGTAATAAGACCGTTACTCTGCGGTGGATGACTGTCTGTTATTGTATGGGAGGGGTGGTGTGTTGACATAGGAGTGACGAGTGACCATTTAGAGAAACAATTTGTGCTCTATGAGAGAGAGACTGTAGTGCCATCAGGATCAATTTAGAATGATAAACAGGGTAGTTTGGCTCCTGAACGCTGATTGTCTGAAAGCTGCGTTGTAATCGTGCCTAAGAACAGCCCTTAGTCGTGGTATATTTGCTCATTGCTGAATATTACTTTAATGTAAATAATTACCATGAACCATTAGCAGAGGGCAAAGTATCTCTCTCTCTCTCTCTCTGCTCGTAAAAGACAAACATGTTCTCTCTCAGCCCCGTCTCATTCCATTCCTCCTCCTCCTGCCAGTTGACCTAAGTCTGTTTAGAATCATCAGACTCGTTCTTATGTTAACCACTGACCTCTACGACCTCCAGGAAGACTAGGCACGGAGACAGAGTGATACGGGGTAGAGGGTAACCCACGCCTGTGGCTAAGAGGACAGAGCCTGGGAAGAGGCCGCTGCCGCAGACCACAGCTAGGAGGGTACAGATCCTCAGTGAGGCCAAGTGAACACTTCAAACTTCTCTGAAACTGTCTTTTAGTTCCCACCTTGGGTGCTGCTGTCTCAAGTCTTTTCTCTCTGAATGCGAGCAGCAGCAACTTCAGCCTTTGGGATGATTGTCCACCCAATCACACACTTGATTGACTAATGAACCTCAGCTGGGCTCTATTAGCCTCCTAACTGGGAAGGCGCTGGAAGGGCGTAGTTTGCCCTTTATAGCTCCCCCATGAAGGAGGCCATCGGCTGACTGATGATTGGCTATTCCACGGCCATCCCTCCCTCCCCCCCTTCCTGTTTTTTTTTTAATTTAAGAATAGGAAATAGCCAGTGAAGTACTTCCTGAGGACAAGGGTCAAGGTTAGAATCGATCAGCTCAAAATAACTGAAAACAGAAGTTTGCCCTCCAATTTCAGACCAGGGTCAGATATGCATCAATCATTCTATCAAATGTATTTTATAAAGCCCTTCTTACATCAGCTGATGTCACAAAGTGCTGTACAGAAACCCAGCCTAAAACCCCAAACAGCAAAGCAATGCAGATGTAGAAGCACGGTGGCTAGGAAAAACTCCCTGGAAAGGCCGGAACCTAGGAAGAAATCTAGAGAGGAACCAGGCTGTGAGGGGTGGCCAGTCCTCTTCTGGCTGTGCCGGGTGGAGATTATAACAGAACATGGACAAGATGTTCCTACGTTCATAGATGACCAGCAGGGTCAAATAATAACAATCACAGTGGTTGTCGAGGGTGCAACAGGTCAGCACCTCAGGAGTAAATGTCAGTTGGCTTTTCATAGTCGATCATTCAGAGTTAAAGACAGCAGGTGCGGTAGAGAGACAGCAGGTGCGGTAGAGACAGCAGGTGCGGTAGAGACAGCAGGTGCGGTAGAGAGACAGCAGGTGCGGTTGAGAGACAGCAGGTGCGGTAGAGAGACAGCAGGTGCGGTAGAGAGACAGCAGGTGCGGTAGAGACAGCAGGTGCGGTAGAGAGACAGCAGGTGCGGTAGAGACAGCAGGTGCGGTAGAGAGACAGCAGGTGCGGTCGAGAGACAGCAGGTGCGGTAGAGACAGCAGGTGCGGTAGAGACAGCAGGTGCGGTAGAGAGACAGCAGGTGCGGTAGAGAGACAGCAGGTGCGGTAGAGAGACAGCAGGTGCGGTAGAGACAGCAGGTGCGGTAGAGAGACAGCAGGTGCGGTAGAGAGACAGCAGGTGCGGTAGAGAGACAGCAGGTGCGGTAGAGAGACAGCAGGTGCGGTCGAGAGACAGCAGGTGCGGTAGAGACAGCAGGTGCGGTAGAGACAGCAGGTGCGGTAGAGAGACAAGCAGGTGCGGTAGAGAGACAGCAGGTGTGAGAGAGACAGCAGGTGCGATAGAGACAGCAGGTGCGGTAGAGAGACAAGCAGGTCGGTAGAGAGACAGCAGGTCTGTAGAGACAGCAGGTCTGGTAGAGAGACAGCAGGTGCGGTCGAGACAGCAGGTGCGATAGAGACAGCAGGTCTGATAGAGACAGCAGGTGCGGTAGAGAGACAGCAGGTCTTGTGAAGAGACAGCAGGTGCGGTAGAGAGACAGCAGGTGTGTAGAGACAGCAGGTGCGGTAGAGAGACAGCAGGTGCGGTAGAGAGACAGCAGGTGCGGTAGAGACAGCAGGTGTAGAGAGACAGCAGGTGCGGTAGAGAGACAGCAGGTGCGGTAGAGAGACAGCAGGTGCTAGAGAGACAGCAGGTGCGGTAGAGAGACAGAGTCCAAACAGCAGGTCCGGGACAAGGTATGTCATATACACGTATACACTGAGTGGACAAAACATTAGGAACACCTGCTCTTTCCAACACAGACTGACCAGGTGAATCCAGGTGAGAGCCATGATCCCTCAATGATGTAACTAATCCACTTCAATCAGTGTAGATGAAGGGGAGGAGACAGGTTACAGATTAATGTTTAAGCCTTGAGACAACTGAGACATGGATTGAGTATGTGTGACATTCAGTGGGTGAATGGGCAAGACAAAATATTTACCTGCCTTTGAACGGGGTACGATAGTAGGTGCCAGGTGCATCGGTTTGAGTGTCAAGAACTGCAACGTTGCTGGGTTTTTCACTCTCCACAGTTTCCTGTGTATCAAGAATGGTCCACCACCCAAAGGACATCCAGCCAACTTGACACGACTGTGGGAAGCATTGGAGTCAACATGGGCCAGCATCCCTGTGGAACGCTTTCAACACCTTGTAGAGTCCACGCCCCGACGAAGTGAGGCTGTTCTGAGGGCAAAAGGGGTTGCAACTCCATATTAAGAAAGGTGTTTCTAATGTTTGGTATAGTCAGTGTATATTTGATGTGTGCTGTTGGATTTAGCATGGAATTTGCACTTTTGGGATTACGCCATTAAACCAGATCAAGTTAACCAAGCGCAGCTGAAGTATTTAACAGATGTATCAGGTCTAGATTAAAGCAACACAGGTTAGCAGGCTGAATCTGCCCTCTGCTGTAGCCTTCATGAGAGCAACGCTCTGTACACCTGGGAGGATAAATGCCTACTGGTCTCAGGAAACCAGTCGTGGACAGGAAGATTGAGGGGTAAGGGGCTGAGAAAAGGGTGAACGGTGAGGAGGTATGGGTGATCATTTCCTATTTTAAGTGGCCAAGCTGAATCAGTGTGTTCTAGAGGTCACATGTTTTACACGCTCTTTACAACGTCTCTCCTCTCTCTCTCGTTATCTCTCCCCACCGTTATCTCTCCATACCTATCCAACCCCGTGTCCCCTGTATCTCTCCCTACCGTTATCTCTCCCTACCGTTATCTCTCCATACCTATCCAACCCCGTGTCCCCTGTAACTCTCCCTACCGTTATCTCTCCATACCTATCCAACCCCGTGTCCCCTGTATCTCTCCCTACCGTTATCTCTCCCTACCGTTATCTCTCCATACCTATCCAACCCCGTGTCCCTGTAACTCTCCCTACCGTTATCTCTCCATACCTATCCAACCCCGTGTCCCTGTATCTCTCCCTACCGTTATCTCTCCATACCTATCCAACCCCGTGTCCCCTGTATCTCTCCCTACCGTTATCTCTCCATACCTATCCAACCCCGTGTCCCCTGTATCTCTCCCTACCGTTATCTCTCCATACCTATCCAACCCCGTGTCCCTGTATCTCTCCCTACCGTTATCTCTCCCTACCTATCCAACCCCGTGTCCCTGTATCTCTCCCTACCAAGTTATCTCTCCCTACCGTTATCTCTCCCTACCGTTATCTCTCCATACCTATCCAACCCCGTGTCCCTGTATCTCTCCCTACCGTTATCTCTCCATACCTATCCAACCCCACGTGTCCCCTGTATCTCTCCCTACCGTTATCTCTCCATACCTATCCAACCCCGTGTCCCCTGTATCTCTCCCTACCGTTATCTCTCCATACCTATCCAACCCCGTGTCCCCTGTATCTCTCCCCACCGTTCTCTCTCCATACCTATCTAACCCCGTGTCCCCTGTATCTCTCCCTACCGTTATCTCTCCATACCTATCCAACCCCGTGTCCCCTGTATCTCTCCCCACCGTTATCTCTCCATACCTATCCAACCCCGTGTCCCCTGTATCTCTCCCTACCGTTATCTCTCCCTACCGTTATCTCCATACCTATCCAACCCCGTGTCCCTGTATCTCTCCCTACCGTTATCTCTCCATACCTATCCAACCCCGTGTCCCCTGTATCTCTCCCTACCGTTATCTCTCCATAACTATCCAACCCCGTGTCCCCTGTATCTCTCCCCACCGTTATCTCTCCATACCGTTATCTCTCCCTACCGTTATCTCTCCATACCTATCCAACCCGTGTCCCTGTATCTCTCCCTACCGTTATCTCTCCATACCTATCCAACCCCGTGTCCCTGTATCTCTCCCTACCAAGTTATCTCTCCATACCTATCCAACCCCGTGTCCCCTGTATCTCTCCCTACCGTTATCTCTCCATACCTATCCAACCCCGTGTCCCTGTATCTCTCCCTACCGTTATCTCTCCATACCTATCCAACCCCGTGTCCCTGTATCTCTCCCTACCGTTATCTCTCCATACCTATCCAACCCCGTGTCCCCTGTATCTCTCCCTAGTTATCTCTCCCTACCGTTATCTCTCCATACCTATCCAACCCCGTGTCCCTGTATCTCTCCCTACCGTTATCTCTCCATACCTATCCAACCCCGTGTCCCCTGTATCTCTCCCTACCGTTATCTCTCCATACCTATCCAACCCCGTGTCCCCTGTATCTCTCCCTACCGTTATCTCTCCATACCTATCCAACCCCGTGTCCCCTGTATCTCTCCCTACCGTTATCTCTCCATACCTATCCAACCCCGTGTCCCCTGTATCTCTCCCTACCGTTATCTCTCCATACCTATCCAACCCCGTGTCCCCTGTATCTCTCCCTACCGTTATCTCTCCCTACCGTTATCTCTCCATACCTATCCAACCCCGTGTCCCCTGTATCTCTCCCTACCGTTATCTCTCCATACCTATCCAACCCCGTGTCCCCTGTATCTCTCCCTACCGTTATCTCTCCATACCTATCCAACCCCGTGTCCCCTGTATCTCTCCCTACCGTTATCTCTCCCTACCTATCCAACCCCGTGTCCCCTGTATCTCTCCCTACCGTTATCTCTCCCTACCGTTATCTCTCCCTACCGTGTTATCTCTCCATACCTATCCAACCCCGTGTCCCTGTATCTCTCCCTACCGTTATCTCTCCATACCTATCCAACCCCGTGTCCCTGTATCTCTCCCTACCGTTATCTCTCCATACCTATCCAACCCCGTGTCCCTGTATCTCTCCCTACCGTTATCTCTCCATACCTATCCAACCCCGTGTCCCTGTATCTCTCCCCACCGTTCTCTCTCCATACCTATCTAACCCCGTGTCCCTGTATCTCTCCCTACCGTTATCTCTCCATACCTATCCAACCCCGTGTCCCTGTATCTCTCCCCACCGTTATCTCTCCATACCTATCCAACCCCGTGTCCCCTGTATCTCTCCCTACCGTTATCTCTCCCTACCGTTATCTCTCCATACCTATCCAACCCCGTGTCCCCTGTATCTCTCCCTACCGTTATCTCTCCATACCTATCCAACCCCGTGTCCCCTGTATCTCTCCCTACCGTTATCTCTCCATAACTATCCAACCCCGTGTCCCCTGTATCTCTCCCCACCGTTATCTCTCCATACCGTTATCTCTCCCTACCGTTATCTCTCCATACCTATCCAACCCCGTGTCCCCTGTATCTCTCCCTACCGTTATCTCTCCATACCTATCCAACCCCGTGTCCCCTGTATCTCTCCCTACCGTTATCTCTCCATACCTATCCAACCCCGTGTCCCCTGTATCTCTCCCTACCGTTATCTCTCCATACCTATCCAACCCGTGTCCCCTGTATCTCTCCCTACCGTTATCTCTCCATACCTATCCAACCCCGTGTCCCCTGTATCTCTCCCTACCGTTATCTCTCCCTACCGTTATCTCTCCATACCTATCCAACCCCGTGTCCCCTGTATCTCTCCCTACCGTTATCTCTCCATACCTATCCAACCCCGTGTCCCCTGTATCTCTCCCTATCGTTATCTCTCCATAACTATCCAACCCCGTGTCCCCTGTAACTCTCCCTACCGTTATCTCTCCATACCTATCCAACCCCGTGTCCCCTGTATCTCTCCCTACCGTTATCTCTCCATACCTATCCAACCCCGTGTCCCCTGTATCTCTCCCTACCGTTATCTCTCCATACCTATCCAACCCCGTGTCCCCTGTATCTCTCCCTACCGTTATCTCTCCATACCTATCCAACCCCGTGTCCCCTGTATCTCTCCCTACCGTTATCTCTCCATACCTATCCAACCCCGTGTCCCCTGTATCTCTCCATACCTATCCAACCCCGTGTCCCCTGTATCTCTCCCTACCGTTATCTCTCCATACCTATCCAACCCCGTGTCCCCTGTATCTCTCCATACCTATCCAACCCCGTGTCCCCTGTATCTCTCCATACCTATCCAACCCCGTGTCCCCTGTATCTCTCCCTACCGTTATCTCTCTCCCTCGCTCTCTTTTTCTCCTATCTTGTTTTCTGTCCACCCTTGATGCCAAAGTGGGTATCCAGAAGAACGTTTTACTATTTTTCTAGGAAGGTTCTGAGAACGTTTTACTGTGGTTCCCTGAAATGTTTCCTGGGAGGTTTTATTAACGTTCTAACAATAGAAAATATTGGTTATTTGAAGGTAATTAAATAACATTCTGAGCACATTTTCTAAATGTTGGGAACATTTTGAATGAAATTATGTTTATTTTAATAACTTCCTCTAAATGTTTCAGTAAGACTTGTAATAACACTGATAGCTTTGCATTAATCATGCAAACACATTTATTTTACTAGGCAAGTCAGTTAAGAACAAATTCTTATTTTCAATGGCGGCCTAGGAACAGTGGGTTAACTGCCTGTTCAGAGACAGAACAACAGATTTGTACCTTGTCAGCTCGGGGATTTGATCTTGCAACCTTTCGGTTATTAGGCCAACGCTCTAACCACTAGGCTACCCTGCCGCCCCGACACGTAGTCAGTGATATTTGAATCTTATCCATGGAATTAGTCCACTGCGCCACCAGGATGGAGATAGCATGCCATGTTTTATTACTCATATACAGCTGTCCATTTTAGTCTATTTAACCAGACCCCCATTTCAAAGGAAACAATCACTCATTAAGGTCAGCTGTGGCCAATGAGTGGGCGGGCCAACACTCCTGAACACACTTAACAAGATACAGGATAGAGACAGTTTTGTGTTGACACTGAGAACGGAATGTAAATGTTTTTAATTACGATTCTAAACTTTTCTGAAATTGCCACAGAGGAACATTGTCTCTTAACAATGTCTGAACGTTCTAGAACATTACTTTATATAGAACCATGAGGAAACCTGTAGGAAACATTATGAAATTCCCACAGAAGAACTTTCCCGCTGGGCACACCACGTCATTGCAACATGGAGAATTACGTCATATTTGGTTGATACGTTGATCAATGAGATTACAACCTATTTTCACCCACTCAAAAAACACCGTCAAAAGTTAGTAATAACACATTGAGAATTAAACTATGCTTTCAAACATCTACAAGCACAACCCAATTCCAATGGAAAATCAATGTCTGATTTTTTTGGTTTAGTTGTCACCTAAATGTGTTATTAATGTACTTTCAAACATTTAAAAGCACAACAAAGTTCAAATGAGAATACAATGTTAGACTTTGTATTTATTTATACAACAACTTAACGCGCTTATCACTGTACTTAATCTAATAGCACAACCAAAGGACCTGGATTGCAATTGAGATGTTAGTTTAGTTTAGTTTATTGGTTTATAATGACGTGGACAGTCCCTTTTGATAAAAAGAGCAGCTTTAGCCTCTACGGCTAATTTCCAGCTGTAGTCCCCGGCCAGATGTCAATAGTTATGTAAGTACATGGTGCAATGTGGTCAATGCTGTTTGAGATTCTGCGTAGATTACTAGAGCAGCTGTGATGCTCTCCGCAGACCTGCGACATTGTCATGCCATCTTGAACACGCACGCTTTTCTCAGGATTGCATAAGAAGACACGTAATTGTTACGTGTAAACCTAAAAAGTGTCCAGGGATGTGTTACTTGTTTTAATGAATACTGTTACGTTAGTTTGTAAAATAGCCTTAACCTTTAGGATATTTACTTGGATTACGAAGGTAATATTGAATTGTGTTTTTGGTTGACAACGCAACCAAGCCTCAACGTTATAAAGGAGACGTATCTACTGCTTGAATAGTTCCCGTCTGAGCCAATCAAATCAAACTTTAAATGCATTTAAATAAATGTATTTAGTCCTATTCTTTAACTTGAGATTTTTGGTCGAGATGGAGACGTGAATCCAACATTTTAGGAACTTGTAGATTCCAATCGAAATCAACCAAACCTTGAAACCCCAGGCCTATTAGTTGAACCCTGGGTTGAATTTAGACAATAGCTGTGGATGACTTCTCAAATGCTATATAGGCCTAAATAGCATCATTGTTGATACAGTATTTGATTGATAATGTATGGTTACATTTCATTAGCTCTGTTAAACCCTTTGGAAGGATTTTGATAGCAACAGTTAATCCATTAAGTGGAGATATCTCAACATTATTTTTAAATATATATTTTTCTATTTAACTAGGCAAGTCAGTTAAGAACAAAGTCTTATTTCACAATGACGACGCTGGGTCAATTGTGCGCCGAGTCTGTGGGACTCCCGATCACGGCCGGTTGTGATACAGCCCGGGATCAAACCAGGGTCTGTAGTGACACCTCTAGCACTGAGATGCAGTGCCTTAGACCGCTGCGCCACTCGGGAGTAAAAAAACAAATTCTTAATGAAAATAATAATATTACGTTGAAGATCTGACGTTGTTTCAAAGGTAGAAATTCCACATATTTTATACAAGGTTGAAAATTGGTTACCATGATGACATAGTCCTGTGATTGAATATCACCCTAACAAAAACTTGATAACTCTTTTTCTTTAATCCAACGTATTTTCTACATAGATTCCACATCCAAATATGTTGACAAATTACGCTGAAACAACGATGATTTAACCAGTTTGTGCCCAGTGGGTTGTTTCTTAACATTCTCTGAACGTTCTGAGAACATGACTGTAGCCCTTTCCTGCAGTCGAATTACCAAATCACCCTCTAGTGGCCTATGGGTGGGATTGTTATTATTATTTTTCATAATTAATAAACATTTTTAAAAACCCGCCAAAAATCTATGTCAAACGGTTTTGTTATATTTCAGTCTTCTGTGATGAATATAAAGTGTATTATTGGAATGCAAACTCAAAATGTATTACATTTCAACTCTATATCTGACATGGTACAGGTGTCTTCTTTTTTTAAAGCCCATAACCATGTCTGTGAGATGTATACTTTTGTTTCAAAGTAGATTTGTTTAAGACTACCAGGAAACACTCTGTGTGACCCTGATGTAGCCCCCTGCAGTAAAAGGTTAAATAGAACCGTGAGGAAACCTGTAGGAAATATGGTGCAGAAGTACTGACATTAACATTCCCGGGAAAACTATGAGAACATTCCCAATGTCAAACCAGTTGGAGAACATTCCTAGAACATTATCAAAAATGTAATTAAATGTAGCCAACTTTTAGGAAACGTCTGTTGAAGTAATGAAATTACCAAGATTTTTTGTTGTTGTTGTCAAGTTCCTTAAATGTGCTGAGAATGTTCTAAAGCCAAGCACTTATTCTGCACCGTTCCCAGAACGTTGCGAGAAGGTTGTATGCAAATTAACCATACGCCAACCACGCTCTCACCAAGCTCTAAGAAACATAATGTTCTCAGAAGGTTATCTGCTATCTGGGGTGGGATATTATTTAGGGTCTCAGAAAAACAGGAACTTGTTGATCTCTCTGGTGTATCGTGTTTTTAATTGTCAGGTCAGGGGTCGGGGGAACGGAGAGAGGGTGTTGGAGGTGAAGACAGGGCTGTAGGAGGGATGACGGAAAGGGATGAAAACAGAGGGAGGTGAAGACAGGGCTGAAGGAGGGATGACGGAAGGGGATGAAAACAGAGTGATGTCAGAGCAGAGGGAGGTGAAGACAGGGCTGTAGGAGGGATGACGGAAAGGGATGAAAACAGAGGGAGGTGAAGACAGGGCTGAAGGAGGGATGACGGAAAGGGATGAAAACAGAGGGAGGTGAAGACAGGGCTGAAGGAGGGATGACGGAAAGGGATGATAACAGAGTGATGTCAGAGCAGAGGGAGGTGAAGACAAACTGCTGATTAGAGAGAGGAGGGTGTACAGATGGAAGACAGAAGCCCTGTGAGGGTTGCTAGTAGTTGGAAACAGCCAAAGGGGATATCATGTCATTATGACGCTAACTTGTGAATGAAAAGAAGCCCTCAGTTGAGCCTTAGGTTATCATCAGTCACAAAGTTATCCAAGTGGAGCCTTAGGTTATCATCAGTCACAAAGTTATCCAAGTTGAGCCTTAGGTTATCATCAGTCACAAAGTTATCCAAGTTGAGCCTTAGGTTATCATCAATCACAAAGTTATCCAAATGGAGCCTTAGGTTATCATCAGTCACAAAGTTATCCAAGTTGAGCCTTAGGTTATCATCAGTCACAAAGTTATCCAAGTTGAGCCTTAGGTTATCATCAATCACAAAGTTATCCAAGTTGAGCCTTAGGTTATCATCAGTCACAAAGTTATCCAAGTTGAGCCTTAGGTTATCATCAGTCACAAAGTTATCCAAGTTGAGCCTTAGGTTATCATCAGTCACAAAGTTATCCAAGTTGAGCCTTAGGTTATCATCAATCACAAAGTTATCCAAGTTGAGCCTTAGGTTATCATCAGTCACAAAGTTATCCAAGTTGAGCCTTAGGTTATCATCAGTCACAAAGTTATCCAAGTTGAGCCTTAGGTTATCATCAATCACAAAGTTATCCAAATGGAGCCTTAGGTTATCATCAGTCACAAAGTTATCCAAGTTGAGCCTTAGGTTATCATCAGTCACAAAGTTATCCAAGTTGAGCCTTAGGTTATCATCAGTCACAAAGTTATCCAAGTGGATTGTTGAAATGTTCCTTTTCAATTGTATGACTCTTTGACTTCATATCAACTGTAAACAGTGTTATAGTGATCCAGAACAGTTCTCTGCTGTATCTAACTGGCTCTGTCAGTCCTCTCTCCATAGAGTTACATGTGGCTGTGGAAGAGGACTTTTCCAACTAAATGTCGTAAACCTAACCACCTCCCATCTGCGTTCAACAGGGAGTGTTGTCTTTAGGAAGCTATGTTGGTTTCTAAATGCTGGATGGATGTCATTCAGTGGACAGGTATGTCTGTCTGACCACCAGTAAACTGACGAGGGTTTGGAGGACACCTTTTAGGGAGGAGATATACAGTTTC
Organism: Brachymystax lenok tsinlingensis; assembly: GCA_030435695.1. Lineage (NCBI taxonomy): Eukaryota > Metazoa > Chordata > Actinopteri > Salmoniformes > Salmonidae > Brachymystax > Brachymystax lenok. The sequence goes on from CM059788.1 coordinate 47,079,281, forward strand.
CCAGGTCAACTAAATGAAGCTCAGAGAAGAACACAACCAGAGAAGAACACAACCAGAGAAGAACACAACCAGAGAAGAACACAACCAGAGAAGAACACAACCACATGCACTCTGATAAACAAATGCGCACGAAGGCAGAAACGGACAAATGGCCAAACATGATTAGCACAGTGACTAGTGCCGTAGTGTCCAGCACAGAAATAGAGCTGATAGATTATATTTAAGTGGTCTATTTCTATGGGACAGACAGTGATTCCTACCTCATAAAAGTTCTCAATTTCCCCAAGGCTTTAAATAGCTACTCTACTAAAGCACTCTAATAACGCCATCCCCCAGTTCGATCTCAGAGTGTTGTCTGTAGGACAACATTAACATGCCAGTGCTGGGCTGACTATTGGACAAACACAGGCTAGATGCGGCCAAAGTTCACTTTTAGTTGATTTGTCTTTGATTCTAACATCCATTTAGTTTTCCCTTGTTCCAGTTAAAGAAGTGTTCTGTAGATAGAGACTGAAAGTGATTAAACAGAGGTGTTGAACATGCTTTGACCCTAGAGGCTCGTTTACACTTTCCCTGTCCATGCGGTCCTCCTAAAACTAATTTACACTTTCCCCGTCCATGTGGTCCTCCTAAAACTAATTTACACTTTCCCCGTCCATGTGGTCCTCCTAAAACTAATTTACACTTTCCCCGTCCATGTGGTCCTCCTAAAACTCGTTTACACTTTCCCCGTCCATGTGGTCCTCCTTAAACAAGTGTTAATGTGGAGAGTACGAGGTATTAGATCAGATGATGGCTAATGCTGCCAATGGCTATCGTGCTGAATTAGGAGTCCAATCAATGTTCACAACATGACTGCCTTTGGTGGGGCCTGTCATTTCAACCCAATTGTATCACGGACATCTAGAATGTTAATGTCCACATTTATTAGGGAGATTGGTCGGTACGCGCCACAAACCTTCAGTGAAATGCTTCTGATATGACTTATTAGAGAACTCATAACCTGGGGTGGCAGGTAGCCTAGTGGTTAGAGCGGCGGGCCAGTAACCGCAAGGTTGCTGGATCGAATCCCAGAGCTGACAAGGTAAAAATCTGCCCCTGACCAAGGCAGTTAACCCACTGTTCCTAGGCCGTCATTGTAAATAAGAATTTGTTCTTAACTCATTTGCATAGTTAAATAAAGGTTACATTTTTAAAAATGTAAATGTCATAACTCATAACCATGTCATAACTCATAACCATCTCATAACCATGTCGTAACTCATAACCATGTCATAACCATGTCGTAACTCATAACCATGTCGTAACTCATAACCATGTCATAACCATGTCATAACTCATAACCATGTCGTAACTCATAACCATGTCGTAACTCATAACCATGTCATAACTCATAACCATGTCGTAGCTCATAACCATGTCGTAACTCATAACCATGTCGTAACTCATAACCATGTCGTAACTCATAACCATGTCGTAACCATGTCGTAACTCATAACCATGTCGTAACTCATAAACATGTCATAACTTTCAGTTATCTGGGGACCAACACTCAGCACTGGAACTTCCAGTTATCTGGGGACCAACACTCAGCACTGGAACTTTCAGTTATCTGGGGACCAACACTCAGCACTGGAACTTTCAGTTATCTGGGGACCAACACTCAGCACTGGAACTTCCAGTTATCTGGGGACCAACACTCAGCACTGGAACTTTCAGTTATCTGAGGACCAACACTCAGCACTGGAACTTCCAGTTATCTGAGGACCAACACTCAGCACTGGAACTTTCAGTTATCTGGGGACCAACACTCAGCACTGGAACTTTCAGTTATCTGGGGACCAACACTCAGCACTGGAACTTCCAGTTATCTGGGGACCAACACTCAGCACTGGAACTTCCAGTTATCTGGGGACCATCACTCAGCACTGGAACTTCCAGTTATCTGGGGACCATCACTCAGCACTGGAACTTTCAGTTATCTGAGGACCAACACTCAGCACTGGAACTTCCAGTTATCTGGGGACCATCACTCAGCACTGGAACTTCCAGTTATCTGGGGACCAACACTCAGCACTGGAATTCTTTCTTTAGATTTTTTTTAATCCGGCCTTTTCTCTATCCGTAATTTATTTGTTAAAATGTTGGCTCAGCGCTGTATCCATATTTGTCAGGGTTAAATAATTGTCAATGCCTCGTAACGTAACGGTGCACGCTAGGTCTGCTCAGCGGGCGACGTCTTTTCGCACTGATGTTAAGTGTTGTCTGTGTAAACAGCTTGGTTGCTAGGCAACCTTATTGTCAGATTCTATCTATTATTGGGCTGCTGGTGGTGCTCTGGTTCCCCAGGGCCTTGTGTGGTGCGATCCAAGCCGAGGATCAGAGCTCGTTTCTGGGCTGCCTCTCTACATCACTAGCTCCCCTGCTCTCACTCCCTCCCTCCCTCCCTCTCTACCTCTCACCCTGAGATCTCTTAAAAACCCTTTAATGAACATCTGGACTATATTAGTGTAATATTGCCATCAGCCAGGCTGCTCTGAGTCGGCTCCCCTCCAGTATTCGATCCCCTGTTCTCCTCTCGTTCTCCCCAGGCCTGAAATAGCCCTTATGAACTGTAGCTGGCTGTAGATTATTAATCATGGTCGTTATACATGGTTCTGTATACATGTGGCTTTTCAGATGTCAGTTATGATATTTATAAAATGCGTGAAGTGGATCAAGCCTCTAACCATTTCAGACCTCACTGGCCAAAGCCATAGAAATAAATCCATGCTAATTCTATGGACGCAACACCCCCAGAGGCAAAAGTCCTGTACAGCCTCTTTAACAGTGCAGGATCTCTGACCACCAGAAACAGGGACAGAGTAGCTGCCTGTAGAAGGGATAGCCTGGGATACTAGTTTTTTATTGGTGACATTCACATGGTTAGCAGATGTTAATGCGAGTGTAGTGAAATTATTGTACTTCTAGTTCCGACAGTGCAGTAATATCTAACAAGTAATCTAACACTTCCACAACAACACACATACACAATCCATGTCTCAATTGTCTCAAGGCTTAAACATTCTGTAACCCGTCTCCTCCCCTTCATCTACACTGATTGAAGTGGATTTAACAAGTGACATCAATAAGGGATCATGGCTTTCACCTGGATTCACCTGATCAGTCTGTCATGGAAAGAGCAGGTGTTCATAATGTTTTGTCCACTCAGTGTATACTTCCATAAATTATTTTAACTAGGTACCAGGCTAGGCTTAGGTACCAGGCTACCTTCAGACGTGTAACGCTTGTGGGTTGTCCTAGAGCAAAACAACACGTTCCTGAGAGTTTCGTCTTTCCATAGAAAGGGGCATAATAGTTTGTAGGCCAAACCCCATATGGATGCTACAGACATTTCCGTGAGAAGACTTGGTCCGACAAACATCCCTTGTAGCTATGGCAACTTTCACTGCAGATGCAGAAGTCCGACATCTACGGATGCAGTTGTTTGAGACGCAGCCCCCATGCAGATATCTCTAGTTTAAACAGACAGATTTTTATGGGGATTTTATTATGCAAATTCTTTATTTTTTTATTTCCCCTTTATTTAACCAGGTAGTTCTATATGATGTCATAATACAGGTGGGCCAGTTGAGAACAAGTTCTCATTTACAACTGCGACCTGGCCAAGATAAAGCAAAGCAGTTCGACACAAACAACAAGAGTGCAAGAGTGCAAATGAGATAAGAGTGCAAATGAGATGCAACAATGAGATGCAGCAAATGAGATGCAACAAGAGTGCAAATGAGATAAGATAAGGAACGTAAGGCAATAAATAGGCCATGGTGGCAAAGTAATTACAATATAGCAATTAAACACTGGAATGGTAAATGTGCAGTAGATGAATGTGCAAAGTAAAAATACTGGGGTGCAAAAGAACAAGATAAATAAATAAATATGGCAGGGGATGAGGTAGTTGGTTGGGCTATTTACAGATGGGCTATATAAAGCTGGTGAGGGAGATAAGTGTCTCCAGTTTCAGAGATTTTTGTAGTTCATTCCAGTAATTGAATTGGCTTTGGGGGTGACCAGTGAGATATACCTGCTGGAGCGCGTGCTACGGGTGGGTGCTGCTATGGTGACCAGCGAGCTGAGATAAGGCGGGCTTTACCTAACAGGGACTTGTAGATTACCTGGAGCCAGTGGGTATGGCGACGAGTGTAAAGCGAGGGCCAGCCAACGAGAGCGTACAGGTCGCAGTGGTGGGTGGTATATGGGGCCTTGGTGACAAAACGGATGGCACTGTGATAGACTGCATCCAATTTGTTGAGTATAGTATTGGAGGCTATTTTGTAAATGACATCACCGAAGTCAAGGATCGGTAGGATGGTCAGTTTTACGAGGGTATGTTTGGCAGCATGAGTGAAGGATGCTTTGTTGCGAAATAGGAAGCCAATTCTAGATTTAATTTTGGATTGGAGATGTTTGATGTGAGTCTGGAAGGAGAGTTTACAGTCTAACCAGACACCTAGGTATTTGTAGTTGTCCACATAATCTAAGACAGAGCCGTCCAGGGTAGTGATGCTGGACGGGGGGACAGGTGCGGGCAGCGATCGGTTGAAGAGTATGCATTTAGTTTTACTTGCGTTTAAGAGCAGTTGTAGGCCACGGAAGGAGAGTTGTATGGCCTTGAAGCTCGTCTGGAGGGTAGTTAACACATTGTCCAAAGAAGGGCCAGAAGTATACAGAATGGTGTCGTCTGCGTAAAGGTGGATCAAAGACTCACCAGCAGCAAGAGCGACATCATTGATGTATACAGAGAAGAGAGTCGGCCCAAGAATTGAACCCTGAGGCCCGGACAACAGGCCCCCCGATTTGACACACTGAACTCTATCGGAGAAGTAGTTGGTGAATCAGACGAGGCAATTATTTGAGAAACCAAGGCTGTCGAGTCTGCCGATAAGGATGTGGTGATTGACAGAGTTGAAAGCCTTGGCCAGATCAATGAAAACGGCTGCACAGTAATGTCTCTTATCGATGGCGGTTATGATATCGTTTAGGACCTTGAGCGTGGCTGAGGTGCACCCATGCCCAGCTCTGAAACCAGATTGCATAGCGGAGAAGGTGCGGTGGGATTCGAATTGGTCGGTGATCTGTTTGTTAACTTGACTTTCGAAGACCTTAGAAAGGCAGGGTAGGATAGATATAGGTCTGTAGCAGTTTGGGTCAAGAGTGTCTCCCCCTTTGAAGAGGGGGATGACCGCAGCTGCTTTCCAGTCTTTGGGAATCTCAGACGACACGAAAGAGAGGTTGAACAGGCTAGTAATAGGGGTTGCAACAATTTCGGCAGATAATTTTAGAAAGAAAGGGTCCAGATTGTCTAGCCCGGCTGATTTGTAAGGGTCCAGATTTTGTAGTTCTTTCAGAACTTCAGCTAACTGTATTTGGGAGAAGGAGAAATGGGGAGGCTTGGGCGAGTTGCTGAGGGGGGTGCAGGGCTGTTGACCGGGGTAGGGGTAGCCAGGTAGAAATCGTGGCCAGCTGTAGAAAAATGCTTATTGAAATTCTCAATTATTGTGGATTTATCGGTGGTGACAGTGTTTCCTATCCTCAGTGCAGTGGGCAGCTGGGAGGAGGTGCTCTTATTCTCCAGAACGTTTTTGAGTTTGTATTACAGGAAGCAAATTTCTGCTTGAAAAAGCTAGCCTTGGCTTTCCTAACTGCCAGTGTATATTGGTTCCTGACTTCCCTGAAAAGTTGCATATCACAGGGGCTGTTCGATGCTAATGCAGAACGCCACAGGATGTTTTTGTGCTGGTCAAGGGCAGTCAGGTCTGGAGAGAACCAAGGGCTATATCTGTTCCTGGTTCTACATTTCTTGAATGGGGCATGCTTATTTAAGATGGTGAGGAAGGCACTTTTAAAGAATAACCAGGCATCCTCTACTGACGGGATGAGGTCAATATCCTTCCAGGATACCCGGGCCAGGTCGATTAGAAAGGCCTGCTCGCTGAAGTGTTTTAGGGAACGTTTGACAGTAATGAGGGGAGGTCGTTTGACCGCAAACCCATTACGGATGCAGGCAATGAGGCAGTGATCGCTGAGATCTTGGTTGAAAACAGCAGAGGTGTATTTGGAGGGCAAGTTAGTTAGGATGACATCTATGAGGGTGCCCGTGTTTACGGCTTTGGGGTTATACCTAGTAGGTTCGTTGATGATTTATGTGAGGTTGAGGGCATCAAGCTTAGATTGTAGGATGGCCGGGGTGTTAAGCATGTCCCAGTTTAGGTCACCTAGCAGCATGAACTCTGAAGATAGATGGGGGGCAATCAGTTCGCATATGGTGTCCAGAGCACAGCTGGGGGCAGAGGGTGGTCTATAGCAAGCGGCAACAGTGAGAGACTTGTTTCTAGAAAGGTGGATTTTTAAAAGTAAAAGTTCAAATTGTTTGGGTACAGACCTGGATAGTAACACAGAACTCTGCAGGCTATCTCTCTTTGTTTTGATGTCCACGGGGGCTCGGACATCGACTCTGCGGGGTTCAACACATAACGACCAGATTCAATTTAACACACAGCTAAATCAGTGGTGTCCATTCAACTCTTAAAGTGTTAAATGTAGACTATTGTCAGTGAACATATGAGTCCCTGGTGTTAAAATAACCCCTTTTGACAGTGTTATAGATTTAACTCTGTTGTAGTGTTCCCCATTCAACTCTTAAAGGGTTCAAATTAACTTGATAGTGGTGTTTGCATAGCTCTACTGTAGAGTAATACTCAACAGCTACATTGTAAAATATAACACTGATTTAGAGTAAACTGGACTCACTTTACTTAGTGCTGACTTTGTTACACTTTCTCAGTGTAAGAAATGAACAGTAAATACTTTTTGGCTGTTTTTTAACACTGTGTGGTGTAAAGCCTAATTTGCATATTTCCCTTGGTGCATTTTCTTTTCGGAGGGAAGTGTAGAGTGCACCCATGACTGTATTTGTTAGTGACATGGTTATTACATTCTTTCATTTTAAAGGCCTTTGACTTTCACCAAGTGAGTACTTAGGCGAATGTGTGCATAGCATGTGCAGGACATTTACTGTTGGCGTCAGGATCTGGGCCGGTCTGAGGGGAGCCACTTTGAAGTGTTTGTGGTAGCGCCACATCTGTTGAAAATATGTGAATACTATGAGGAGGGAAGAGGAGGGACTGTGTTGTGTGTCCGAGAGAGAGAGAGAGAGAGAGAGAGAGAGAGAGAGAGAGAGAGAGAGAGAGAGAGAGAGAGAGAGAGAGAGAGAGAGAGAGAGACTTTGGGGGGAAGGGTGTATAGAGTTTTGTCTTTCTCCACATCATGTGACAATGAACAACATCCTTTTTTAATTCAATTTAAGGGCTGCTTTATTTACATGGGAAACATATGTTTACATTGCCACAGCAAGTGAAATAGATCATCTTGACTCTTTAAGGATGATACAAAAGTTTCCTAACTCAGTATGTGGATTTGCAACACCCTTTCACTCAAATTCTCTCCCTCTGCCCTTCTCAATGCCTGCATGAATCTAGCTGACGCTCAACATTACAACCAAACCTCAGCAGAGTGTCCATAAACCTCAGCAGTGTGTGTGTCCATAAACCTCAGCAGTGTGTGTGTGTGTGTGTACGTGTGTGTGTGTGTGTATGTGTCTATAAACCTCCAAGCTCATCACCAAGCTGGGGATCCTGGGACTAAACACCTACCTCTGTAACTGGATCCTGGACTTCCTGACGGGCCGCCCCCAGGTGGTGAGGGTAGGTAGCAACACCTCCGCCACGCAGGGGTGTGTGCTTAGTGCTTAGTCCCCTTTTGTACTCCCCGTCTCCCACGACTGTGTGGCCGACGGTGGTAGGCCTGATCAGTGCCGGGACAACAACCTCTCCCTCAAGGTCAGTAAGACCAAGGATCTGATCGAGGACTACAGGACAAAGAGGGGAGAGCACGCCCCCATCCTCATCGACGCGGCTGTAGCGGAGCGGGTCGAGTGCTTCAGTTTCCTCAGTGTCCACATCACTGAGGACTTGGTGGTCCAAACACACCAACACAGTCATCAATCAATCAATCAATCAATTAAATGTATTTATAAAGCCATTTTTACATCAGCCGAAGTCACAAAGTGCTGTACAGAAACCCAGCCTAAAAACCCAAATCAGACATGCGCCAGAACAGCAGCCTGCATAGACAGTACCCCTCCACAACCAGGGTGGGTTGACCACTGGCTTATAGCACTACAAGTAGTTTTGTTCCACAGAGTGGGTGTTCGGGACTGCCAACCACTCGTGAAGAGGGCTCGACAGCACCTCTTCCCCCTCAGGAGGCGGAAAAGATTTGGCATGGACTCTGAAATCCTTTATATCAGACGGTGTCAGAGGAAGGCCCGAAAAGTTACCAAAGACTCCAGCCATCCAATACATAGACAGTTCACATTGCTACCGTCCGTCAAACTGTACCGGAGCATCGGCTCCTGGACAGCTTCTACCCCCAAGCCATCGGACCGCTAAATAGCCATCAGACTGCTAAATAGCCATCAGACTGCTAAATAGCCATCAGACTGCTAAATAGCCACCAGACTGCTAAAAAGCCATCAGACTGCTAAATAGCCATCAGACTACCAAATAGCCATCAGACTACTAAATAGCCATCAGACTGCTAAATAGCCAGACTACTAAATAGCCAAAAGACTGCTAAATAGCCATCAGACTACCAAATAGCCATCAGACTGCTAAATAGCCATCAGACTGCTAAATAGCCATCAGACTGCTAAATAGCCATCAGACTACCAAATAGCCATCAGACTACTAAATAGCCATCAGACTGCTAAATAGCCATCAGACTGCTAAAAAGCCATCAGACTGCTAAATAGCCATCAGACTGCTAAATAGCCATCAGACTGCTAAATAGCCACCAGACTGCTAAAAAGCCATCAGACTACTAAATAGCCATCAGACTGCTAAATAGCCAGACTACTAAATAGCCATAAGACTGCTAAATAGCCATCAGACTACCAAATAGCCATCAGACTACTAAATAGCCATCAGACTGCTAAATAGCCAGACTACTAAATAGCCAAAAGACTGCTAAATAGCCATCAGACTACCAAATAGCCATCAGACTACCAAATAGCCATCAGACTGCTAAATAGCCATCAGACTGCTAAATAGCCATCAGACTGCTAAATAGCCACCAGACTGCTAAAAAGCCATCAGACTGCTAAATAGCCATCAGACTACCAAATAGCCATCAGACTACCAAATAGCCATCAGACTACTAAATATCCATCAGACTGCTAAATAGCCATCAGACTGCTAAAAAGCCATCAGACTACTAAATAGCCATCAGACTGCTAAATAGCCATCAGACTGCTAAATAGCCATCAGACTGCTAAATAGCCACCAGACTGCTAAAAAGCCATCAGACTGCTAAATAGCCACCAGACTGCTAAAAAGCCATCAGACTACTAAATAGCCATCAGACTGCTAAATAGCCAGACTACTAAATAGCCATAAGACTGCTAAATAGCCATCAGACTACCAAATAGCCATCAGACTACCAAATAGCCATCAGACTACTAAATAGCCATCAGACTACTAAATAGCAACAAGACTGCTAAATAGCCATCAGACTGTTCAAAATCCATAAGACTGCTGAATATCCATCAGACTATTAAATAGCCATCAGTCTGCTAAATAGCCATCAGACTGCTAAATAGCCATCAGACTGCTAAAGAGCCACCAGACCGCTAAATAGCCATCAGACTGTTCAAAATCCACAAGACTGCCAAATAGCCATCAGACTACTAAATAGCCATCAGACTGCTAAATAGCCACCAGACTGCTAAATAGCCATCAGACTACTAAATAGCCATTAGACTGCTAAATAGCCAGACTGCTAAATAGCCATCAGACTACTAAATAACCATCAGACTGCTAAATAGCCATCAGACTACTAAATAGCCATTAGACTGCTAAATAGCCAGACTGCTAAATAGCCATCAGACTACTAAATAGCTATCAGACTGCTAAATAGCCACCAGACTGCTAAAAAGCCATCAGACTGCTAAATAGCCACTAAGACTGCTAAATAGCCATCAGACTGCTAAATAGCCATCAGACTACCAAATAGCCATCAGACTACTAAATAGCCATCAGACTGCTAAATAGAAACAAGACTGCTAAATAGCCATCAGACTACCAAATAGCTATCAGACTGCTAAATAGCAACAAGACTGCTAAATAGCCATCAGACTGCTAAATAGCCATCAGACTGCTAAATAGCCATCAGACTGCTAAATAGCCACCAGACTGCTAAAAAGCCATCAGACTGCTAAATAGCCATCAGACTACCAAATAGCCACCAGACTACTAAATAGCCATCAGACTGCTAAATAGCCAGACTACTAAATAGCCATAAGACTGCTAAATAGCCATCAGACTACCAAATAGCCATCAGACTACCAAATAGCCATCAGACTACTAAATAGCCATCAGACTGCTAAATAGCAACAAGACTGCTAAATAGCCATCAGACTGTTCAAAATCCACAAGACTGCCTGCCATCAGACTACTAAATAGCCATCAGACTGCTAAATAGCCACCAGACTGCTAAATAGCCATCAGACTACTAAATAGCCATTAGACTGCTAAATAGCCAGACTGCTAAATAGCCATCAGACTACTAAATAGCCATCAGACTACTAAATAGCCATTAGACTGCTAAATAGCCAGACTGCTAAATAGCCACCAGACTGCTAAACAGCCACCAGACTGCTAAATAGCCATCAGACTACTAAATAGCCATTAGACTGCTAAATAGCCAGACTGCTAAATAGCCATCAGACTACTAAATAGCTATCAGACTGCTAAATAGCCACCAGACTGCTAAAAAGCCATCAGACTGCTAAATAGCCACTAAGACTGCTAAATAGCCATCAGACTGCTAAATAGCCATCAGACTACCAAATAGCCATCAGACTACTAAATAGCCATCAAACTGGTAAATAGCAACAAGACTGCTAAATAGCCATCAGACTACCAAATAGCTATCAGACTGCTAAATAGCAACAAGACTGCTAAATAGCCATCAGACTGCTAAATAGCCATCAGACTGCTAAATAGCCATCAGACTGCTAAATAGCCACCAGACTGCTAAAAAGCCATCAGACTGCTAAATAGCCATCAGACTACCAAATAGCCACCAGACTACTAAATAGCCATCAGACTGCTAAATAGCCAGACTACTAAATAGCCATCAGACTACCAAATAGCCATCAGACTACTAAATAGCCATCAGACTGCTAAATAGCAACAAGACTGCTAAATAGCCATCAGACTGTTCAAAATCCACAAGACTGCCGAATAGCCATCAGACTACTAAATAGCCATCAGACTGCTAAATAGCCACCAGACTGCTAAATAGCCACCAGACTACTAAATAGCCATTAGACTGCTAAATAGCCAGACTGCTAAATAGCCATCAGACTACTAAATAGCCATCAGACTGCTAAATAGCCACCAGACTGCTAAATAGCCATCAGACTACTAAATAGCCATTAGACTGCTAAATAGCCAGACTGCTAAATAGCCATCAGACTACTAAATAGCCATCAGACTACTAAATAGCCATTAGACTGCTAAATAGCCAGACTGCTAAATAGCCACCAGACTGCTAAACAGCCACCAGACTGCTAAATAGCCATCAGACTACTAAATAGCCATTAGACTGCTAAATAGCCAGACTGCTAAATAGCCATCAGACTACTAAATAGCTATCAGACTGCTAAATAGCCACCAGACTGCTAAAAAGCCATCAGACTGCTAAATAGCCACTATAGCCACTAAGACTGCTAAATAGCCATCAGACTGCTAAATAGCCATCAGACTACCAAATAGCCATCAGACTACTAAATAGCCATCAGACTGGTAAATAGCAACAAGACTGCTAAATAGCCATCAGACTACCAAATAGCTATCAGACTGCTAAATAGCAACAAGACTGCTAAATAGCCATCAGACTGCTAAATAGCCATCAGACTGCTAAATAGCCATCAGACTGCTAAATAGCCACCAGACTGCTAAAAAGCCATCAGACTGCTAAATAGCCATCAGACTACCAAATAGCCACCAGACTACTAAATAGCCATCAGACTGCTAAATAGCCAGACTACTAAATAGCCATCAGACTACCAAATAGCCATCAGACTACTAAATAGCCATCAGACTGCTAAATAGCAACAAGACTGCTAAATAGCCATCAGACTGTTCAAAATCCACAAGACTGCCGAATAGCCATCAGACTACTAAATAGCCATCAGACTGCTAAATAGCCACCAGACTGCTAAATAGCCACCAGACTACTAAATAGCCATTAGACTGCTAAATAGCCAGACTGCTAAATAGCCATCAGACTACTAAATAGCCATCAGACTACTAAATAGCCATTAGACTGCTAAATAGCCAGACTGCTAAATAGCCACCAGACTGCTAAACAGCCACCAGACTGCTAAATAGCCATCAGACTACTAAATAGCCATTAGACTGCTAAATAGCCAGACTGCTAAATAGCCATCAGACTACTAAATAGCCATAAGACTGCTAAATAGCCATCAGACTACCAAATAGCCATCAGACTACCAAATAGCCATCAGACTACTAAATAGCCATCAGACTGCTAAATAGCAACAAGACTGCTAAATAGCCATCAGACTGTTCAAAATCCACAAGACTGCCGAATAGCCATCAGACTACTAAATAGCCATCAGACTGCTAAATAGCCACCAGACTGCTAAATAGCCATCAGACTACTAAATAGCCATTAGACTGCTAAATAGCCAGACTGCTAAATAGCCATCAGACTACTAAATAGCCATCAGACTACTAAATAGCCATTAGACTGCTAAATAGCCAGACTGCTAAATAGCCACCAGACTGCTAAACAGCCACCAGACTGCTAAATAGCCATCAGACTACTAAATAGCCATTAGACTGCTAAATAGCCAGACTGCTAAATAGCCATCAGACTACTAAATAGCTATCAGACTGCTAAATAGCCACCAGACTGCTAAAAAGCCATCAGACTGCTAAATAGCCACTAAGACTGCTAAATAGCCATCAGACTGCTAAATAGCCATCAGACTACCAAATAGCCATCAGACTACTAAATAGCCATCAGACTGGTAAATAGCAACAAGACTGCTAAATAGCCATCAGACTACCAAATAGCTATCAGACTGCTAAATAGCAACAAGACTGCTAAATAGCCATCAGACTGCTAAATAGCCATCAGACTGCTAAATAGCCATCAGACTGCTAAATAGCCACCAGACTGCTAAAAAGCCATCAGACTGCTAAATAGCCATCAGACTACCAAATAGCCACCAGACTACTAAATAGCCATCAGACTGCTAAATAGCCAGACTACTAAATAGCCATAAGACTGCTAAATAGCCATCAGACTACCAAATAGCCATCAGACTACCAAATAGCCATCAGACTACTAAATAGCCATCAGACTGCTAAATAGCAACAAGACTGCTAAATAGCCATCAGACTGTTCAAAATCCACAAGACTGCCGAATAGCCATCAGACTACTAAATAGCCATCAGACTGCTAAATAGCCACCAGACTGCTAAATAGCCACCAGACTACTAAATAGCCATTAGACTGCTAAATAGCCAGACTGCTAAATAGCCATCAGACTACTAAATAGCCATCAGACTACTAAATAGCCATTAGACTGCTAAATAGCCAGACTGCTAAATAGCCACCAGACTGCTAAACAGCCACCAGACTGCTAAATAGCCATCAGACTACTAAATAGCCATTAGACTGCTAAATAGCCAGACTGCTAAATAGCCATCAGACTACTAAATAGCTATCAGACTGCTAAATAGCCACCAGACTGCTAAAAAGCCATCAGACTGCTAAATAGCCACTAAGACTGCTAAATAGCCATCAGACTGCTAAATAGCCATCAGACTACCAAATAGCCATCAGACTACTAAATAGCCATCAGACTGGTAAATAGCAACAAGACTGCTAAATAGCCATCAGACTACCAAATAGCTATCAGACTGCTAAATAGCAACAAGACTGCTAAATAGCCATCAGACTGCTAAATAGCCATCAGACTGCTAAATAGCCACCAGACTACTAAATAGCCATCATATTGCTAAATAGCCATCATATTGCTAAATAGCCATCAGACTTCTAAATAGCCATCAGACTGCTAAATAGCCATCAGACTGCTAAATAGCCATCAGACTACCAAATAGCCATCAGACTACTAAATAGCCATCAGACTGCTAAATAGCCAGACTACCAATTAGCCATAAGACTGCTAAATAGCCATCAGACTACCAAATAGCCATCAGACTACTAAATAGCCATCAGACTGCTAAATAGCAACAAGACTGCTAAATAGCCATCAGACTACCAAATAGCTATCAGACTGCTAAATAGCAACAAGACTGCTAAATAGCCATCAGACTACCAAATAGCCATCAGACTGCTAAAAAGCCATAAGACTACCAAATAGCCATCAGACTACTAAATAGCCATCAGACTGCTAAATAGCAACAAGACTGCTAAATAGCCATCAGACTACCAAATAGCTATCAGACTGCTAAATAGCCATCAGACTGCTAAATAGCCATCAGACTGCTAAATAGCCATCAGACTACCAAATAGCCATCAGACTGCTAAATAGCCATCAGACTGCTAAATAGCCATCATATTGCTAAATAGCCATCAGACTGCTAAATAGCCATCAGACTGCTAAATAGCCACCAGACTACTAAATAGCCATCATATTGCTAAATAGCCATCAGACTTCTAAATAGCCATCAGACTGCTAAATAGCCATCAGACTGCTAAATAGCCATCAGACTACCAAATAGCCATCAGACTACTAAATAGCCATCAGACTGCTAAATAGCCAGACTACCAATTAGCCATAAGACTGCTAAATAGCCATCAGACTACCAAATAGCCATCAGACTACTAAATAGCCATCAGACTGCTAAATAGCAACAAGACTGCTAAATAGCCATCAGACTACCAAATAGCTATCAGACTGCTAAATAGCAACAAGACTGCTAAATAGCCATCAGACTACCAAATAGCCATCAGACTGCTAAAAAGCCATAAGACTACCAAATAGCCATCAGACTACTAAATAGCCATCAGACTGCTAAAAAGCCATAAGACTACCAAATAGCCATCAGACTACTAAATAGCCATCAGACTGCTAAATAGCAACAAGACTGCTAAATAGCCATCAGACTACCAAATAGCTATCAGACTGCTAAATAGCCATCAGACTGCTAAATAGCCATCAGACTACCAAATAGCCATCAGACTGCTAAATAGCTATCAGACTGCTAAATAGCAACAAGACTGCTAAATAGCCATCAGACTGCTAAATAGCCATCAGACTGCTAAATAGCCACCAGACTACTAAATAGCCATCATATTGCTAAATAGCCATCATATCAAAGTCAAAGTCAAAAAAGTCAAAGTCACCATTATTAGTCAGTTGTACAACCGAATGCCTTCAACCGAAATGTGTCTTCCGCATTTAACCCAACCCCTCTGAATCAGAGAGGTGCGGGGGCTGCCTTTAATCGACATCCACGCCTTCGGCGCCGGGAACAGTGGGTTAACTGCCTTGTTCAGGGGCAGAACGACAGATTTTGTCAGCTCGGGGATTTGAACTTGCAGCCCTCCGGTTACAAGACCAACGCTCTAACCACTAGGCTACCTGCCGCTAAATAGCCATCAGACTTCTAAATAGCCATCAGACTGCTAAATAGCCATCAGACTACCAAATAGCCATCAGACTACTAAATAGCCATCAGACTGCTAAATAGCCAGACTACCAATTAGCCATAAGACTGCTAAATAGCCATCAGACTACCAAATAGCCATCAGACTACTAAATAGCCATCAGACTGCTAAATAGCAACAAGACTGCTAAATAGCCATCAGACTACCAAATAGCTATCAGACTGCTAAATAGCAACAAGACTGCTAAATAGCCATCAGACTACCAAATAGCCATCAGACTGCTAAAAAGCCATAAGACTACCAAATAGCCATCAGACTACTAAATAGCCATCAGACTGCTAAATAGCAACAAGACTGCTAAATAGCCATCAGACTACCAAATAGCTATCAGACTGCTAAATAGCCATCAGACTGCTAAATAGCCATCAGACTACCAAATAGCCATCAGACTGCTAAATAGCCATCAGACTGCTAAATAGCCATCAGACTGCTAAATAGCCATCATATTGCTAAATAGCCATCAGACTGCTAAATAGCCATCAGACTGCTAAATAGCCACCAGACTACTAAATAGCCATCATATTGCTAAATAGCCATCATATTGCTAAATAGCCATCAGACTTCTAAATAGCCATCAGACTGCTAAATAGCCATCAGACTGCTAAATAGCCATCAGACTACCAAATAGCCATCAGACTACTAAATAGCCATCAGACTGCTAAATAGCCAGACTACCAATTAGCCATAAGACTGCTAAATAGCCATCAGACTACCAAATAGCCATCAGACTACTAAATAGCCATCAGACTGCTAAATAGCAACAAGACTGCTAAATAGCCATCAGACTACCAAATAGCTATCAGACTGCTAAATAGCAACAAGACTGCTAAATAGCCATCAGACTACCAAATAGCCATCAGACTGCTAAAAAGCCATAAGACTACCAAATAGCCATCAGACTACTAAATAGCCATCAGACTGCTAAAAAGCCATAAGACTACCAAATAGCCATCAGACTACTAAATAGCCATCAGACTGCTAAATAGCAACAAGACTGCTAAATAGCCATCAGACTACCAAATAGCTATCAGACTGCTAAATAGCCATCAGACTGCTAAATAGCCATCAGACTACCAAATAGCCATCAGACTGCTAAATAGCCATCAGACTGCTAAATAGCCATCATATTGCTAAATAGCCATCAGACTTCTAAATAGTCATCAGACTGCTAAATAGCCACCAGACTACTAAATAGCCATCAGACTGCTAAATAGCCAGACTACCAATTAGCCATAAGACTGCTAAATAGCCATCAGACTACCAAATAGCCATCAGACTACTAAATAGCAACAAGACTGCTAAATAGCCATCAGACTACCAAATAGCTATCAGACTGCTAAATAGCAACAAGACTGCTAAATAGCCATCAGACTACCAAATAGCCATCAGACTGCTAAAAAGCCATAAGACTGCTAAATAGCCATCAGACTGCTAAATAGCCATCAGACTGCTGAATAGCCACAGTACTGCTAAATAGCCACCACACTGCTAAATAGCCATCAGACTACTAAATAGCCATCAGACTGCTAAATAGCCACCAGACTGCTAAATAGCCATCAGACTGCTAAATAGCCACAATACTGCTAAATAGCCACAATACTGCTAAATAGCCATCAGACTACTAAATAGCCATCAGACTGCTAAAGAGCCATCAGACTGCTAAATAGCCACAATACTGCTAAATAGCCACAATACTGCTAAATAGCCACCAGACTACTAAATAGCCATCAGACTGCTAAATAGCCATCAGACTACTAAATAGCCATCAGACTGCTAAATAGCCACAATACTGCTAAATAGCCATCAGACTACTGAATAGCCATCAGACTGCTAAAGAGTCATCAGACTGCTAAATAGCCACAATACTGCTAAATAGCCACAATACTGCTAAATAGCCATCAGACTACTAAATAGCCATCAGACTGCTAAATAGCCATCAGACTGCTAAATAGCCATCAGACTGCTAAATAGCCACAATACTGCTAAATAGCCATCAGACTACTAAATAGCCATCAGACTACTAAATAGCCACAATACTGCTAAATAGCCACAATACTGCTAAATAGCCATCAGACTACTAAATAGCCATCAGACTGCTAAAGAGCCATCAGACTGCTAAATAGCCACAATACTGCTAAATAGCCACAATACTGCTAAATAGCCATCAGACTACTAAATAGCCATCAGACTGCTAAATAGCCATCAGACTACTAAATAGCCATCAGACTGCTAAATAGCCATCAGACTACTAAATAGCCATCAGACTGCTAAATAGCCATCAGACTACTAAATAGCCATCAGACTACTTAATAGCCATCAGACTGCTAAATAGCCATCAGACTACTAAATAGCCATCAGACTGCTAAATAGCCACCACACTGCTAAATAGCCATCAGACTACTAATTAGCCACAATACTGCTAAATAGCCACAATACTGCTAAATAGCCACAATACTGCTAAATAGCCATCAAACTACTAAATAGCCACAATACTGCTAAATAGCCATCAGACTACTAAATAGCCATCAGACTGCTAAATAGCCATCGGACTACTAAATAGCCATCAGACTGCTAAATAGCCATCAGACTACTAAATAGCCATCAGACTGCTAAATAGCCATCAGACTACTAAATAGCCATCAGACTACTTAATAGCCATCAGACTGCTAAATAGCCATCAGACTACTAAATAGCCATCAGACTGCTAAATAGCCACCACACTGCTAAATAGCTATCAGACTACTAATTAGCCACAATACTGCTAAATAGCCACAATACTGCTAAATAGCCACAATACTGCTAAATAGCCATCAAACTACTAAATAGCAACAAGACTGCTAAAGAGCCATCAGACTGCTAAATAGCCACAATACTGCTAAATAGCCACAATACTGCTAAATAGCCATCAGACTACTAAATAGCCATCAGACTGCTAAATAGCCATCAGACTACTAAATAGCCATCAGACTGCTAAAAAGCCATCAGACTACTAAATAGCCATCAGACTGCTAAATAGCCACAATACTGCTAAATAGCCATCAGACTACTAAATAGCCATCAGACTACTAAATAGCCATCAGACTGCTAAATAGCCATCAGACTGCAAAATAGCCATTAGACTACTAAATAGCCACAAGACTGATAAACTTGCCTAGTTAAATAAAGGTAGAATAAAAACATATTTATCTGGTACTGTATTGGTACTCCCTGTATATAGCTCCATATTGATCTGGTACTGGTACTCCCTGTATATAGCTCCACATTGATCTGGTACTCCCTGTATATAGCTCCATATTGATCTGGTACTGGTACTCCCTGTATATAGCTACACATTGATCTGGTACTCCCTGTATATAGCTCCACATTGATCTGGTACTGGTACTCCCTGTATATATATCCACATTGATCTGGTACTGGTACTCCCTGTATATATCTCCACATTGATCTGGTACTCCCTGTATATAGCTCCACATTGATCTGGTACTGCCTGTATATAGCTCCACATTGATCTGGTACTGGTACTCCCTGTATATAGCTCCACATTGATCTGGTACTGGTACTCCCTGTATATAGCTCCACATTGATCTGGTACTCCCTGTATATAGCTCCACATTGATCTGGTACTGGTACTCCCTGTATATAGCTCCATATTGATCTTGTACTCCCTGTATATAGCTCCACATTGATCTGGTACTGCCTGTATATAGCTCCACATTGATCTGGTACTGCCTGTATATAGCTGCACATTGATCTGGTACTGGTACTCCCTGTATATAGCTCCACATTGATCTGGTACTGGTACTCCCTGTATATAGCTACACATTGATCTGGTACTGGTACTCCCTGTGTATAGCTCCACATTGATCTGGTACTGGTACTCCCTGTGTATAGCTCCACAGTGATCTGGTACTCCCTGTATATAGCTACACATTGATCTGGTACTGGTACTCCCTGTATATAGCTCCACATTGATCTGGTACTGGTACTCCCTGTATATAGCTACACATTGATCTGGTACTGGTACTCCCTGTATATAGCTCCACCTTGATCTGGTACTGGTACTCCCTGTATTTTAGCTCCACATTGATCTGGTTCTGGTACTCCCTGTATATAGCTCCACATTGATCTGGTACTGGTACTCCCTGTATATAGCTCCACATTGATCTGGTTCTGGTACTCCCTGTATATAGCTCCACATTGATCTGGTACTGGTACTCCCTGTGTATAGATCCACATTGATCTGGTACTCTCTGTATATAGCTCCACATTGATCTGGTACTCCCTGTATATAGCTCCACATTGACCTGGTACTGGTACTCCCTGTATATAGCTCCACATTGATCTGGTACTCCCTGTATAGAGCTCCACATTGACCTGGTACTGGTACTCCCTGTATATAGCTCCACATTGATCTGGTACTCCCTGTATATAGCTCCACATTGATCTGGTACTCCCTGTATATAGATCCACATTGATCTGGTACTGGTACTCCCTGTATATAGCTCCACATTGATCTGGTACTGGTACTCCCTGTATATAGCTCCATATTGATCTGGTACTCACTGTATATAGCTCCACATTGATCTGGTACTGATACTCCTTGTATATAGCTCCACATTGATCTGGTACTGATACTCCCTGTATATAGCTCCACATTGATCTGGTACTGGTACTCCCTGTATATAGCTCCACATTGATCTGGTACTCCCTATATATAGCTCCACATTGATCTGGTACTGGTACTCCCTGTATATAGCTCCACATTGATCTGGTAACGATTGTGGATGTGTGGAGACTTTCAAAACTGAGGTCCTGATTGAATCTGAGAACAGCAATATGAGCGATGTAAGACATTCTCGACTAGCTTTACAACGTGACACCATAAAACTGCTCGTTATTACAACGCTTCACGGTCAAACCACCCCATGGAAGGATGCGTTATTGTTGCTGCGCCACTGTGTCCTGCCTGTAGAGGGCGCCCCAGGGAAGCTCACGGTATCCACGCCTTTCCCTCTGCCCAACACTATGCGTCCTGGGAAACATAGTTCATTCTAATACACACCAACACCGGGGGGAGGAAACATCATTCCTAGTCAGGGATTGTTTTTTCTCTCGCCGTGATTCTATTTAAAAAGGCATCTTTTGGTTTCATATCAAGAGCACAAGATGATGCAGTCGGAGGATGCCCGCTATCTGAAACGGTAAAGACAAAGCTGTCATTTCGTCAATCTGTTCGGGGTATCCGGGAGTGTAACGCCTTATCATGCTAGCAATCATATCACATGCTACTCCTATAGCTAGCTAGCCCACGGTAGCTTTACTTCTTTGTTACTTACATTCCAGATACAATGTTACATGATGTTGTTCTTTAGTAATGTTGTTCCATATCTGCCGTCCACAACAGCTGTGATAGCGACCAAATCTCAGCCCCAGGAATGGGACGTGGACAACAATCAGCCTCGCTAACTAGCTGTCATATTGATGCAGTCAAATTTGTTGTTTCTTAAAGTGAAAAGTGAACTAAGATCTATTCTTCGTCCTTATGATGACCGCAGGAAAGTGAAGGGTGGTAGCCTGGACGTGCACCCTACAGAGAAAGCCCTGGTTGTTCAGTATGAGGTGGAGGCGACCATCCTTGGAGAGACCGGAGACGAGATGTTGGGAGACCGCAAGAAGTGTCAGAAGATGTAAGCATGCTTTCAGCACAGGCAACAAAGGGTGCCAAATATATGTGCTGTTTTGGTCTATAAATCACAGTCTGTGATTTCAATAGTCTGGCCCTGACACTTTCTTTGGTATACTGAGAGATGTGGCTGGGGAAATGTAGCTAGGCTTATTCTATTCTATTCCCCTCTATTCTATTCCCCTCTATTGTATTCTATTCCCATCAATGTCTATTATATTCTCCTCTATTTCTATTATCCTTCATTCTACACCCCTCTATTCTATTCCCCTCTATTCCCTTTATTCTGTCATATTCCTCTCTATTCTATTCCCCTCTATTCTATTCTATTCCCATCAATGTCTATTATATTCTCCTCTATTTCTATTATCCTTCATTCTACACCCCTCTATTCTATTTTATTCCCTTTATTCTATCATATTCCTCTATTCTATTCCTCTCTATTCTATTCCTCTCTAATCTATTCCCCTTTTTATCTATTATGTTCCTCTATATTCTATTCCTCTCTATTTTATTCCATTACCCTGTATTCTATTCCCCTCTATTCTATTCCATTACCCTGTATTCCATTCCCCTCTATTCTATTCCATTCCCCTCTATTCTATTCCATTCCCCTCTATTCTATTCCATTCCCCTCTATTCTATTCCCCTCTATTCTATTCCATTCCCCTCTATTCTATTCCATTCCCCTCTATTCTATTCCCCTCTATTCTATTCTATTCCCCTCTATTCTATTCCATTACCCTGTATTCCATTCCCCTCTATTCTATTCCATTCCCCTCTATTCTATTCCATTCCCCTCTATTCTATTCCATGGCCCTCTATTCTATTCCATTCCCCTCTATTCCATTCCCCTCTATTCCATTGCCCTCTATTCTATTCTATTCTACTGTACTGTCTCCCTCCCTCCCTGTCAGTATCCGTCTGAAGAGCCTAAATACGAACACAGACATTGCAGCGCTGGCCCGTAAGGTGGTTGAGGAGTGTAAACTCATCCATCCCTCCAAGCTGTTGGAGGTGGAGCAGCTGCTCTTCTATCTACAGAACCGCAAGAAGGCCAGTGGGAAAGGTGAGCATCGACATCAACTGTCCCCCCTGAAACACATACCACAGATAACTATAGTACCACTCCATAGTTTATGAAACAGTTGGAGTTATTGTGTCATTCCACTGTAAGGTCTATTCTATAACAGTGTAGTTCTATGTTAACCAGTGATGAATTCCACTGTAAGGTCTATGCTATAACAGTGTAGTTCTATGTTAACCAGTGATGAATTCCACTGTAAGGTCTATGCTATAACAGTGTAGTTCTATGTTAACCCGTGAATCATTCCACTGTAAGGTCTATGCTATAACAGTGTAGTTCTATGTTAACCCGTGAATCATTCCACTGTAAGGTCTATGCTATAACAGTGTAGTTCTATGTTAACCCGTGAATCATTCCACTGTAAGGTCTATGCTATAACAGTGTAGTTCTATGTTAACCAGTGATGAATTCCACTGTAAGGTCTATGCTATAACAGTGTAGTTCTATGTTAACCAGTGATGAATTCCACTGTAAGGTCTATGCTATAACAGTGTAGTTCTATGTTAACCAGTGATGAATTCCACTGTAAGGTCTATGCTATAACAGTGTAGTTCTATGTTAACCCGTGAATCATTCCACTGTAAGGTCTACGCTATATCAGTGTAGTTCTATGTTAACCCGTGAATCATTCCACTGTAAGGTCTATGCTATAACAGTGTAGTTCTATGTTAACCAGTGAATCATTCCACTGTAAGGTCTATGCTATAACAGTGTAGTTCTATGTTAACCAGTGAATCATTCCACTGTAAGGTCTATGCTATAACAGTGTAGTTCTATGTTAACCAGTGATGAATTCCACTGTAAGGTCTATGCTATAACAGTGTAGTTCTATGTTAACCAGTGATGAATTCCACTGTAAGGTCTATGCTATAACAGTGTAGTTCTATGTTAACCCGTGAATCATTCCACTGTAAGGTCTATTCTATAACAGTCTAGTTCTATGTTAACCCGTGAATCATTCCACTGTAAGGTCTATGCTATAACAGTGTAGTTCTATGTTAACCAGTGAATCATTCCACTGTAAGGTCTATGCTATAACAGTGTAGTTCTATGTTAACCAGTGAATCATTCCACTGTAAGGTCTATGCTATAACAGTGTAGTTCTATGTTAACCCGTGATGAATTCCATTTCTCCGCAGCAGAGAAGAGAGTGGTGAAACCTAGAGACCTAACTCCATTTGAAGGAATGGAGGTGAGTGAGGGGAACTGTGAGTGAGGGGAACTGTGAGTGAGGGGAACTGTGAGTAAGGGGAACTGTGAGTAAGGGGAACTCGGCAGTCACTGCTACTACTACAGCTGCTACTTTAACAAATAATGCTAATAATCATAACAATACATTTTACTAGATACAGTTGAAGTCGGAAGTTTACATACACTCAGGGTTGGAGTAATTTAAAACTTGTTTTTCAACCACTCCACAAATTTCTTGTTACCAAACTATAGTTTTGGCAAGTTGGTTAGGACATCTACCTTGTGCATGAGCTTGTGGAAGGCTACCCGAAACGTTTGACCCAAGTTAAACAATTTTAAAGGCAATGCTACAAAATATTAATTGAGTATATGTAAACTTCTGATCCACTGGGAATGTGATGAAAGAAATAAAAGCTGAAATAAATAATTATCTCTACTATTATTCTGACATTTCACATTCTTAAAATAAAGTGGTGATCCTAACTGACCTAAGACAGGGAACTTTTACTAGGATTAAATATCAGGAATTGTGAAAAACTGAGTTTTAATGTATTTGGCTAAGGTGTATGTAAACTTCCGACTTCAACTGTAGATGAGGAGGTTAACATCAACATGGTGTCTCTCTGTTCTAGATAGATGAGGAGGCTAACATCGACATGGTGTCTCTCTGTTCTAGATAGATGAGGAGGCTAACATCGACATGGTGTCTCTCTGTTCTAGATAGATGAGGAGGCTAACATCGACATGGTGTCTCTGTTCTAGATAGATGAGGAGGCTAACATCGACATGGTGTCTCTGTTCTAGATAGATGAGGAGGCTAACATCGACATGGTGTCTCTCTGTTCTAGATAGATGAGGAGGCTAACGTCAACATGGTGTCTCTGTTCTAGATAGATGAGGAGGCTAACATCGACATGGTGTCTCTGTTCTAGATAGATGAGGAGGCTAACGTCGACATGGTGTCTCTCTGTTCTAGATAGATGAGGAGGCTAACATCGACATGGTGTCTCTCTGTTCTAGATAGATGAGGAGGCTAACATCGACATGGTGTCTCTCTGTTCTAGATAGATGAGGAGGCTAACATCGACATGGTGTCTCTCTGTTCTAGATAGATGAGGCTAACGTCAACATGGTGTCTCTGTTCTAGATAGATGAGGAGGCTAACGTCGACATGGTGTCTCTGTTCTAGATAGATGAGGAGGCTAACGCCGACATGGTGTCTCTCTGTTCTAGATAGATGAGGAGGCTAACGCCGACATGGTGTCTCTCTGTTCTAGATAGATGAGGAGGCTAACGTCGACATGGTGTCTCTCTGTTCTAGATAGATGAGGAGGCTAACGTCGACATGGTGTCTCTCTGTTCTAGATAGATGAGGAGGCTAACGTCGACATGGTGTCTCTCTGTTCTAGATAGATGAGGAGGCTAACGTCGACATGGTGTCTCTCTGTTCTAGATAGATGAGGAGGCTAACGTCGACATGGTGTCTCTCTGTTCTAGATAGATGAGGAGGCTAACGTCGACAGGGTGTCTCTCTGTTCTAGATAGATGAGGAGGCTAACGTCGACATGGTGTCTCTCTGTTCTAGATAGATGAGGAGGCTAACGTCGACATGGTGTCTCTCTGTTCTAGATAGATGAGGAGGCTAACGTCGACATGGTGTCTCTCTGTTCTAGATAGATGAGGAGGCTAACGTCGACATGGTGTCTCTGTTCTAGATAGATGAGGAGGCTAACGTCGACATGGTGTCTCTCTGTTCTAGATAGATGAGGAGGCTAACATCAACAAGGTGGACGAGTATGTAGAGCTGCTGTATGAAGGTATGGATGAGAAGGTGAAAGGGGCTACACTCATCCTACACCTGGCCAGGAACCCGGACAACCTGGAGGAACTACTACAGAACGGTAAGGAGAGGTGGAGAGACGGAGAAGGCTTGCACTATGTGCATGACATTGCATTCAAGTGTAAACCGTCAGGACAGTGGCCCTGCTCTTGTCCGTATGTCTAAGGTTCTGTTTGTGTGTCTCTCTTTCTGTCCCGTAGAAACGGCTCTAGGAGCCCTGGCCAGAGTGCTGCGGGAGGACTGGAAGCAGAGTGTTGAGCTTGCCACCACCATCATCTATGTTTTCTTCTGCTTCTCCAGGTATATACTAGAGAAGAGGGGAGGGGAGGGAGAAGAGGGGAGGGACCGCTTTATCCTGTTGACTCGTAACCCTCCGGTTGCTAGCTGGCCTTTCTAACCGCTAGTCTACCTGCCGCCCATTTGATACTTTATGAGCCGTCTTTACTCAGAAGGCCTTTCGCTTTTCTGTTGTTCCATTCGGTGGCAGTGGAGTGTAAATGCTACGTCTCTAATCAGGCTTATTGAAGGCTGCCACCTGCTGTTGATCTGATTCACCGCCGATTAGACAGGAAATATCACCGCCGAGTAGACAGGAAATATCACCGCCGAGTAGACAGGAAATATCACCGCCGATTAGACAGGAAATATCACCGCCGATTAGACAGGAAATATCACCGCCGAGTAGACAGGAAATATCACCGCCGAGTAGACAGGAAATATCACCGCCGAGTAGACAGGAAATATCACCGCCGAGTAGACAGGAAATATCACCGCCGAGTAGACAGGAAATATCACCACCGAGTAGACAGGAAATAGAGTGCCATTTGGGTAGTAGTGTTCCTCCAGTATATGTATTCCTTGTCCCCTGTTCTGTCCCCACTTTCTCCCAGTTCCGTGGCCTACAGTTGACCTATAATATAGTATATTTAGTCTAGTATATCAGTATTAATCCTCTACCCCTGTAGTATATTTAGTCTAGTATATCAGTATTAATCCTCTAACCCTATAGTATATTTAGTCTAGTATATCAGTATTAATCCTCTAACCCTATAGTATATTTAGTCTAGTATATCAGTATTAATCCTCTAACCCTATAGTATATTTAGTCTAGTATATCAGTATTAATCCTCTAACCCTATAGTATATTTAGTCTAGTATATCAGTATTAATCCTCTAACCCTATAGTATATTTAGTCTAGTATATCAGTATTAATCCTCTAACCCTATAGTATATTTAGTCTAGTATATCAGTATTAATCCTCTACCCCTATAGTATATTTAGTCTAGTATATCAGTATTAATCCTCTACCCCTGTAGTATATTTAGTCTAGTATATCAGTATTAATCCTCTAACCCTATAGTATATTTAGTCTAGTATATCAGTATTAATCCTCTACCCCTATAGTATATTTAGTCTAGTATATCAGTATTAATCCTCTACCCCTATAGTATATTTAGTCTAGTATATCAGTATTAATCCTCTAACCCTATAGTATATTTAGTCTAGTATATCAGTATTAATCCTCTACCCCTATAGTATATTTAGTCTAGTATATCAGTATTAATCCTCTAACCCTATAGTATATTTAGTCTAGTATATCAGTATTAATCCTCTACCCCTATAGTATATTTAGTCTAGTATATCAGTATTAATCCTCTACCGCTATAGTATATTTAGTCTAGTATATCAGTATTAATCCTCTAACCCTATAGTATATTTAGTCTAGTATATCAGTATTAATCCTCTAACCCTATAGTATATTTAGTCTAGTATATCAGTATTAATCCTCTACCCTATAGTATATTTAGTCTAGTATATCAGTATTAATCCTCTAACCCTATAGTATATTTAGTCTAGTATATCAGTATTAATCCTCTACCCCTATAGTATATTTAGTCTAGTATATCAGTATTAATCCTCTACCCCTATAGTACAGTATATTTAGTCTAGTATATCAGTATTAATCCTCTAATCCTATAGTATATTTAGTCTAGTATATCAGTATTAATCCTCTACCCTATAGTATATTTAGTCTAGTATATCAGTATTAATCCTCTAACCCTATAGTATATTTAGTCTAGTATATCAGTATTAATCCTCTAACCCTATAGTATATTTAGTCTAGTATATCAGTATTAATCCTCTAACCCTATAGTATATTTAGTCTAGTATATCAGTATTAATCCTCTACTCCCTATAGTATATTTAGTCTAGTATATCAGTATTAATCCTCTAACCCTATAGTATATTTAGTCTAGTATATCAGTATTAATCCTCTAACCCTATAGTATATTTAGTCTAGTATATCAGTATTAATCCTCTACCCTTAACGTATATTTAGTCTAGTATATCAGTATTAATCCTCTAACCCTGTAGTATATTTAGTCTAGTATATCAGTATTAATCCTCTAATCCTATAGTATATTTAGTCTAGTATATCAGTATTAATCCTCTACCCCTATAGTATATTTAGTCTAGTATATCAGTATTAATCCTCTAACCCTATAGTATATTTAGTCTAGTATATCAGTATTAATCCTCTAACCCTATAGTATATTTAGTCTAGTATATCAGTATTAATCCTCTAACCCTATAGTATATTTAGTCTAGTATATCAGTATTAATCCTCTAACCCTGTAGTATATTTAGTCTAGTATATCAGTATTAATCCTCTAACCCTATAGTATATTTAGTCTAGTATATCAGTATTAATCCTCTACCCCTATAGTATATTTAGTCTAGTATATCAGTATTAATCCTCTACCCCTATAGTATATTTAGTCTAGTATATCAGTATTAATCCTCTAACCCTATAGTATATTTAGTCTAGTATATCAGTATTAATCCTCTAACCCTATAGTATATTTAGTCTAGTATATCAGTATTAATCCTCTAACCCTATAGTATATTTAGTCTAGTATATCAGTATTAATCCTCTAACCCTATAGTATATTTAGTCTAGTATATCAGTATTAATCCTCTACCCCTATAGTACAGTATATTTAGTCTAGTATATCAGTATTAATCCTCTAATCCTATAGTATATTTAGTCTAGTATATCAGTATTAATCCTCTACCCCTATAGTATATTTAGTCTAGTATATCAGTATTAATCCTCTAACCCTATAGTATATTTAGTCTAGTATATCAGTATTAATCCTCTAACCCTGTAGTATATTTAGTCTAGTATATCAGTATTAATCCTCTAACCCTGTAGTATATTTAGTCTAGTATATCAGTATTAATCCTCTAACCCTATAGTATATTTAGTCTAGTATATCAGTATTAATCCTCTACCCCTATAGTACAGTATATTTAGTCTAGTATATCAGTATTAATCCTCTAATCCTATAGTATATTTAGTCTAGTATATCAGTATTAATCCTCTACCCTTAACGTATATTTAGTCTAGTATATCAGTATTAATCCTCTAACCCTGTAGTATATTTAGTCTAGTATATCAGTATTAATCCTCTACCCCTATAGTATATTTAGTCTAGTATATCAGTATTAATCCTCTAACCCTATAGTATATTTAGTCTAGTATATCAGTATTAATCCTCTACCCCTATAGTATATTTAGTCTAGTATATCAGTATTAATCCTCTACCCCTATAGTATATTTAGTCTAGTATATCAGTATTAATCCTCTAACCCTATAGTATATTTAGTCTAGTATATCAGTATTAATCCTCTACCCCTATAGTATATTTAGTCTAGTATATCAGTATTAATCCTCTACCCCAGTAGTATATTTAGTCTAGTATATCAGTATTAATCCTCTAACCCTATAGTATATTTAGTCTAGTATATCAGTATTAATCCTCTACCCCTATAGTATATTTAGTCTAGTATATCAGTATTAATCCTCTAACCCTATAGTATATTTAGTCTAGTATATCAGTATTAATCCTCTAACCCTATAGTATATTTAGTCTAGTATATCAGTATTAATCCTCTAACCCTATAGTATATTTAGTCTAGTGTATCAGTATTAATCCTCTACCCTATAGTATATTTAGTCTAGTATATCAGTATTAATCCTCTAACCCTATAGTATATTTAGTCTAGTATATCAGTATTAATCCTCTAATCCTATAGTATATTTAGTCTAGTATATCAGTATTAATCCTCTACCCCTATAGTATATTTAGTCTAGTATATCAGTATTAATCCTCTAATCCTATAGTATATTTAGTCTAGTATATCAGTATTAATCCTCTACCCCTATAGTATATTTAGTCTAGTATATCAGTATTAATCCTCTAACCCTATAGTATATTTAGTCTAGTATATCAGTATTAATCCTCTACCCCTATAGTATATTTAGTCTAGTATATCAGTATTAATCCTCTAACCCTATAGTATATTTAGTCTAGTATATCAGTATTAATCCTCTAATCCTATAGTATATTTAGTCTAGTATATCAGTATTAATCCTCTACCCCTATAGTATATTTAGTCTAGTATATCAGTATTAATCCTCTACCCCTATAGTATATTTAGTCTAGTATATCAGTATTAATCCTCTAACCCTGTAGTATATTTAGTCTAGTATATCAGTATTAATCCTCTAACCCTATAGTATATTTAGTCTAGTATATCAGTATTAATCCTCTAATCCTATAGTATATTTAGTCTAGTATATCAGTATTAATCCTCTACCCCTATAGTATATTTAGTCTAGTATATCAGTATTAATCCTCTACCCCTATAGTATATTTAGTCTAGTATATCAGTATTAATCCTCTAACCCTGTAGTATATTTAGTCTAGTATATCAGTATTAATCCTCTAACCCTATAGTATATTTAGTCTAGTATATCAGTATTAATCCTCTAACCCTATAGTATATTTAGTCTAGTGTATCAGTATTAATCCTCTAATCCTATAGTATATTTAGTCTAGTATATCAATATTAATCCTCTAACCCTATAGTATATTTAGTCTAGTATATCAGTATTAATCCTCTACCCCTATAGTATATTTAGTCTAGTATATCAGTATTAATCCTCTAACCCTGTAGTATATCAGTATTAATCCTCTACCCCAGTAGTATATTTAGTCTAGTATATCAGTATTAATCCTCTAACCCTAATCCTTCTATCCCCATGTAGTTTCTCCCAGTTCCATGGGCTGGTGACCCACTATAAGATCGGAGCTCTGTGTATGAATGTCATCGAACACGAACTGAAGAGATACGACCTCTGGCAGGACGAACTGCAGAAGAAGACCAAGACATATATCCTTCACTTCAGGCTCTGGGTTAGTGTCTGGGTTAGGGTTTATGTTCTGGGTCTGGGTTAGGGTTTATGTTCTGGGTCTGGGTTAGGGTTTATGGTCTGGGTCTGGGTTAGGGTTTATGGTCTGGGTCTGGGTTAGGGTTTATGGTCTGGGTTAGGGTTTATGGTCTGGGTTAGGGTTAGGGTTTATGGTCTGGGTTAGGGTTTATGGTCTGGATCTTGGTTAGGATTTATGTTCTGGGTCTGGGTTAGGGTTTATGGTCTGGGTCTTTGTTAGGATTTATGTTCTGGGTCTGGGTTAGGGTTTATGGTCTGGGTTAGGGTTAGGGTTTATGTTCTGGGTCTGGGTTAGGGTTTATGGTCTGGGTTAAGGTTTATGGTCTGGGTTAGGGTTTATGGTCTGGGTTAGGGTTTATGGTCTGAGTTAGGGTTTATGGTCTGGGTTTATTTTCTGAGTCTGGGTCTGGGTTAATGGTCTGGGTTTGGGTTTATGGTCTGGGTCTAGGTTTATGGTCTGCGTCTGGGTTAGGGTTTATGGTCTGGGTTTATGGTCTGGGTCTGGGTTTATGGTCTGGGTTTATGGGTCTGGGTTTGGGTCTGGGTTTGGGTCTGGGTTTATGGTCTGGGTTTGGGTTTATGGTCTGGGTTTATGGTCTGGGTCTGGGTTTGGGTCTGGGTTTATGGTCTGGGTTTATGGTCTGGGTTTGGGTCTGGGTTTATGGTCTGGGTTTGGGTCTGGGTTTGAGTTTATGGTCTGGGTTTTGGTTTATGGTCTGGGTTAGGGTTTATGGTCTGGGCTTATGGTCTGGGTCTGGGTTTATGGTCTGGGTTTATGGCCTGGGTCTGGGTTTATGGTCTGGGTCTGGGTTTATGTTCTGGGTCTGGGTTTATGGTCTGGGTTTTGGTTTATGGTCTGGGTTTTGGTTTATGGTCTAGGTTAGGGATTATGGTCTGGGTTTATGGTCTGGGTTTGGGTCTGGGTTTGAGTTTATGGTCTGGGTTTGAGTTTATGGTCTGGGTTTTGGTTTATGGTCTGGGTTAGGGTTTATGGTCTGGGTTTATGGTCTGGGTTTGGGTCTGGGTTTGAGTTTATGGTCTGGGTTTTGGTTTATGGTCTGGGTGTATGGTCTGGGTTAGGGTTTATGGTCTGGGTCTGTGTTAGGGTTTATGGTCTGGGTTTATGGTCTGGGTCTGGGTTCATGGTCTGGGTTTATGTTCTGGGTCTGGGTTTATGGTCTGGGTTTATGGTCTGGGTCTGGGTTTATGGTTTATGGTTAGGGTTTATGGTCTGGGTTAGGGTTTTTGGTTAGGGTTTATGGTCTGGGTTAGGGTTTATGGTCTGGGTCTAGGGTTTATGGTCTGGGTTAGAAGACGTATATCCTCTGCAGGGCTGTGGGAAATGAATGTGTTTTCTATGTGATGAGAGCTGAACCTTTACGGTGGGAAATGAATGGATTCTGATCCCATGGTGTGTCAGTGCCCCATGGACCCTCTTTTCTCTGTTGTGGTTTTGTCAATAATAAATCAATCAATCAGTCTGTCAATCAGAACCCTTCCTTGACTGTAACTACGTGAAGACGACCCTGACAACCAGGCCTTGAGGAAGGAACATGAGAAGGCCTTTAAGAAGTACCAGGGACTACTGGTAAAACAGGAGCAGCTGCTGAGAGGTACCAGTATAACCCTAACCCCACAGTCTAACCCTAACCCCTAACCCCACAGTCTAACCCTAACCCCTAACCCCACAGTCTGACCCTAACCCCTAACCCCACAGTCTAACCCTAACCCCACAGTCTAACCCTAACCCCTAACCCCACAGTCTGACCCCACAGTCTAACCCTAACCCCTAACCCCACAGTCTGACCCTAACCCCACAGTCTAACTCTACCCACTAACCCTACAGTCTAACCCTAACCCCTAACCCCACAGTATAACCCCACAGTCTAACCCTAACCCCTAACCCCACAGTATGACCCTAACTCCTAACCCCACAGTATAACCCCACAGTATAACCCTAACTCCTAACCCCACAGTATAACCCCACAGTATAACCCCACAGTATAACCCTAACTCCTAACCCCACAGTCTAACCCCACAGTCTAACCCCACAGTCTAACCCCACAGTATAACCCCACAGTCTAACCCTAACCCCTAACCCCACAGTCTAACCCTAACTCCTAACCCCACAGTCTGACCCTAACCCCACAGTCTAACTCTCTACCCACTAACCCTACAGTATAACCCTAACCCCTAACCCCACAGTATAACCCCACAGTATAACCCTAACTCCTAACCCCACAGTATAACCCCACAGTCTAACCCTAACTCCTAACCTCACAGTCTGACCCTAACCCCACAGTCTAACTCTACCCACTAACCCTACAGTATAACCCTAACCCCTAACCCCACAGTATAACCCCACAGTATAACCCTAACTCCTAACCCCACAGTATAACCCCACAGTCTAACCCCACAGTATAACCCCACAGTATAACCCTAACCCCTAACCCCACAGTATAACCCCACAGTATAACCCTAACTCCTAACCCCACAGTATAACCCCACAGTATAACCCCACAGTCTAACCCCACAGTATAACCCCACAGTACAACCCCACAGTCTAACCCCACAGTCTAACCCCACAGTCTAACCCCACAGTCTAACCCCACAGTATAACCCCACAGTATAACCCTAACTCCTAACCCCACAGTATAACCCCACAGTATAACCCCACAGTATAACCCTAACTCCTAACCCCACAGTATAACCCCACAGTATAACCCTAACTCCTAACCCCACAGTATAACCCCACAGTATAACCCCACAGTATAACCCCACAGTATAACCCTAACTCCTAACCCCACAGTATAACCCCACAGTATAACCCCACAGTCTAACCCCACAGTATAACCCCACAGTCTAACCCCACAGTCTAACCCCACAGTATAACCCCACAGTCTAACCCCACAGTCTAACCCCACAGTATAACCCCACAGTATAACCCCACAGTATAACCCTAACTCCTAACCCCACAGTATAACCCCACAGTATAACCCCACAGTATAACCCTAACTCCTAACCCCACAGTATAACCCCACAGTATAACCCCACAGTATAACCCCACAGTATAACCCCACAGTATAACCCTAACTCCTAACCCCACAGTATAACCCCACAGTCTAACCCCACAGTATAACCCCACAGTATAACCCTAACTCCTAACCCCACAGTATAACCCCACAGTATAACCCCACAGTATAACTGTAACCCCACAGTATACCTAACTCCTAACCCCACAGCATAACCCCACAGTATAACCCCACAGTATAACCCTAACTCCTAACCCCACAGTATAACCCCACAGTATAACCCCACAGTATAACTAACTCCTAACCCTCAGTATAACCCCACAGTATAACCCTAACTCCTAACCCCACAGTATAGTCTAACACAGTATAACCCCACAGTATAACTGTAACAGTATAACCCCACAGTATAACTCACAGTATAACCCCACAGTATAACCCCTGCAGTATAAACAGCATCTCTGGTATAACCCCACAGTATCTCACAGTATAACCTCCTGTGTAGCTGAATGGGCATTTAGCATCTCTCTGTCCTCCTCCTGTGTAGCTGATGGGCATTTAGCATCTCTGTCCTCCTCCCCTGTGTAGCTGAATGGGCATTTAGCATCTCTGTCCTCCTCCCTGTGTAGCTGAATGGGCATTTAGCATCTCTGTCCTCCTCCTGTGTAGCTGAATGGGCATTTAGCATCTCTGTCCTCCTCCCTGTGTAGCTGAATGGGCATTTAGCATCTCTGTCCTCCTCCCTGTGTAGCTGAATGGGCATTTAGCATCTCTGTCCTCCTCCCCTGTGTAGCTGAGTGGGCATTTAGCATCTCTGTCCTCCTCCCTGTGTAGCTGAATGGGCATTTAGCATCTCTGTCCTCCTCCCCTGTGTAGCTGAGTGGGCATTTAGCATCTCTGTCCTCCTCCCCTGTGTAGCTGAATGGGCATTTAGCATCTCTGTCCTCCTCCCTGTGTAGCTGAGTGGGCATTTAGCATCTCTGTCCTCCTCCCTGTGTAGCTGAATGGGCATTTAGCATCTCTGTCCTCCTCCCTGTGTAGCTGAATGGGCATTTAGCATCTCTGTCCTCCTCCCCTGTGTAGCTGAGTGGGCATTTAGCATCTCTGTCCTCCTCCCTGTGTAGCTGAGTGGGCATTTAGCATCTCTGTCCTCCTCCCCTGTGTAGCTGAATGGGCATTTAGCATCTCTGTCCTCCTCCTGTGTAGCTGAATGGGCATTTAGCATCTCTGTCCTCCTCCCCTGTGTAGCTGAGTGGGCATTTAGCATCTCTGTCCTCCTCCCCTGTGTAGCTGAATGGGCATTTAGCATCTCTGTCCTCCTCCCTGTGTAGCTGAATGGGCATTTAGCATCTCTGTCCTCCTCCCTGTGTAGCTGAATGGGCATTTAGCATCTCTGTCCTCCTCCCCTGTGTAGCTGAGTGGGCATTTAGCATCTCTGTCCTCCTCCCTGTGTAGCTGAATGGGCATTTAGCATCTCTGTCCTCCTCCCCTGT
Organism: Brachymystax lenok tsinlingensis; assembly: GCA_030435695.1. Classification (NCBI taxonomy): domain Eukaryota; kingdom Metazoa; phylum Chordata; class Actinopteri; order Salmoniformes; family Salmonidae; genus Brachymystax; species Brachymystax lenok. Next base: position 47,114,753 of record CM059788.1, read on the forward strand.
GTAGCTGAATGGGCATTTAGCATCTCTGTCCTCCTCCCTGTGTAGCTGAATGGGCATTTAGCATCTCTGTCCTCCTCCCCTGTGTAGCTGAATGGGCATTTAGCATCTCTGTCCTCCTCCCCTGTGTAGCTGAATGGGCATTTAGCATCTCTGTCCTCCTCCCCTGTGTAGCTGAATGGGCATTTAGCATCTCTGTCCTCCTCCTGTGTAGCTGAGTGGGCATTTAGCATCTCTGTCCTCCTCCCTGTGTAGCTGAATGGGCATTTAGCATCTCTGTCCTCCTCCCTGTGTAGCTGAGTGGGCATTTAGCATCTCTGTCCTCCTCCCCTGTGTAGCTGAGTGGGCATTTAGCATCTCTGTCCTCCTCCCCTGTGTAGCTGAGTGGGCATTTAGCATCTCTGTCCTCCTCCCCTGTGTAGCTGAATGGGCATTTAGCATCTCTGTCCTCCTCCCCTGTGTAGCTGAGTGGGCATTTAGCATCTCTGTCCTCCTCCCCTGTGTAGCTGAGTGGGCATTTAGCATCTCTGTCCTCCTCCCCTGTGTAGCTGAATGGGCATTTAGCATCTCTGTCCTCCTCCCTGTGTAGCTGAGTGGGCATTTAGCATCTCTGTCCTCCTCCCTGTGTAGCTGAATGGGCATTTAGCATCTCTGTCCTCCTCCCCTGTGTAGCTGAATGGGCATTTATCATCTCTGTCCTCCTCCTCTCCTCTAGTTGCTCTGTACCTGTTGTTGAACCTGTCTGAGGACACCAGGACAGAGCTGAAGATGAGGAGACAAGATGGAGGGACCCTGGACCGGGAGAGGTGACTACTGGTGCTGGTGGTGTCCTTCCTCAAGAAACTCAGCATCTTCCTGGAGAACAAGACCGATATGGTAAGAGAGGGAGAGAGAGATGGAGGGATAGGGAGAGGTGATGATGGAGTCTTTCCTCAAGAAACTCTGCATCTTCCTGGAAAACAAGACCGATATGGTAAGAGAGGGAGAGAGAGATGGAGGGATAGGGAGAGGTGATGATATCTTCCTGGAAAACAAGACCGATATGGTAAGAGAGGGAGAGAGAGATGGAGGGATAGAAGGAATAAGTGAGGAAGGAAGAGGGGGAGAGAGACAGGAAAAAGAAGGAGGGAGGGTTAGAGCGAAGGAAAGGAGAGTAGCTGCTTGTGGAGAGAGAGCGAGAGAGAGAGAGAGAGAGAGAGAGAGAGAGAGAGAGAGAGAGAGAGAGAGAGAGAGAGAGAGAGAGAGAGAGAGAGAGAGAGAGAGAGAGAGAGAGAGAGAGAGAGAGAGAGAGAGAGAGAGAGAGAGAGAGAGAGAGAGAGAGAGAGAGAGAGAGAGAGAGAGAGAGAGAGAGAGAGAGATGGAAGGAGATGGAGGGCTGTCAAGCCAACACACATCAACATAGACCCTTCTCCTATTCTAATGTAGTATTGCCTCACTCTCTACTAGAGTAGAGTCAGGGGTCTAGTCTATATGGTGGTGGATCAGGAGTAGAGTCAGGGGTCTAGTCTATATGGTGGTGGATCAGGAGTAGAGTCAGGGGTCTAGTCTAGTTTATATGGTGCTGGATCAGGAGTAGAGTCAGGGGTCTAGTCTAGTTTATATGGTGGTGGATCAGGAGTAGAGTCAAGGGTCTAGTCTATATGGTGGTGGATCAGGAGTAGAGTCAGGGGTATAGTCTATATGGTGGTGGATCAGGAGTAGAGTCAGGGGTCTAGTCTATATGGTGGTGGATCAGGAGTAGAGTCAGGGGTCTAGTCTATATGGTGGTGGATCAGGGGTCTAGTCTATATGGTGGTGGATCAGGGGTCTAGTCTATATGGTGGTGGATCAGGAGTAGAGTCAGGGGTCTAGTCTATATGGTGGTGGATCAGGGGTCTAGTCTATATGGTGGTGGATCAGGGGTCTAGTCTATATGGTGGTGGATCAGGAGTAGAGTCAGGGGTCTAGTCTATATGGTGGTGGATCAGGAGTAGAGTCAGGGGTCTAGTCTATATGGTGGTGGATCAGGAGTAGAGTCAGGGGTCTAGTCTATATGGTGGTGGATCAGGAGTAGAGTCAGGGTCTAGTCTATATGGTGGTGGATCAGGAGTAGAGTCAGGGGTCTAGTTTATATGGTGCTGGATCAGGAGTAGAGTCAGGGGTCTAGTCTATATGGTGCTGGATCAGAGTAGTAGTCAGTCAGGGTCTAGTCTATATGGTGGTGGATCAGAGTAGAGTCAGGGGTCTAGTCTATGGTGGTGGATCAGGAGTAGAGTCAGGGTCTAGTCTATATGGTGGTGGATCAGGAGTAGAGTCAGGGTCTAGTCATATGGTGGTGGATCAGAGTAGAGTCGGTTAGAGTCAGTCTAGTCTATATGGTGGTGATCAGAGAGTAGAGTCAGGGTCTAGTCTATATGGTGGTGGATCAGGAGTAGAGTCAGGGGTCTAGTCTATATGGTGGTGGATCAGGAGTAGAGTCAGGGTCTAGTCTATATGGTGGTGGATCAGGAGTAGAGTCAGGGGTCTAGTCTATATGGTGGTGGATCAGGAGTAGAGTCAGGGTCTAGTCTATATGGTGGTGGATCAGGAGTAGAGTCAGGGGTCTAGTCTATATGGTGGTGGATCAGGAGTAGAGTCAGGGTCTAGTCTATATGGTGGTGGATCAGGAGTAGAGTCAGGGGTCTAGTCTATATGGTGGTGGATCAGGAGTAGAGTCAGGGTCTAGTCTATATGGTGGTGGATCAGGAGTAGAGTCAGGGTCTAGTCTATATGGTGGTGGATCAGGAGTAGAGTCAGGGTCTAGTCTATATGGTGGTGGATCAGGAGTAGAGTCAGGGGTCTAGTCTATATGGTGGTGGATCAGGAGTAGAGTCAGGGGTCTAGTTCTATATGGTGGTGGATCAGGAGTAGAGTCAGGGGTCTAGTCTATATGGTGGTGGATCAGGAGTAGAGTCAGGGTCTAGCTCCATATGGTGGTGGATCAGGAGTAGAGTCAGGGGTCTAGTCTATATGGTGGTGGATCAGGAGTAGAGTCAGGGTCTGGTCTAGTCTATATGGTGGTGGATCAGGAGTAGAGTCAGGGTCTAGTCTATATGGTGGTGGATCAGGAGTAGAGTCAGGGGTCTAGTCTATATGGTGGTGGATCAGGAGTAGAGTCAGGGGTCTAGTCTATATGGTGGTGGATCAGGAGTAGAGTCAGGGTCTAGTCTATATGGTGGTGGATCAGGGGTCTAGTCTATATGGTGGTGGATCAGGGGTCTAGTCTATATGGTGGTGGATCAGGAGTAGAGTCAGGGGTCTAGTCTATATGGTGGTGGATCAGGGGTCTAGTCTATATGGTGGTGGATCAGGAGTAGAGTCAGGGGTCTAGTCTATATGGTGGTGGATCAGGAGTAGAGTCAGGGGTCTAGTCTATATGGTGGTGGATCAGGAGTAGAGTCAGGGGTCTAGTCTATATGGTGGTGGATCAGGAGTAGAGTCAGGGGTCTAGTCTAGTTTATATGGTGGTGGATCAGGAGTAGAGTCAGGGGTCTAGTCTATATGGTGGTGGATCAGGAGTAGAGTCAGGGGTCTAGTCTATATGGTGGTGGATCAGGAGTAGAGTCAGGGTCTAGTCTATATGGTGGTGGATCAGGAGTAGAGTCAGGGGTCTAGTCTATATGGTGGTGGATCAGGAGTAGAGTCAGGGGTCTAGTCTATATGGTGGTGGGTCAGGAGTAGAGTCAGGGGTCTAGTCTATATGGTGGTGGATCAGGAGTAGAGTCAGGGGTCTAGTTTATATGGTGGTGGAAACTAGACTAGACCCCTGACATCGTCATTCTAGTCTATGGGGAAAGAGACATCATTGGACTTTATTTCACACAGCAGTGTACACATTAAACTATAACCTGCTATAACCTGCTTGTTTGCTTGTGGCTATACTGGACGCTATAATAAAAGTCATCATGAGTCCTAACCATTTCCCTGTATTCTGATTGGTTGTTAACCCTAACCCTGTTTTGTGATTGGTTGGTTGTGTTGCTAGGCGGAGGTGGACACCGTAGAGCGTTTGTCTCGTTTGGTCCCGTGTGAACATGAAGACCTGCTGAACATCACACTGCGTCTCCTCCTCAACCTCTCCTTTGACACCGGGCTACGCAACAAGATGGTGCAGGTCGGCTTGCTGCCCAAACTCACCTCCCTGCTGGGTACGTATGTCCTGTCTCGGTCTCGGTCTCTCTCTCTCTTCAATTTCAGTTCAATTAATTTCAAAGGGCTTTATTGGCATGGAAAACATATGTTTCCATTGCTAAAGGGAAATAAACAAGGGAAACATGAATAAGCATTACACTAACATTTCAAGTGTTATATTATTGTAACAATATGCAAATAGTTGAAGTATGAAAGGGAAAATAAATCCGCGGCAAAAAGGAGCCCAAGGTCAAGCCCAATATTTTTTTTGGGGGGGGGCACATGGAGCTGTTGGCCGAGCAGAGGAGAGAGCCAGAGCCTGAATGGGAGACGTATGAGGAGATAAGGGAAGGATATCGGAGAGAGGTGTTGGCGAGGAATATGCTGCAGCGCAGGCGCCTAGAGGAGCGTCTGCCCAGCCCGGTACGTACTGTGCCGGCTTCCCGCACTCTCCCTGAAGTGCGTGTCACCAGTCCGGTGCAACCTGCGCCGGCTCCACGCACCAGGCCTCCAGTGCGCCTTCCCAGTCCTGCTCCTAGGCCGGAGCCTTCAGCTGCGCCGGTGCCCAGTCCAGGCACGGCGTCCAGTCCTGCTCCTAGGCCGGAGCCTTCATCTGCGCCAATGACCAGTCCAGGCACGGCGTCCAGTCCTGCTCCTAGGCCGGAGCCTTCATCTGCGCCAATGACCAGTCCAGGCACGGCGTCCAGTCCTGCTCCTAGGCCGGAGCCTTCATCTGCGCCGGTGCCCAGTCCAGGCACGGCGTCCAGTCCTGCTCCTAGGCCGGAGCCTTCATCTGCGCCAATGACCAGTCCAGGCACGGCGTCCAGTCCTGCTCCTAGGCCGGACCCTTCATCTGCGCCAATGACCAGTCCAGGCACGGCGTCCAGTCCTGCTCCTAGGCGGAGCCTTCATCTGCGCCAATGACCAGTCCAGGCACGGCGTCCAGTCCTGCTCCTAGGCCGGAGCCTTCATCTGCGCCAATGACCAGTCCAGGCACGGCGTCCAGTCCTGCTCCTAGGCCGGAGCATTCATCTGCGCCAATGACCAGTCCAGGCACGGCGTCCAGTCCTGCTCCTAGGCCGGAGCCTTCATCTGCGCCAATGACCAGTCCAGGCACGGCGTCCAGTCCTGCTCCTAGGCCGGAGCCTTCAGCTGCGCCGGTGCCCAGTCCAGGCACGGCGTCCAGTCCTGCTCCTAGGCCGGAGCCTTCAGCTGCGCCGGTGCCCAGTCCAGGCACGGCGTCCAGTCCTGCTCCTGGCCGGAGCCTTCAGCTGCGCCGGTGCCCAGTCCAGGCACGGCGTCCAGTCCTGCTCCTAGGCCGAGCCTTCAGCTGCGCCGGTGCCCAGTCCAGGCACGGCGTCCAGTCCTGCTCCTAGGCCGGAGCCTTCAGCTGCGCCGGTGCCCAGTCCAGGCACGGCATCCAGTCCTGCACCTAGGCCGGAGTCTTCCTCTGCGCCGGGTCCCAGTCCGTGCACGGCGTTCAGCCCGGTTACTTGGCCGGATCCATGGTCTGAGCGGGTGCTACATCCCGCACCGGAGCCGCCACTCCGCACCTTTGGGAGGTACTGTCACGTCCTGGCCATAGAGAGCCCTCTGGGTTATCTATGGTGATTTAGGTCAGGACGTGACTAGGGGGTTTTTGTTTCTAGGTGTTTCATTTCTATGTTGTTTTTGTGTATGGTTCCCAATTAGAGGCAGCTGATTGTCGTTACCTCTAATTGGGGATCATACTCAGTGTAGTCCTTTTCCCACCTGTGTTTGTGGGTTATTGTTTTTTGTGCCTGTGTGTGCGCTATGCATATGTTTCGATCAGTTGTGTTTTTCGTGATCTTTGTATGTTCCATTATAATTAAAGATGTGGAACTCCATGCACGCTGCGCCTTGGTCCATTTCTAAGAACGATCGTGACAGAATTTCCTCTTGGTTAATCTCTCTGTAGGGGGGGGGCTGTGTGGTGGAATGTTCCGGGCATCACTTCCTTTTCTTTAGGTGGTTGTAGAATTTTAACAGCTCTTTTCTGGATGTTGATAACTAGCGGGTATCGTCCTAATTCTGCTCTGCACTGTTTGGTGTTTTACGTTGTACACAGAGTATATTTTTGCAGAATTCTGCATGCAGAGTCTCAATTTGCTGTTGGGCCCATTTTGTGAATTATTGGTTGGTGAGCGGACTCCAGACCTCACAACCATAAAGGGCAATTAACTAGTTCTATAACTGATTCAAGTATTTTTAGCCAGATCCTAATTGGGTATGTTGAATTTGATGTTCCTTTTGATGGCGTAGAGGCCCTACTTGCCTTGTCTCTCAGATGGTTCACAGCTTTGTGGAAGTTACCTGTGGTGCTGATTTTAAGGCAGAGGACTGTATAGTTTTTTGTGTGCTCTAGGGCAACGGTGTCTAGATGGAATTTGTATTCGTGGTCCTGGTCGACTGGACCTTTTTTGGAACACCATTATTTTGGTCTTACTGAGATTTACTGTCAGGGCCCAGGTCTGTATCTTACTGTCAGGGCCCAGGTCTGTATCTTACTGTCAGGGCCCAGGTCTGTATCTTACTGTCAGGGCCCGGGTCTGTATCTTACTGTCAGGGCCCAGGTCTGTATCTTACTGTCAGGGCCCGGGTCTGTATCTTACTGTCAGGGTCCAGGTCTGTATCTTACTGTCAGGGCCCAGGTCTGTATCTTACTGTCAGGGCCCGGGTCTGTATCTTACTGTCAGGGCCCGGGTCTGTATCTTACTGTCAGGGCCCGGGTCTGTATCTTACTGTCAGGGCCCAGGTCTGTATCTTACTGTCAGGGCCCGGGTCTGTATCTTACTGTCAGGGCCGGGTCTGTATCTTGCTGTCAGGGCCCAGGTCTGTATCTTACTGTCAGGGCCCAGGTCTGTATCTTACTGTCAGGGCCCAGGTCTGTATCTTACTGTCAGGGCCCAGGTCTGCATCTTACTGTCAGGGTCCAGGTCTGTATCTTACTGTCAGGGCCCAGGTCTGTATCTTACTGTCAGGGCCCGGGTCTGTATCTTACTGTCAGGGCCCGGGTCTGTATCTTACTGTCAGGGCCCGGGTCTGTATCTTACTGTCAGGGCCCAGGTCTGTATCTTACTGTCAGGGCCCGGGTCTGTATCTTACTGTCAGGGCCCGGGTCTGTATCTTACTGTCAGGGCCCGGGTCTGTATCTTACTGTCAGGGCCCAGGTCTGTATCTTACTGTCAGGGCCCAGGTCTGTATCTTACTGTCAGGGCCCAGTTCTGGCAGAACCTGTGCAGAAGATCTAGGTGCTGCTGTAGGCCCTTTGACTTCAGAATCTAGTAGGGTGAGGCCGGGTGCTGCAGACCGTGCCCTTGCTAATTCATTGATATAGAGGGTGAGCTGAGGGTAATGTTGAAAAGTTTAAGAATAGCCCATTTGAATTTGTGGTTTAGTTTATTTCATTTAGGATACCATCAACACCACAGGCTTTTTTGGGTCGAAGGGTTCGTATTTTGTCCTGTAGTTCATCCAATGTAATTGGAGAATCCAGTGGGTTCTGGTCTTTAATAGCTGATTCTAATATTTGTATTTTATCATGTATACAGTCTTTTTGCTCTTGGTTCTTGGTTGTTAGGCTGGCAGGTAGCCTAGCTGTTAAAAGCGTTGGGCCAGTAACCGAAAGGTTGCTGGTTCGAATCTCCGAGCCAACTAGATGAAAAGTCTGCCGTTGTGCCCTTGAGCAAGGCACTTAAACCGAGTTGCTCCTGTAAGTCACTCTGGATGAGAGCGTCTGATAAATGGCAAAGAAGTAAAGATGTGTGAAAAGATTGGAGAAGTGGTTTATCCAAACATCTCTGTTTTGGATAGATAACTCTTCATGGAGTTCTTTGTTTTAGTGTGTTCCAATTTTCCCAGAAGTGGTTAGATTCTATGGATTATTTAATTACACTGAGCTGATTTCTGACATGTTGTTCCATCTTTTTCCGTAGTGTATTTCTGTATTGTTTTAGTGATTCACCATAGTCAAGGCTCAGGTTTTCTGGGTCTCTATGTTTTTAGGTTGGATAGGTTTCTCTCTCTCTCTCTCTCTCATTCTACCATTCTACTGATGTACCTACCATATCAATCTATCTGGCTGTAATGTAATGAGGTGGCTTAATGTGTAGTAATGTGTTCCTTCGCTCAGGTGACGAGAACCACAAGCAGATGGCCATGTGTATCCTGTACCACATCAGTGTTGATGACCGGTTCAAGTCCATGTTCGCCTACACAGACTGCATCCCACAGGTAACAGTACAACACCTGATCCTAGATCACTACCTACACAGACTGCATCCCACAGGTAACAGTAAAACACCTGATCCTAGATAATTACCTACACAGACTGCATCCCACAGGTAACAGTACAACACACCATAACCCCATAGTGGGACACTCTGTTCACACCATAACCCCATAGTGGGACACTCTGTTCACACCATAACCCCACCGCCACCATGGGGCACTCAATCAATTTACATCAGCTGATGTCACAGAGTGCTGTACAGAAACCCAGACCTAAAACCCCAAACAGCAAGCAATGCAGGTGTAAAAGCACGGTGGCTAGGAAAAACTCCCTAGAAAGGCCAGAACCTAGGAAGAAACCTAGAGAGGAACCAGGCTGTGAGGGTTGGCCAGTCCTCTTCTGGCTGTGCCGGGTACAGATTATAACAGAACATGGCCAAGATGTTCAAATGTTCATAGATGACCAGCAGGGACACTCTGTTCACAACGTTGATATCAGCAAACCGCTCGCCCACATGACGCCATACACATGGTCTGCGGTCGGTTGGACGTACTGCCAAATTCTCTAAAACGACGTTGGAAGCAGCTTATGGTAGAGAAATTAACATTACATTCTCTGGCAACAGCTCTGGTGGACATTCCTGCAGTCAGCATGCCAACTGCACGCTCCCTCAAACCTTGAGACAAGCTGCAGATTTTAGAGTGGCCTTTTATTGTCCCCAGCATAAGGTGCACCTGTGTAATGATCATGCTGTTTAATCAGCTTCTTAATATGCCACACCTGTCAGGTGGATGGAATATCTTGGCAAAGGAGAAATGCTCACTAACAGGGATGTAAACAAATTTGTGCACAAACTTAGATAGAAATAAGCTTTCTGGGGCCTTATATTTCAGCTCATGAAACATGGGACCAACACTTTACATGTTGTGTTTATTTAAATTTGTATTGCTAACATACTAACTTAGTGCTCTGTGTTGACTCACCAGTTGATGAAGATGTTGTTTGAGCACGGTGAGGAGAGGATCGATGCTGAGCTCATCTCCTTCTGTATCAACCTGGCAGCTAACAAGAAGAACGCTCAGCTCATCTGTGAAGGTAGGGAGGACCACTATCAGTTATACAGCTCATCTGTGAAAGTAGGGAGGACCACTATCAGTTATACAGTTCATCTGTGAAGGTAGGGAGGACCACTATCAGTTATACAGTTCATCTGTGAAGGTAGGGAGGTCCACTATCAGTTATACAGTTCATCTGTGAAGGTAGGGAGGACCACTATCAGTTATACAGCTCATCTGTGAAGGTAGGGAGGACCACTATCAGTTATACAGTTCATCTGTGAAGGTAGGGAGGTCCACTATCAGTTATACAGTTCATCTGTGAAGGTAGGGAGGGCCACTATCAGTTATACAGCTCATCTGTGAAGGTAGGGAGGACCACTATCAGTTTTACAGTTCATCTGTGAAGGTACAGACCACTATCAGTTTTACAGTTCATCTGTGAAGGTACAGACCACTATCAGTTATACAGTTCATCTGTGAAGGTAGGGAGGACCACTATCAGTTTTACAGTTCGTCTGTGAAGGTTGGGAGGACCACTATCAGTTTTACAGTTCATCTGTGAAGGTACAGACCACTATCAGTTTTACAGTTCATCTGTGAAGGTAGGGAGGACCACTATCAGTTATACAGCTCATCTGTGAAGGTAGGGAGGACCACTATCAGTTATACAGTTCATCTGTGAAGGTAGGGAGGTCCACTATCAGTTATACAGTTCATCTGTGAAGGTAGGGAGGACCACTATCAGTTATACAGCTCATCTGTGAAGGTAGGGAGGACCACTATCAGTTATACAGTTCATCTGTGAAGGTAGGGAGGGCCACTATCAGTTATACAGCTCATCTGTGAAGGTAGGGAGGACCACTATCAGTTTTACAGTTCATCTGTGAAGGTACAGACCACTATCAGTTTTACAGTTCATCTGTGAAGGTACAGACCACTATCAGTTATACAGTTCATCTGTGAAGGTAGGGAGGACCACTATCAGTTTTACAGTTCATCTGTGAAGGTAGGGAGGACCACTATCAGTTTTACAGTTCATCTGTGAAGGTAGGGAGGACCACTATCAGTTATACAGTTCATCTGTGAAGGTACAGACCACTACCAGTTATACAGCTCTCTGTGAAGGTACAGACCACTACCAGTTATACATCTCATCTGTGAAGGCAGGGAGGACCACTATCAGTTATACAGCTCATCTGTGAAGGTAAGGAGGACCACTATCAGTTATACAGCTCACCTGTGAAGGTACAGACCACTACCAGTTATACAGTTCATCTGTGAAGGTAGGGAGGACCACTATCAGTTATACAGCTCATCTGTGAAGGTACAGACCACTATCAGTTATACAGCTCATCTGTGAAGGTAGGGAGGACCACTATCAGTTATACAGCTCACCTGTGAAGGTACAGACCACAGATGTATCAGGGATGCTCTGGTGATCTAAGAACCATAGAAATATGTCCTAGACACTTCATTGTCACCCTCCATGTGTCATGAATTAATTAAATTGTATAAATATTTCACATGCTGTTGAATAAATAATGAATGCTTGATTGCCTTCCCTCAGGTAATGGTCTGAAGATGTTGATGAAGAGAGCTCTGAAGCTGAAGGACCCTTTGCTTATGAAAATGATACGAAACATCTCTCAACACGACGGACCACCCAAACACCTCTTCATCGTTAGTACTAAATTCATGTTGGCTTTGAACGACTTGATCAAGTAGATGTTGTAACTGGATTGGTTTAAAAGACTGTGAAGAACACATTTACGAAGCCGTACAAAAGCACCCAGTTGCCATGAGGCAGCGGTGTATCGGAGAGATATTTAGAGAGGAGACTGGTATAAGTGAAGTGTTTCTTAAGTGACTTGCTAACAGAATGGTCTCCTTCAGGAATATGTAGGAGACCTGGCAGCCCAGATCAGTCCTGATGAAAACGAAGAGTATGTGATCGAGTGCCTGGGGACCCTGGCTAACCTGACTATCGCTGATCTGGACTGGGAACTGGTGCTGAAGGAGTACAATCTGGTACCTTACTTTAAGGATAGGCTCAAACCAGGTGAGTGAATTCTACATCCACCTAAAAAGGAAGCGATGCCCACACATTCCATCACAAAGCCCACACCTACAGAGAGATGGACCTAGAGAAAAGTCCCCTTCAGCCAGCTGGTTCTGGGGCTCTGTTCACAAACAGACATCACACAGCCCTCAGGACAGCAACACAATTAGACCCAACCAAATTATGAGAAACCAAATAGATAACTATTTAACACACTGGAAAGAATTAACACACAAATGTGAACGCTATCTGGCCCTGAACAGAGAGTAACACAGTGGCAGAATACCTGACCACTGTGACTGACCTAAAATTAAGAACATTCTTAACTATGGACAGACTCAGTGAGCATGGCCTTGCTATTGAGAGAGGCCGCTATAGACAGACCTGGCTCTCAAGAGAAGACAGGATATGTGCACACTGCCCACAAAACGAGGTGGGAAACTGAGCTGCACTTCCTAACCTCCTGCCAAATGTATGACCACATTAGAAATACATATTTCCCTCAAATCATAAAGCCCTTCTTACATCAGCTGATGTCACAGAGTGCTGTACAGAAACCCAGCCTAAAACCCCAAACAGCAAAGCAATGCAGATGTAGAAGCACGGTGGCTAGGAAAAACTCCCTAGAAAGGCAGGAACCTAGGAAGAAACCTAGAGAGGAACCAGGCTGTGAGGGGGTGGCCAGTCCTCTTCTTGCTGTGCAGGGTGGAGATTATAAAGAGTTCATGGCCATTAAGGCCAGATTGTTCTTCAAGAGGTTCAAACGTTCACAGATGACCAGCAGGGTCAAATAATAATAATCACAGTGGTTGTAGAGGGTGCAACAGGTCAGCACCTCCAGGAGTAAATGTCAGTTGGCTTTTCATAGCCACAGATCACACAGACCCACAAAGAATTTGAAAACAAATCAAACATTGATAAACTCCCATATCTGTTAGGTGTGCAATCACAGCAGCCAACCTCGTTGCCATGAAAACAGGAACCAACCAGTGGAGCACAAACAACATAAATACCACCTATATTGATCTGTTTCTTCATCTTGCCCCCCCACTAAAACACTGTCCATAGCTGATTATATAACTCTGGAAATGGCTACCTTTTTGAGTGCAATATTTACTGTTCAATTCTACGTTTTCTGTTGATGTTGCTTCGTTCCCCGGGCGCCGAAGACGTGGATGTCGATTAAAGGCAGCCCCCCGCACCTCTCTGATTCAGAGGGGTTGGGTTAAATGCGGAAGACACATTTCGGTTGAAGGCATTCGGTTGTACAACTGACTAATAATGGTGACTTTGACTTTTTTTGACTTTGACTTTATCTTCTCACTTTGGTATGTTGTTTTTTTTCACTTGCTTTGGCAATGTAATCACGTTTCCCATGCCAATAAATCCTTTTTCATTTGATTTGAATTGATAGAAAGAGCGAGAGAAAGAGAGAACTCAAACCAGGTAACTACATCACTGAGGAAGAGTGGATTTAGTTTCTGAGAGAAAGAGAGAATATGACGGGGTTCTAAAGAAACTGTAGTTATGAAAACAAGAAGAACAGGAGATCACCTTTAGCACCCTCTAACCCCTGACCTCTGTGTGATGTCATCAGGCTCTGCAGAGGACGACCTGATACTAGAGGTGGTGATCATGATCGGGACGGTGTCCATGGACGACAGCTGTGCCGCCATGTTGGCCAAGTCTGGCATCATCCCTGCTATCATAGAACTACTCAACGGTAAGACATCATCCCTGCTATTATAGAACTGCTGAATGGTAAGACATCATCCCTGCTATCATAGAACTACTCAACGGTAAGACATCATCCCTGCTATTATAGAACTGCGGAATGGTAAGACATCATCCCTGCTATTATAGAACTGCTGAATGGTAAGACATCATCCCTGCTATCATAGAACTGCTGAATGTAAGACATCATCCCTGCTATTATAGAACTACTGAATGGTAAGACATCATCCCTGCTATTATAGAACTGCTGAATGTAAGACATCATCCCTGCTATTATAGAACTACTGAATGGTAAGACATCATCCCTGCTATTATAGAACTGCTGAATGGTAAGACATCATCCCTGCTATCATAGAACTACTCAACGGTAAGACATCATCCCTGCTATTATAGAACTGCGGAATGGTAAGACATCATCCCTGCTATTATAGAACTGCTGAATGGTAAGACATCATCCCTGCTATTATAGAACTGCGGAATGGTAAGACATCATCCCTGCTATTATAGAACTGCTGAATGGTAAGACATCATCCCTGCTATCATAGAACTACTGAATGGTAAGACATCATCCCTGCTATCATAGAACTGCTGAATGGTAAGACATCATCCCTGCTATCATAGAACTGCTGAATGGTAAGACATCATCCCTGCTATTATAGAACTGCTGAATGGTAAGACATCATCCCTGCTATCATAGAAGTACTGAATGGTAAAGCACCAACTCCATATTAATGCCGTTGGTGTTCGACGAGCAGGTGTCCACATACTTTTTGTAATGTAGTGTATGTACATATAGGTAGGGATAAAGTGACTAGGCAACAGGATAGATAATAGACAGAAGCAGCAGTGTTTGTGATGAGTCAGAAGAGGGTCAATGCAGATAGTCCAGGTAGCTATTGGTTAACTATTTAGCAGTCTTCTGGCTTGGGGGTATAAGTTGTTCAGGGTCCTGCTGGTTCCAGACTTGGTGCATCGGTACTACTTGCTGTGCGGTAGCATAGAGAACAGTCTATGACTTGGGTGGCTGGTGTCTTTGACTATTTTTAAGGCCTTCCTCTCACACCGCCTGGTATAATTCCTTAGTTACGGTGCATTCGGAAAGCATTCAGAACTCATACTTTTTCCACATTATGTTACTTTACAGCCGTATTCTAAAATGGATTAAATAAAATAACAAATCCCCAAGAACACAGTGCCCGCCATCATTTTTAAATGGAAAAAAATTGGAACCACCAGGAGTATTCCTAGAGCTGGCCGCCCAGCCAAAGAAACCTGGCACCGTCCCTACGGTGAAGCATGGTGGTGGCAGCATCATGCTGTGGGGATGTTTTTCAGCGGCAGGGACTGGGAGACTAGTCAGGATGGAGGGAAAGATGAACGCAGCAAAGTACAGAGAGATCCTTGATGAAAACCCGCTCCAGAGCGTTCAGGACCTTAGACTGGGGTGAAGGTTTACCTTCTAACAGGACAACAACCCTAAGCACACAGCCAAGACAACGCAGGAGTGGCTTCGGGACAGGTCTCGGAATGTCCTTGAGTTGCCCGGACGTGAACACGATATATATATCTCTGGAGAGACTTGGAAATAGCTGTGCACCGACGCTCCCCATCCAACCTGACAGAGCTTGAGAGGATCTGCAGAGAAGAATGGGAGAAACTCCCCAATTACAGGTGTGCCAAGATTTTAGCGTCATACCCAAGAAGACTCGAGGCTTTAATCGCTGCCAAAGGTGCTTCAACAAAGTACTGAGTAAAGGGTCTGAATACTTATGTAAATGTGTTATTTTCAGTTTTAAATTTTTAATACATTTTCAAAAATGTCTAAAAAACTGTTTTTGATTTGTCACTGTGGGGTATTGTGATGTCACTGTGGGGTATTGTGATGTCATTATGGGGTATTGTGATGTCACTGTGGGGTATTGTGATGTCATTATGGGGTATTGTGATGTCACTGTGGGGTATTGTGATGTCATTATGGGGTATTGTGTGTAGATTGATGGGGGGACGATTTAATCAATTGTAGAATAAGGCTGTAACGTAACAAAATGTGGAAAAAGTCAAGGGGTCTGAATACTTTCCGATGACACTGTGAACACCAAGGAATTTGAAGCTCTCGAACCACTCCAGTACTGCCCCTTTCGATGTGAATGGGGGGGGGCGTGCTCGGGCCTCTGTTTCCTGTAGTCCACGATCAGCTCCTTTTGTCTTGCTCACATTGAGGGAGACGTTGTAGTCCTGGCACCACACCGGCAGGTCTCTGACCTCCTCCCTATAGGCTGTCTCATCATCGTCAGTGGTCAGGCCTACCACCGTCGTCAGCAAACTTAATGATGGTGTTGAAGTCGTGCGAGGCTGCGTGGGTGAACAGGAAGGGAGTGTTTAATAGTCATGTACAGGGTACTGTGGCAGCCCAGGGAAGTCAGAGGTGAAACTGAAGCACGATGCTTGATCGGTCAGGACTTCTTCCTGCGATCCCCACCCGACTGAAGAGAAGGAACAGTTCCAGTGCCACGGTCCAGGCGCTGGCGGTACGTAGTGGAATGGCCTCAGGGTAGCGGGTGGATTAGTCCATGATTACCAAGATGTACCCATGTCCTCGCTTGGACTTTGGCAGAGGTCCCACTATGTCCATGGCTATCCTCTGAATAGGGGTCAGGAGATTAAGGGATTTTGGTAGGTTACCTTTGGGGCTGTTTTCTGGAATTCCTCGCACTGTAATCCTGGACCACACTCTTCACTCTGGGCTAGTAGAACCGAGCCAGGATCCGATCATAGGTTTTCTCCACTCCTAGGTGTGCTCCAAGCAAATGTGAGTGGGCTAGGTATAGGACTTTGGAGATGTAACATATGGGCACTAAGAGTTGTTCTACCAGTTCGCCTCCCACTTTCACAACCCAATAAAATAGATAATTTTTGACCGCAAAATGCGGAAAGCAACTAGCACTCATCCCTTCTATGGGTTTTCCACCGACAGCTCCCAGGTTGGGATAGGTGAGTTGGGCGTTACCGTACTGTCCTGGGGAGGTTCCCTTTCCCTCCTCCGCAAAGGGAGACTCTGAAAACATTTCACCAGGGGAATTCTCCTCCTCGATGTTCTCTTCACCTTGGTCAGTCCCGGGGGGAGCCGAGGGGGGATTGGCTGGGGCCTCCACGTAGTCTGAGGAGGTGGGCAGGGAAGCGGCGGCACAGGCTGGTATGATGCTTCTAAGTCGGGGAACCGTTCTCCTCTTCCCAAAGCTGTTCTTCTAGGGGCTATGGCCCCACTGCTCCAGAATTTCTGGAAAATTTGGCAGTCGCAGTAGGACATCTACCCCAGCTACAATCACAAAGATGAGGGGTTTGCACTTCCACGCAGCTGGTACTTTTCATATCTCCATGTATACAAGCCGCTGTTAAGGGCTGCCTTAAGGGGTCGGTGGAAAATTTTGACGGGGATCTGGGGGGCTGCAGAGGCTTCGTGGGCCCAGCAGGTTGTGAGATAGTCGCACCTCTGCGGCGCTGGCCGTTGGCATGGACACGTCATTTCCTGGGAAGCTCCTGGCCAGGTGTACCGCCTGGCCACAAGTGTAACACCTTCTCTGGTCCCCACTAACTAGCAGCCGCTGCCTCGGGGTGTGATCTGGGTTCAGTAACAGGAGGCTGTCTTGAAGCGGGGTTTAAATCGGCGTCTCCCGTTCTACCACGCGTTGGTTCAGCCTTGACTTCAGGCCTACTGGGCTCTGGCCTACTGCGTCGCAACATCTCTACAGTAGCCTGGTGATTTTTCGAATAAAGCGACCAGGGCGTTAACTAACGAGGGGTTGCTCTGGGCAGCGTGGTGCTTTGCATCGGTGGGGAGGCCCCGGATACATTGGTCTATTTCCAGTCGATCTATTGCTGATGGCCCGGTCCCCAGTGGCCAGCCAACTTCTAGTTAGTCTAACCAGCTCGGCTATTTGAGGTCTCACCGGGGCGTGGCATCATAGGCCCAGGAGTGGAACTGTTGGGCCTGGGTTGTTATGTTGTGCCCATGATGGGCCAAGATGGCAGTTTTCAAGGCAGAATAGTTGTCGACGTCCGCCAGTTCCAATTCTCAACAGGCCCTCTGGGGCTTCTCCAGTCAGAACGATGGCCACTTTGCCTGCCCAGTCAACCTTGGGCTATCACTCTCTCTCTCTCTGTGGTGCACTCAAATACTTCTAGATGAGCTTCAATGTCATCTTCAGCAGTTAGCTTGGTGAGGACCTTATCCGTCATTCGGTCCGGCTGGACCATGGCTTGGCTAAGCTGTGTGATGGCCTCCTGAAGTGCATGGAGGCTTTTGGTTTGCTGCGTTTGTGCTGAGGTACAGCATCTTCCAAAAATGGGGAGTCAGAGGTGAAACTCACAATAAAATAAGTCCGCAGGAGACCAAAGTAGTTATTTAATAAAGGTTTTGGGGGGAACGGGCCTCTCAGGTAACTGGTGGGTCACTGTGTGTCTGGCGTGGCGGATCCTCGGACCACCTGTGTTAATGAACAAAACAAAAGAGAGAGCGATGAGTCCGGGTTTCAAGCCTTGCTCTCAACTTGCGCCGGGTGGCGTGCTGCCCGAAGAATGATTCCCCTTCTTTTGGGGGGCAAAGAACAGGAAGAGAGGGAGACAGCTGAGTCAAACATCGCCTAGTATCTTCTTCGTCATTGGATCGAGGTGCTTATCATACTCACTCCAGTTCTTCTGAGGACTAGGTGTACCCTCTGCTTGTCTGCCCGAGTGACTGCAGGTAGCTGTCTAGTCGTGGCTGTTCAGCAGCCTGATGGTCTGAGGATAGAAACTATCGTCCAGTCTTCCAGTTTTTGCCATGATGCTCCCGTACTGCTCCCGTCTGAGTGATTGAAGCGGGGAGAACAGGGCGTGGCTTGGGTCGCTGGGTGTCCATGATGATGTTCTTGGCCTTCCTGAGACACCTGGTGTTGTAAGGGTCCTGTAGGGCAGGCAGTGAGCACCAAATGGTGTGTTCGTTTGCGTGCATCACTGTCTGAAGAGCCCTGCGGTCAGCCGCGGTGGAGTTGCCGTACCAGGCTGTGATGCAGCCTGACAGTATGCTTTCGATGCTGCTCCTGTGGAACACTGTGAGGGCCCTCTGGGGACCGGGACTGATTTCTTCAGTATCCTGTAATGAAGGCCCAGCTGTAGTCAATGACCAGCATCCTCACATAGGCATTCCTTTTGTCCAGGTGAGGGAGGGCAGTGTGCCGTGGTGATTGCATTGTCGTGGATCTGTCAGGGTGGTAGGCGAATTGAAGAGGGTTGATTTTGTCGAGGAGTTGATATGGTCTTTGACTTGATGAGACCTGGATCAGAACCAATATGACAGGGCTTCTTATTGAACTGACGAGACCTGGATCAGAACCAATATGACAGGGCTTCCTATTGAACTGACGAGACCTGGATCAGAACCAATATGACAGGGCTTCCTATTGAACTGACGAGACCTAGATCAGAACCAATATGACAGGGCTTCCTATTGAACTGACGAGACCTGGATCAGAACCAATATGACAGGGCTTCCTATTGAACTGACGACACCTGGATCAGAACCAATATGACAGGGCTTCCTATTGAACTGACGACACCTGGATCAGAACCAATATGACAGGGCTTCCTATTGAACTGACGACACCTGGATCAGAACCAATATGACAGAGCTTCCTATTGAACTGACGACACCTGGATCAGAACCAATATGACAGGGCTTCCTATTGAACTGACGAGACCTGGATCAGAACCAATATGACAGGGCTTCCTATTGAACTGATTTAGACCTGGATCAGAACCAATATGACAGGGCTTCCTATTGAACTGACGAGACCTGGATCAGAACCAATATGACAGGGCTTCCTATTGAACTGACGAGACCTGGATCAGAACCAATATGACAGGGCTTCCTATTGAACTGACGACACCTGGATCAGAACCAATATGACAGGGCTTCCTATTGAACTGACGACACCTGGATCAGAACCAATATGACAGGGCTTCCTATTGAACTGACGACACCTGGATCAGAACCAATATGACAGGGCTTCCTATTGAACTGACGACACCTGGATCAGAACCAATATGACAGGGCTTCCTATTGAACTGACGACATCTGGATCAGAACCAATATGACAGGGCTTCCTATAGAACTGACGAGACCTGGATCAGAACCAATATGACAGGGCTTCCTATTGAACTGACGACACCTGGATCAGAACCAATATGACAGGGCTTCCTATTGAACTGACAACACCTGGATCAGAACCAATATGACAGGGCTTCCTATTGAACTGACGAGACCTGGATCAGAACCAATATAACAGGGCTTCCTATTGAACTGACGAGACCTGGATCAGAACCAATATGACAGGGCTTCCTATTGAACTGACGAGACCTGGATCAGAACCAATATGACAGGGCTTCCTATTGAACTGACGACACCTGGATCAGAACCAATATGACAGAGCTTCCTATTGAACTGACGACACCTGGATCAGAACCAATATGACAGGGCTTCCTATTGAACTGACGACACCTGGATCAGAACCAATATGACAGGGCTTCCTATTGAACTGACGAGACCTGGATCAGAACCAATATGACAGGGCTTCCTATTGAACTGACGAGACCTGGATCAGAACCAATATGACAGGGCTTCCTATTGAACTGACGAGATCTGGATCAGAACCAATATGACAGGGCTTCCTATTGAACTGATGAGACCTGGATCAGAACCAATATGACAGGGCTTCCTATTGAACTGATGAGACCTGGATCAGAACCAATATGACAGGGCTTCCTATTGAACTGACGAGACCTGGATCAGAACCAATATGACAGGGCTTCCTATTGAACTGATGAGACCTGGATCAGAACCAATATGACAGGGCTTCCTATTGAACTGACGAGACCTGGATCAGAACCAGTGGAGCGGCTATCCGTATCTTTTCAGTCGATTCAGGAAAACGATCCCCTGCCTGGCGAAATACAGACTTCTCACAGCATAGCTCAGCCTCGTACATAACGATAAGAAACACTTCATACTGTGCATGTGGCTGTTTAAGAAAAGCCCCCCTGTATGGCTAAAGGCGCTTGTTTCTCCCTGCAGCCCAACAGGAGGACGACGAGTTCGTGTGTCAGATCGTCTATGTATTCTACCAGATGGTTTTCCACCAGGCCACCAGGGAGGTCATCATTAAAGAGACACGTATCCTTCCTTTTCCAATTTTAGTCTATTTTGTTGTTGTATTTTGACCAGTTGATACTTGACTAAAGTGTGAAATATCATTTTTCAGTTTGAACTATTAAAGCCCATTTTTCCCTGAATGCTCCTCCTCCTCTTCCTCATCATCTTCCTCCTATGGAAAAAAACACATAATTACTGTACGTTGGCTGAACCAGCCACCTCAGACTTCCCAGAGTTGTAACCCTTAACCCTCATCTCAGAGGCTCCGGCGTACCTTATCGACCTGATGCACGACAAGAATGCTGAGATACGCAAGGTCTGTGACAACACCCTGGACATAATCGCTGTAAGTAACATACTATTACTGAATTAAACCCTATAACAGAGGTAGAAACACATGCCACTACTGGACATGAGTGGCAGCAGTACTGTGTGTACCCCAGTCTCTCTGAGGGGTATCCTACTGTGTGTACCCCAGTCTCTCTGAGGGGTTTCCTACTGTGTGTACCCCAGTCTCTCTGAGGGGTTTCCCTACTGTGTGTACCCCAGTCTCTCTGAGGGGTTTCCTACTGTGTGCACCCCAGTCTCTCTGAGGGGTATCCTTCTGTGTGTACCCCAGTCTCTCTGAGGGGTATCCTACTGTGTGTACCCCAGTCTCTCTGAGGGGTATCCTACTGTGTGTACCCCAGTCTCTCTGAGGGGTATCCTACTGTGTGTACCCCAGTCTCTCTGAGGGGTTTCCTACTGTGTGTACCCCAGTCTCTCTGAGGGGTTTCCTACTGTGTGCACCCCAGTCTCTCTGAGGGGTATCCTTCTGTGTGTACCCCAGTCTCTCTGAGGGGTATCCTACTGTGTGTACCCCAGTCTCTCTGAGGGGTATCCTACTGTGTGTACCCCAGTCTCTCTGAGGGGTTTCCTACTGTGTGTACCCCAGTCTCTCTGAGGGGTTTCCTACTGTGTGTACCCTAGTCTCTCTGAGGGGTTTCCTACTGTGTGCACCCCAGTCTCTCTGAGGGGTATCCTATGAAGCAAGCTACATCTACTCAGGATTTTATGAAGCTAGCCAGCT
The DNA here is from genome assembly GCA_030435695.1 of Brachymystax lenok tsinlingensis. Taxonomy (NCBI): domain Eukaryota; kingdom Metazoa; phylum Chordata; class Actinopteri; order Salmoniformes; family Salmonidae; genus Brachymystax; species Brachymystax lenok. Next base: position 47,136,257 of record CM059788.1, read on the forward strand.
TCAGTTAGCTTCACATTCCAGGACTCATTCGTACTACGACGGTGGAATTTCTTAATAATATTTTTTAAGGGGTAGATCAGCTTTAATACTGCAGATAGATTGTAGTTTCCGTCAATGTAATTGTCTGCATCACTTCCAATCCCCCATATAATCTATTGGTATATGTACACTACCGTTCAAAAGTTTTGTGGTCACTTAGAAATGTCCTTGTTTTTTAAAGAAAAGCAAATTTTTTGTCCATTAAAATAACATCAAATTGATCAGAAATACGGTGTAGACATTGTTAATGTTGTGAATGACTATTGTAGCTGGAAACGGCTGATTTTTTATGGAATATCTACGTAGGCGTACAGAGGCCCATTATCAGCAACCATCACTCCTGTGTTCCAATGGCACGTTGTGTTAGCTAATCCAAGTTTATCATTTTAAAAAGGCTAATTGATCATTTAGAAAACCCTTTTGCAATTATGTTAGCTCAGCTGAAAACTGTTGTCCTGATTAAAGAAGCAATAAAACTGGCCTTCTGTAGACTAGTTGAGTATCTGGAGCATCAGGATTCGTGGGTTCGATTACAAGCTCAAAATGGCCAGAAACAAAGAACTTTCTTCTGAAACTCGTCAGTCTAGTCTTGTTCTGAGAAATTAAGGCTATTCCATGTGAGAAATTGCCAAGAAACTGAAGATCTCGTACAACGCTGTGTACTACTCCCTTCACAGAACAGCACAAACTGGCTCTAACCAGAATAGAAAGAGGAGTGGGAGGCCCCGGTGCACAACTGAGCAAGAGGACAAGTACATTAGAGTGTCTAGTTTGAGAAACAGACGCCTCACAAGTCCTCAACTGGCAGCTTCATTAAATAGTACCCGCAAAACACCAGTCTCAACGTCAACAGTGAAGAGGCGACTCCGGGATGCTGGCCTTCTAGGCAGAGTTGCAAAGAAAAAGCCATATCTCAGACTGGCCAATAAAAATAAAAGGTTAAGATGGGCAAAATAACACAGACACTGGACAGAGGAACTCTGAATCAATAATTCTATCAAATGTATTTATAAAGCCCTTTTTACATCAGCCGATGTCACAAAGTGCTGTGCAGAAACCCAGCCTAAAACCCCAAACAGCAAAGCAATGCAGATGTAGAAGCACGGTGGCTAGGAAAAACTCCCTAGAAAGGCCAGAACCTAGGAAGAAACTTAGAGAGGAACCAGGCTTTGAGGGGTGGCCCGTCCTCTTCTGGCTGTGCCGGGTGGAGGACAGGAAGATCACGTCAGTGACTCAACCCACTCAAGCAACGCACCCCTCCTAGGGACAGCATGGAAGAGCACCAGTAAGCCAGTGACTCAGCCCCTGTAATAGGGTTTGAGGCAGAGAATCCCGGTGGAGAGGGGGGGAACCGGCCAGGCAGAGACAGCAATGGCGGTTCGTTGCTCCAGTGCCTTTCCGTTCACCTTCACACTCCTGGGCCAGAATACACTCAATCATGGGACCTACTGAAGGGATAGGTCTTCAATAAAGACTTAAAGGTTGAGACCGAGTCTGCGTCTCTCACATGGATAGGCAGGCCATTCTCTATAGGAGAAAGCCCTGCCTCCAGCTGTTTGCTTAGAAATTCTAGGGACAGTAAGGAGGCTTGCGTCCTGTGACCGTAGCGTACGTGTAGGTATGTACGGCAGGACCAAATCGAAGAGTTAGGTAGGAGCAAGTCCATGTAATGCTTTGTAGGTTAGCAGTAAAACCTTGAACTCAGCCCTTGCCTTAACAGGAAGCCAGTGTAGAGAGGCTAGCACTGGAGTAATATGATCAAATGTTTTGGTTTTAGTCAAGATTCTAGCAGCCGTGTTTAGCACTAACTGAAGTTTATTTAGTGCTTTATCCGGGTAGCCGGAAAGTAGAGCATTGCAGTAGTCTAACCTAGAAGTGACAAACGCATGGATTAACTTTTCTGCATCAATTTTGGACAGAAAGTTTCTGATTTTTGCAATGTTACGTAGATGGAAAAAAGCTGTCCTTGAAACAGTCTTGATATGTTCGTCAAAAGAGAGATCAGGGTCCAGAGTAACGCCGAGGTCCTTCACAGTTTTATTTGAGACGACTGTACAACCATCAAGATTAATTGTCAGATTCAACAGAAGATCTCTTTGTTTCTTGGGACCTAGAACAAGCATCTCTGTTTTGTCAGAGTTTAAAAATAGAACATTTGCCGCCATCCACTTCCTTATGTCTGAAACACAGGCTTCCAGGGAGGGCAATTTTGGGGCTTCACCATGTTTCATCGAAATGTACAGCTGTGTGTCATCCGCATAGCAGTGAAAGTTAACATTATGTTTCCGAATTACATCACCAAGAGGTTAAATGGAGCTTACTCAGGTGTTCTACAGCTCATGTCAACCCGAGAGCCAAATGCTAGAAAACGACCTTTCCGCAGAAGCGACAGTTACAGGGATAGTTAAAAACAGGTTGATTGCTGTAGTAACATCAGGGAAACTGGGCAGAAGGGGCTTCAAATACAGCAGTTCTGGAACATCTTTAATTGAGCCATTCCCAATCCCAATCCCATTCGTCATTCTCCTTAATTCTCCAGCCTCAACACGTTACAGAAAGAGATGAACTGAATAGGAAGCTCTGGGTCGTCTGGCAGATGCAAACAGATTATCATCTTTAGAGGTTCTTGAGAGCTTGAACAAAAAAAAGCGATTTTGCGATTTCGCTCATAGGCTACTGGTGGACCGAGTCAACAGTCCCTTATCTCTGGTGTATCTTGGCGTGCATCATTCAAGGTTTAAATTGTGTGCAGAGCAATAGACATATAATGCATAATGTCTCAGGAAAGACTGTCTGTGTTGGCAATACTCAGTGTAGAAAACAGTTGAGCCCGCAACCTGAACCTACAGGCCGTGGTGAAAACGTTTGCACACAAAAAAGGAGGACTTCATGAAACTAGGGTAGTCTCAATTTGGAGTTGATGTATAATTTAATAGCCTTGAATATTGCAGCCTGTTTGTGTAGGCTATTAGCGAGACAAAACCCGCTGAGTTCAACAATGAATTTATCCTCAAGACTACTTATTTCCTCAAATTGTATATGTATTTTTTATAAAACAAAGTTCATTTTTTTGGAGTACAGAACCAAAAACAACAACAAAATGGACACAATCCCAGTTGAAGCTCACTGTAGCTACCTCAAATACCTCGTACCCCTCCACATTGATCTGGTACTGGTAATGCTGTAGTCAGCATTTCACAGTGAAGTCTACACCCGCTGTAGTCAGCATTTCACAGTGAAGTCTACACCCGCTGTAGTCAGCATTTCACAGTGAAGTCTACACCCGTTGTAGTCAGCATTTCACAGTGAAGTCTACACCCGTTGTAGTCAGCATTTCACAGTGAAGTCTACACCCGCTGTAGTCAGCGCATGTAAGAAATAAAATTAGACTAGATTTGAAGGGAGTTGTGTGAGAGTCAGTTGACCACAACACAACAGTTGCATGATCATTTAGTGAACTCCGTAACTCACCACACACACACTTCTCCCTCTCCCCCTCTCTCTATTTTCCTCCCTCCCTCCCTCCCTCCCTCCCTCCCTCCCTCCTCCCTCCCTCCCTATCCCCCTCCCTCCCTCCCCCCCTCCCTCCGTCCGTCCCTCCATCCTCCCTATCCCCCTCCCTCCCTCCCTCCGTCCCTCCCCCCCTCCCTCCGTCCCTCCCTCCCTCCATCCTCCCTATCCCCTCCCTCCCTCCCCCCCTCCCTCCGTCAGTCCCTCCATCCTCCCCTATCCTCCCTCCTCCCTCCGTCCTCCCCTCCTCCGTCCCTCCCCCTCCCTCCGTCCCTCCCTCCCTCCCTCCTCCCTCCCTCCCTCCCTCCCTCCCTCCCTCCCTCCCTCCCTCCCTCCATCCTCCCTATCCCCCCTCCCTCCCTCCTCCTCCCTCCCTCCCCTCCCTCCCTCCCTCCCTCCCTCCTCCCTCTCCCTCCCTCCCTCTCCATCCTCCCTATCCCCTCTCCCTCCCTCCCTCCCCTCCCTCCCTCCTCCCTCCATTCTCCCCTCCCCTCCCTCCCTCCCTCCCCCCCTCCCTCCATTCTCCCTCCCTCCCTCCCTCCCTCCCTCCCCCCTCCCTCCCTCCCTCCCTCCCTCCCCTCCCTCCTCCTCCCTCCATCCTCCCTATCCCCCTCCCTCCCTCCCCCCTCCCTCCGTCCGTCCCTCCATCCTCCCTATCCCCCTCCCTCTCCCCCCTCCTCCCTCCTCCCTCCGTCCGTCTGGTCCTCCATCCTCCCTCCCCCTCCCTCCTCCCTCCCTCCAGGAGTATGATGAGGAGTGGGGGAGGAAGACTCAGAGAGAGAAGTTCCGATGGCATAACTCTCAGTGGTTGGAGATGGTGGAGAGCAGGCAGATGGAGGAGGGAGAGCCCTTCATGTACGGAGATGATGGAGAGATGGACAGACCTGACCTCTTCTACAGCACTGGTCAGTAAAGTGTGACCGGTCCATTTTCTGCCTCTGTCTCCACCAGCATCTGTCAGGAAGATGAGTTGTTTGAGAACCTTTAGAGGGAGATCTCACTGTGTTTGTTTTGCCTCTGTCTCTCTGTGTCCAGATGGGATCACTCCTGCGTCAGGAGCGGTCAGCCCGGACTTCTTCAGTGATCCCTACGCGAATGGAGACGGACAACACGGGTAAGATAGTGAGGCAACCTTTAACACTCCCAAACACTATTGATTCTTCTCACACATACACACTCACCTTTACATGTCATCCATCTAGTATACCTTATACTCTGTTACTATCTAACACCTTGGAGGATAGGGTATATCATAGGGTCTAACACCTTGGAGGGTAGGACCTAACACCTAGGAGGACGGGGTCTCACACCTAGGAGGACGGGGTCTCACACCTAGGAGGACGGGGCCTCACACCTAGGAGGACGGGGCCTCACACCTAGGAGGACGGGGTCTCACACCTAGGGAAAAGGACATTTTTAATTGTTTTTATTTCCCCTTTATTTAACCAGGGAGGCCAGTTGAGAACAAGTTCTAATTTACAAACTGCGACCTGGTCAAGATAAAGCAAAAGCAGTGCGACAAAAACAACAGAGTTACACATGGAATAAGCAAACGTCCAGTCAATCCCTTCTCCCAGTAACGAGCCCATCAACCCAGAGCGTAAACAGTCTCCACTACCCCTTCTCCCAGTAACGAGCCCATCAACCCAGAGGGTAAACAGTCTCCACTACCCCTTCCCTTCTCCCAGTAACGAGCACATCAACCCAGAGGGTAAACAGTCTCCACTACCCCTTCCCTTCTCCCAGTAACGAGCACATCAACCCAGAGGGTAAACAGTCTCCACTACCCCTTCCCTTCTCCCAGTAACGAGCACATCAACCCAGAGGGTAAACAGTCTCCACTACCCCTTCCCTTCTCCCAGTAACGAGCACATCAACCCAGAGCGTAAACAGTCTCCACTACCCCTTCTCCCAGTAACGAGCACATCAACCCAGAGGGTAAACAGTCTCCACTACCCCTTCCCTTCTCCCAGTAACGAGCACATCAACCCAGAGCGTAAACAGTCTCCACTACCCCTTCCCTTCTCCCAGTAACGAGCACATCAACCCAGAGGGTAAACAGTCTCCACTACCCCTTCTCCCAGTAACGAGCACATCAACCCAGAGCGTAAACAGACTCCACTACATCAGAAACAAGAGGGAACGGCCGGAACGTTCTTCTGCCAAGAAAATACCAGAAAAACCCTCCTTTGGATGTGTATCTAAAGTATTCCATGTCCATTCCCTCTCTGAGGCGACAGGATATTAACACACTGTTTCATCTGTTACTCGGATACTGTTACATCTGGTCTGGCCCAGCGCTAATTCCTCTTGTTTATTTTATTTATTTAACCTTTATTTAACCAGGTAGGCCAGTTGAGAACAGGTTCTCATTTACAACACACACACACACACACACACACACACACACACACTAACACACACACACACAGGATACAGAGGAAGGAGAGCCACCTTGTTTTTCCCTTCCGCCCTAACACACAGAACCTTCCGCCCTAACACACAGAACCTTCCGCCCTAACACACAGAACCTTCCGCCCTAACACACAGAACCTTCCGCCCTAACACACAGAACCTTCCGCCCTAACACACAGAACCTTCCGCCCTAACACACAGAACCTTCCGCCCTAACACACAGAACCTTCCGCCCTAACACACAGAACCTTCCGCCCTAACACACAGAACCTTCCGCCCTAACACACAGAACCTTCCGCCCTAACACACAGAACCTTCCGCCCTAACACACAGAACCTTCCGCCCTAACACACAGAACCTTCCGCCCTAACACACAGAACCTTCTGCCCTAACACACAGAACCTTCCGCCCTAACACACAGAACCTTCCGCCCTAACACACAGAACCTTCCGCCCTAACACACAGAACCTTCCCTAACACACAGAACCTTCCTTCTTACACAGAACCTTCGCCCTAACACACAGAACCTTCCGCTTCTAACACACAGAACCTTCCGCCCTAACACACAGAACCTTCCCGCCCTAACACACAGAACCTTCTGCCCTAACACACAGAACCTTCCGCTCTAACACACAGAACCTTCCGCCTAACACACAGAACCTTCCGCCCTAACACACAGAACCTTCTGCCCTAACACACAGAACCTTCCGCCCTAACACACAGAACCTTCCGTCCTAACACACATAACCTTCCGCCCTAACACACAGAACCTTCCGCCCTAACACACAGAACCTTCTGCCCTAACACACAGAACCTTCCGCCCTAACACACAGAACCTTCCGCCCTAACACACAGAACCTTCCGTCCTAACACACATAACCTTCGCCTCTAACACACAGAACCTTCCGCCTCTAACACACAGAACCTTCCGTCCTAACACACATAACCTTCCGCCTAACACACAGAACCTTCTGCCCTAACACACAGAACCTTCCGTCCTAACACACAGAACCTTCCTCTAACACACAGAACCTTCCGTCCTAACACACAGAACCTTCCGCCCTAACACACAGAACCTTCCGCCCTAACACACAGAACCTTCCGCCCTAACACACAGAACCTTCCGCCCTAACACACACAACCTTCCGCCCTAACACACAGAACCTTCCTTCCCTAACACACAGAACCTTCCGCCTAACACACAGAACCTTCCGCCCCTAACACACAGAACCTTCCTTCCCTAACACACAGAACCTTCCGCCTAACACACACAACCTTCACTTCTAACACACAGAACCTTCCGCCCTAACACACAGAACCTTCCGCCCTAACACACAGAACCTTCCGCCCTAACACACAGAACCTTCGCCCTAACACACAGAACCTTGAAACTCCTTGCATTTGGTTTGTTTGTAATATTTCTAATGTATACTATATGTCTATCTCTCTCCAGTGGAGCTGATGGGTTTGACCTGACTACGGGGACATCGAGCCGTCCAGCCACCGGCTTCGGCTTCAGACCAGACGAACAGTTCTTCTACGACTACACTTCTTCCAGATAGGCCTTCACCATCCACATAGTCTGACCAATCCCCATTCACTCACTATAAACACTGACCAATCCCCATTCACTCACTATAAACACTGACCAATCCCCATTCACTCACTATAAACACTGACCAATCCCCATTCACTCACTATAAACACTGACCAATCCCCATTCACTCACTATGAACACTGACCAATCCCCATTCACTATGAACACTGACCAATCCCCATTCACTATGAACACTAGGTCTGCCTCCCAAATAGCACCCTATTCCCATAGGGATCTGGTGAAAGTAGAGCACTATTTATGAAAAAAGGGTACCATTTGAGTACCATGAACTAGTGTTAGTGATATAGGGAGCGTCAGGACACCGATCAGTGTGTTAGTGACTAGTGAAACCGCGGCATCAGAATCTCCTGGCTTTACTTGTGTTCTGTGTGCTAATGCAAGCGGACAGCCATAGATGTGTTTTCTTTATACACTAGATGTACTGGATTTGAAATGATTCAGAATGTATTATTGGAATGTGTTGTTGTTGTTGTTGTATTATTCAGGCAATGCTAAGGTAGGTGCAAATATCATGCTATATGTTGACTTTTATTTGAACATGAAGTAGCAGAGGGCTTATATTATGTTCTGTAGACATTTACAGGTTTATATTTATATTATCACACTTCTGCATGAATGTTACTTTAAACTAAGGACCGCTGAATCATTGATAAAAAAAAAAAGAAGAAAGATTGTCATTAAAGTAGATTTGCAGTACAGGCTACTAAGGTAGACTTGAAACCACTTGAATTTAGAATTAAAAGGTGCTACACGTGTCATTTGTTTCATTGTAATTCCACAACATGTCCATAATATGTCTGTCACTGATAGTGGAATGATTAACAGCGTTACTTACCCGACAGTGTTGTGATTGGCTGTGATATTAACTTGGGGATTTCTCCCGCCAGAGAGGAATCTGTTGTCAAAATGGGAAAGTTGTTTTGACCTTTCGGCTCAAGTGGGAATTTCCTGAAAACAAGTACTGGGTAGTTGTAGGGGGATCATTGTACCATCTAAATCACTGCGAACTATCTTTTCAATAAAGCTGTTTGAAGCTGTTGGACCACAATATAATAATGAAAGGCTCAGGCCTGAGTCTCATGTTACAGGGATATAGAATGCAGGGGGAGGGGGGGAGATTTGTTGTGAATGCAGCATAAAGCTGTTGCAGTTCACCTAGTTTCCACATAGGGGAGAAGTTCTAAGTGTAGCACCTTTAAAGTTCTTGTTATTATATCTGCATGAACAGACAAACTACTCATGTCAGCTTTGGCTCAAAGATCACACATTACTACAGCTATATTTAACATAACCTCATATGCTCTTGAAGGCTACCGCTATTGTCTGCTTGAGTCAACGTACTGCATTTAATCATCATTAAATACTCAATACACTATAGAGTGCATACCTTGTCACTACACGTAACACCAACAAAACATACTGCACTAGTTAACTATGTATAATGTATATACATTAATCTGTTGGGTCAGACTGTATTGGTCCTGCAGGCTAGCCCTAACCAAGACCAGAAACGTGTTTTATAGAGTTGGGACATTGAGGTTTCTCCTTTATGATGCGTTTACATGACACTGCAACATTCTATAACAGCCATGTTAGAACCCCATTAACATGACACTGCAACATTCTATAACAGCCATGTTAGAACCCCATTTACATGACACTGCAACATTCTATAACAGCCATGTTAGAACCCCATTAACATGACACTACAACATTCTATAACAGCCATGTTAGAGCCCCATTAACATGACACTGCAACATTCTATAACAGCCATGTTAGAACCCCATTAACATGACACTGCAACATTCTATAACAGCCATGTTAGAACCCCATTAACATGACACTACAACATTCTATAACAGCCATGTTAGAACCCCATTAACATGACACTACAACATTCTATAACAGCCATGTTAGAACCCCATTAACATGACACTGCAACATTCTATAACAGCCATGTTAGAACCCCATTAACATGACACTGCAACATTCTATAACAGCCATGTTAGAACCCCATTAACATGACACTGCAACATTCTATAACAGCCATGTTAGAACCCCATTAACATGACACTGCAACATTCTATAACAGCCATGTTAGAACCCCATTTACATGACACTGCAACATTCTATAACAGCCATGTTAGAACCCCATTAACATGACACTACAACATTCTATAACAGCCATGTTAGAACCCCATTAACATGACACTACAACATTCTATAACAGCCATGTTAGAGCCCCATTAACATGACACTGCAACATTCTATAACAGCCATGTTAGAACCCCATTAACATGACACTGCAACATTCTATAACAGCCATGTTAGAACCCCATTAACATGACACTACAACATTCTATAACAGCCATGTTAGAACCCCATTAACATGACACTGCAACATTCTATAACAGCCATGTTAGAACCCCATTAACATGACACTGCAACATTCTATAACAGCCATGTTAGAACCCCATTAACATGACACTGCAACATTCTATAACAGCCATGTTAGAACCCCATTAACATGACACTGCAACATTCTATAACAGCCATGTTAGAACCCCATTAACATGACACTACAACATTCTATAACAGCCATGTTAGAACCCCATTAACATGACACTACAACATTCTATAACAGCCATGTTAGAACCCCATTAACATGACACTACAACATTCTATAACAGCCATGTTAGAACCCCATTAACATGACACTACAACATTCTATAACAGCCATGTTAGAGCCCCATTAACATGACACTACAACATTCTATAACAGCCATGTTAGAACCCCATTAACATGACACTACAACATTCTATAACAGCCATGTTAGAACCCCATTAACATGACACTACAACATTCTATAACAGCCATGTTAGAACCCCATTAACATGACACTACAACATTCTATAACAGCCATGTTAGAGCCCCATTAACATGACACTACAACATTCTATAACAGCCATGTTAGAACCCCATTAACATGACACTACAACATTCTATAACAGCCATGTTAGAACCCCATTAACATGACACTACAACATTCTATAACAGCCATGTTAGAACCCCATTAACATGACACTACAACATTCTATAACAGCCATGTTAGAACCCCATTAACATGACACTACAACATTCTATAACAGCCATGTTAGAACCCCATTAACATGACACTACAACATTCTATAACAGCCATGTTAGAACCCCATTAACATGACACTACAACATTTTATAACAGCCATGTTAGAACCCCATTAACATGACACTACAACATTTTATAACAGCCATGTTAGAACCCCATTAACATGACACTACAACATTCTATAACAGCCATGTTAGAACCCCATTAACATGACACTACAACATTCTATAACAGCCATGTTAGAGCCCCATTAACATGACACTACAACATTCTATAACAGCCATGTTAGAACCCCATTAACATGACACTACAACATTCTATAACAGCCATGTTAGAACCCCATTAACATGACACTACAACATTCTATAACAGCCATGTTAGAACCCCATTAACATGACACTACAACATTCTATAACAGCCATGTTAGAGCCCCATTAACATGACACTACAACATTCTATAACAGCCATGTTAGAACCCCATTAACATGACACTACAACATTCTATAACAGCCATGTTAGAACCCCATTAACATGACACTACAACATTCTATAACAGCCATGTTAGGAACCCCATTAACATGACACTACAACATTCTATAACAGCCATGTTAGAACCCCATTAACATGACACTACAACATTCTATAACAGCCATGTTAGAACCCCATTAACATGACACTACAACATTCTATAACAGCCATGTTAGAACCCCATTAACATGACACTACAACATTCTATAACAGCCATGTTAGAACCCCATTAACATGACACTACAACATTTTATAACAGCCATGTTAGAACCCCATTAACATGACACTACAACATTTTATAACAGCCATGTTAGAACCCCATTAACATGACACTACAACATTCTATAACAGCCATGTTAGAACCCCATTAACATGACACTACAACATTCTATAACAGCCATGTTAGAACCCCATTAACATGACACTACAACATTCTATAACAGCCATGTTAGAGCCCCATTTACATGACACTACAACATTCTATAACAGCCATGTTAGAACCCCATTAACATGACACTACAACATTCTATAACAGCCATGTTAGAGCCCCATTAACATGACACTACAACATTCTATAACAGCCATGTTAGAACCCCATTAACATGACACTACAACATTCTATAACAGCCATGTTAGAGCCCCATTAACATGACACTACAACATTCTATAACAGCCATGTTAGAACCCCATTAACATGACACTGCAACATTGAATAACAGCCATGTTAGAACCCCATTAACATGACACTACAACATTCTATAACAGCCATGTTAGAGCCCTGGTGTCCCAGGTCTAAATCAAGTCTAAGTCAGTCCCTGATTAGAGGGGAATCGCTCACCTGGTGTCCCAGGTCTAAATCAGTCCCTGATTAGAGGGGAATCGCTCACCTGGTGTCCCAGGTCTAAATCAGTCCCTGATTAGAGGGGAATCACCCACCTGGTGTCCCAGGTCTGAATCAGTCCCTGATTAGAGGGGAATCACCCACCTGGTGTCCCAGGTCTAAATCAGTCCCTGATTAGAGGGGAATCACACACCTGGTATCCCAGGTCTAAATCAGGCCCTGATTAGAGGTGAATCACACACCTGGTGTCCCAGGTCTAAATCAGTCCCTGATTAGAGGGGAATCGCTCACCTGGTGTCCCAGGTCTAAATCAGTCCCTGATTAGAGGGGAATCACCCACCTGGTGTCCCAGGTCTGAATCAGTCCCTGATTAGAGGGGAATCACACACCTGGTGTCCCAGGTCTAAATCAGTCCCTGATTACAAAACGCAGTGGAATTGGCTTCGGGGTCCAGAGTTGAGTTTCAGGGCTCTAAATAATGCAATGTAACTGAATGTGTAGAATTAGAACATTATTCTACATTCTAAAAGTTGGCCCTACTGTCTAAACATATGGCTCTGACCGAGACAGTATTAACCAGGCGGTATTGCATGACTATATTGATGGTGGTAGACAGTGGTGTGCAGTGGTGGGCTCTTGCAATGATGGTACAAATCAGTAGGCTACATTTGGGTTTGAATCAACAGAAAGGCTTCAACGTACAGTAAAGGTCTTACAGCAAGCAATGTGTCAGAACATGCAGTAGGCAGCAGCGGTAGGCAGCCGCGGTAGGCAGCCGCAGTAGGCAGCCGCAGTAGGCAGCAGGATACACTTTTTATAGCCTCTTCCTATTCTGTGGCACACTTCACCATTAATTACTTCTGTTGCTGGTTGACAATAGTGCTTTATTTGATATTTAAATGTTTATATGTACAGTACTTTCTGTTAGAGGTTTCTTATATTCTCAGTTAATATTAAATATGATTTTATATTAGAGCTTTTGTTTATTGTTTGTTTGATAATAGAGGTCACGTTTATTATTTTCTTAATTGTATTTAAAGAATGTGTTACTTTATTGTGTCACTAACAACAGCACAGTAGTGTATTTGATGTGAGAACAGTGCCTGAAGCTCATAGGAACCTACTGTAAACCACTGCTGTAGCATTCTCTGCTGCTTTTGAAGGATCTTATAAAACCATATGAGGGATTTATTGGTGTGGACTGTGAACATTATAGTGCAATTAAAATCACTGTTCAAATTGATTTCAAGTCAATTATTCAGCAATTAACATCTTGTTACAATTAGCAGATTTTTGTTAAATAAAGAAAATATATGAAATATAATGTATTTCATTTGAATATGAAGAAAATATTATATAAAATATTGGAGACTATATACAGGGGGTACCAGTACAGAGACTATATACAGGGGGTACCGGTACAGAGTCAATGTGGAGGCTATATACAGGGGGTACCGGTACAGAGACAATGTGGAGGCTATATACAGGGGGTACCGGTACAGAGTCAATGTGGAGACTATATACAGGGGGTTCCGGTACAGAGTCAATGTGGAGACTATATACAGGGGGTACCGGTACAGAGACTATATACAGGGGGTACTGCACAGAGTCAATGTGGAGGCTATATACAGGGGGTACCAGTACAGAGTCAATGTGGAGACTATATACAGGGGGTACGGTACAGAGTCAATGTGGAGACTATATACAGGGGGTACCTGCACAGAGTCAATGTGGAGGCTATATACAGGGGGTACCAGTACAGAGTCAATGTGGAGACTATATACAGGGGGTACCTGCACAGAGTCAATGTGGAGGCTATATACAGGGGGTACTGCACAGAGTCAATGTGGAGGCTATATACAGGGGGTACTGCACAGAGTCAATGTGGAGGCTATATACAGGGGGTACAGTAGAGTCAATGTGGAGACTATATACAGGGGTACCAGTACAGAGTCAATGTGGAGGCTATATACAGGGGGTACTGCACAGAGTCAATGTGGAGGCTATATACAGGGGGTACCGGTACAGAGTCAATGTGGAGACTATATACAGGGGGTATCGGTACAGAGTCAATGTGGAGACTATATACAGGGGGTACCGGTACAGAGACTATATACAGGGGGTACCGGTACAGAGTCAATGTGGAGACTATATACAGGGGGTATCGGTACAGAGTCAATGTGGAGACTATATACAGGGGGTACCGGTACAGAGACTATATACAGGGGTACTGCACAGAGTCAATGTGGAGGCTATATACAGGGTGTACTGCACAGAGTCAATGTGGAGACTATATACAGGGGGTACTGCACAGAGACTATATACAGGGGGTACCGGTACAGAGTCAATGTGGAGGCTATATACAGGGGGTACTGCACAGAGTCAATGTGGAGGCTATATACAGGGGGTACCAGTACAGAGTCAATGTGGAGGCTATATACAGGGGGTACTGTACAGAGTCAATGTGGAGGCTATATACAGGGGGTACTGTACAGAGTCAATGTGGAGGCTATATACAGGGGGTACCGGTAGAGTCAATGTGGAGACTATATACAGGGGGTACCAGTACAGAGTCAATGTGGAGGCTATATACAGGGGGTACTGCACAGAGTCAATGTGGAGGCTATATACAGGGGGTACCTGCACAGAGTCAATGTGGAGACTATATACAGGGGGTATCGGTACAGAGTCAATGTGGAGACTATATACAGGGTACCGGTACAGAGTCAATGTGGAGGCTATATACAGGGGGTACTGTACAGAGTCAATGTGGAGGCTATATACAGGGGTACCGGTACAGTCAATGTGGAGGCTATATACAGGGGGTACCGGTACAGAGTCAATGTGGAGGCTATATACAGGGGGCACCGGTACAGAGTCAATGTGGAGGCTATATACAGGGGGTACCGGTACAGAGTCAATGTGGAGGCTATATACAGGGGGTACCGGTACAGAGTCAACGTGGAGGCTATATACAGGGGGTACCGGTACAGAGTCAATGTGGAGGCTATATCCAGGGGGGTACCGGTACAGAGTCAATGTGCGGGGGCACCGGTTAGTCGGGGTAATTGAGGTAATATATACACTACCGTTCAAAGGTTTGGGGTCACTTAGAAATGTCCTTGTTTTTGAATGAAAAGCATTTTTTTTTTACATTAAACTAACTTCAAATTGATCAGAAATACAGTGTAGACATTGTTAATGTTGTAAATGACTATTGTAGCTAGAAACAGATGATATTTTATGGAATATCTACATAGGCGTACAGAGGCCCATTATCAGCAACCATCACTCCTGTGTTCCAATGGCACGTTGTGTTAGCTAATCCAAGTTTATCATTTTAAAAGGCTAATTGATCATTAGAAAACCCTTTTGCAGTTCTGTTAGCACAGCTGAAAAATGTTGTCCTGCTTAAAGAAGCAATAAAACTGGCCTTCTTTAGACTAGTTGAGTATCTGGAGCATCAGCATTTGTAAGTTCGATTACAGGCTCAAAATGGCCAGGGCGCCCAAGAAACTCCAGGACCGTCTCCTAAAGTTGATTCAGCTACGGGATCGGGGCACCACCAGTACAGAGCTTCCTCAGGAATGGCAGCAGGCAGGTGTGAGTGCATCTGCACGCACAGTGAGGCGAAGACCTTTGGAGGATGGCCTGGTGTCAAGAAGGGCAGCAAAGAAGCCACTTCTCTCCAGGAAAAACATCAGGGACAGACTGATATTCTGCAAAAGGTACAGGGATTGGACTGCTGAGGACTGGGGTAAAGTCATTTTCTCTGATGAATCCCCTTTCCGGTTGTTTGGGGCATCCGGAAAAAAGCTTGTCCGGAGAAGACAAGGTGAGCGCTACCATCAGTCCTGAGTCATGCCAACAGTAAAGCATCCTGAGATAATTCATGTGTGGGGTTGCTTCTCAGCCAAGAGAGTGGGCTCACTCACAATGTTGCCTAAGAACACAGCCATGAATAAAGAATGGTACCAACACATCCTTCGAGAGCAACTTCTCCCAACCATCCAGGAACAGTTTGGTGACGAACAATGCCTTTTCCAGTATGATGGAGCACCTTGCCATAAGGCAAAAGTGATAACTAAAACTAAGTGGCTCGGGGAACAAAACATCGATATTTTGTGTTCATGGCCAGGAAACTCCCCAGACCTTAATCCCATTGAGAACTTGTGGTCAATCCTCAAGATGTCGGGTGGACAAACAAATTCTGACAAACTCCAAGCATTGATTATGCAAGAATGGGCTGCCATCAGTCAGGATGTGGCCCAGAAGTTAATTGACAGCATGCCAGGGCAGATTGCAGAGGTCTTGATAAAGAAGGGTCAACACTGCAAATATTGACTCTTTGCATCAACTTCATGTAATTGTCAATAAAAGCCTTTGACACTTATGAAATGCTTGTAATTATACTTCAGCATTCCATAGTAACATCTGACAAAAATATCTAAAGACACTGAAGCAGCAAACTTTGTGAAAATTAATATCATTCATTCTCAAAACATTTGGCCACGACTGTAGATCCTTCAAACACCCCCAAACAGGGAAACAGATCCCAGTCAAAGGTGCTATCACGTGCTCCACTAAGGCAGTTATTTATCTTATAACTTGTCCTTGTGGTAAAGATTATGTGGGTAAAACAAAGCGTGAATTAAAAGTACGAATCTCGGAAAATCGTAGCACCATTAAGTGCAAAAACTCGACTTACCCAGTTGCGGCCCACTTTTTGGAAGAAAACCACTCGATTTCGTCTCTATGTTATATTGGCATCGAACATGTCTCCCTCCCTAGGAGAGGGGGTGACCTCGACAATTTATTGTTAAAACGAGAGGCTGCCTGGATCTTTAATTTAAAGACCCTTGCTCCCTTCGGCCTCAACGTAGACTTAAATTTGAAGCCATTCTTGTGATTATTGTGATTTTGCTATTGTAAATGTTTGTAGGCTTATGTAGCCTAATTGTATCTATGATCGTACGCTATCCATTTAATGTTTTTTGTATGCTATTTTAATACATGAGAATTAACCAATGATATCAGGCCACACCCGGCCATGATTACAGACAACGAGTCACCCCGCAGTGTTTGTCATTATACCCTGATGAAGACAGCTTGTCTGTCGAAACGTTGGACATAAATATTTTTGCATCTGAGCTCCTAGAGTGTGCGGCTCTCCGTTATTTTTTAAAGAACTCCGGGATGCTGGCCTTCTAGGCAGAGTTGCAGAGAAAAAGCCATATCTCAGACTGGCCAATAAAAAGAAAATATTAAGAAGAGCAAAAGAACCCAGACACTGGACAGAGGAACTCTGCCTAGAAGGCCAGCATCCCGGAGTCGCCTCTACCCTCCTCTGCCTAGTGGTTAGCGCGTTGGACTAGTAACCGAAAGGTTGCAAGTTCAATTCCCCCGAGCTGACAAGGTACAAATCTGTCTTTCTGCCCCTGAACAAGGCAGTTAACCCACTGTTCCTAGGCCGTCATTGAAAATAAGAATTTGTTCTGAACTGACTTGCCTAGTTGACGGTGAGATGTTGCTCTCTGGTTTTGTGATGAAATGTGTTTGTGTAGTTGAACTTATCCCGCCTCTGTGTGACTGCTGTCTTTTTGTTGTCAAGGCCTTATTGTATATCACGGTGGAGTATGAACTAATGGGTGATAGAGCAAACAGCGTAATTATCACAACATAGGTGGTGTTATGGATTTTTTACTAGCTGGGGCTTGGCTTCCTCAGTGATTTTACCCACGCACCGCTACTGCATATAAGGTGTTGGTCCCATGTTTCATGAACTGAAATAAAATATTCCAGAAATGTTCCATACTCACAAAAAGCTTATTTCTCTAAAATTGTGTGCACAACTTTGTATACATCCCTGTACATCTCAGCATTTCTCCTTTGTCAAGATAATCCATCCACCTGACAGGTGTAGCATATCAAGAAGCTGATTAAACAGCATAAAAGGCCACTCTAAAATGTGCACAGTTTTGAGGGAACGTACAATTGGCATGCTGACTGCAGGAATGTCCACCAGAGTTGTTGCCAGAGAATTTAATGTTAATTTCTCTACCATAAGCCACCTCCAGTGTCGTTTTAGACAATTTGTCAGTACGTCCAACCGGCCTCACAAACGCAGACCACGTGTCACCACGCCAGCACAGGACCTCCACATCCGGCTTCTTCACCTGCGGGATCGTCTGAGACCAGCCACCAGGACATCTGATAAAACTCTGGGTTTGCACAACCGAAGAATTTCTGCACAAACTGTCAGAAACCGTCTCAGTGAAGCTCATCTGCTCGTCGTCCTCACCAGGGTCTTGACCTGACTGCAGTTTGGTATCGTAACCGACTTCAGTGGACAAATGCTCACCTTCGATGGCCACTGGCACGATGGAGAAGTGTGCTCTTCATGGATTAATCCTGTGTTTCAGCTGTACCGGGCAGATGGCAGACACAGTGTATGGTGTCAAGTGGGTGAGCGGTTTGCTGATGTCAACGTTGTGAACAGAGTGCCCCATGGTGGCGGTTGGGTTATGGTATGGGCAGGCATAAGCTACGAACAACAAACACAATTTAATTTGATCAATGTCAATTTGAATGCCCAGAGATACTGTGACAAGTTCCTGAGGCCCATTGTCGTGCCATTCATCCGACTCCATCACCTCATGTTTCAGCATGATAATGCACGGCCCCATGTCGCAAGGATCTGTACACAATTCCTGGAAGCTGGAAATGTCCCAGTTCTTTCATGGCCTGCATACTCACCAGACATGTCACCCATTGAGCATGTTTGGGATGCTCTGGATCGACGTGTACGACAGCGTGTTCCAGTTCCAGACAATATCCAGCTACTTCGCACAGCCATTGAAGAGGAGTGGGACGACATTCCACAGGCCACAATCAACAGCCTGATCAACTCTATGTGAAGGAGATGTGTAGCGCTGCATGAGGCAAATGGTGGTCCCACCAGATACTGACTGGTGTTCTGATCCACGCCCCTACCTTTTTTTAAGGTATGTGACTTTTATTTATTTATTTTATTTCACCTTTATTTAACCAGGTAGGCCAGTTCCCCTTTATTTAACCAGGTAGGCCAGTTCCCCTTTATTTAACCAGGTAGGCCAGTTCCCCTTTATTTAACCAGGTGGGCCAGTTCCCCTTTATTTAACCAGGTAGGCCAGTTCCCCTTTATTTAACCAGGTGGGCCAGTTCCCCTTTATTTAACCAGGTAGGCCAGTTCCCTTTATTTAACCAGGTGGGCCAGTTCCCTTTATTTAACCAGGTAGGCCAGTTCCCCTTTATTTAACCAGGTAGGCCAGTTCCCTTTATTTAACCAGGTAGGCCAGTTCCCTTTATTTAACCAGGTAGGCCAGTTCCCTTTATTTAACCAGGTAGGCCAGTTCCTTTATTTAACCAGGTAGGCCAGTTCCCTTTATTTAACCAGGTAGGCCAGTTCCCTTTATTTAACCAGGTGGGCCAGTTCCCTTTATTTAACCAGGTGGGCCAGTTCCCTTTATTTAACCAGGTAGGCCAGTTCCCTTTATTTAACCAGGTGGGCCAGTTCCCTTTATTTAACCAGGTAGGCCAGTTCCCTTTATTTAACCAGGTAGGCCAGTTCCTTTATTTAACCAGGTAGGCCAGTTCCCCTTTATTTAACCAGGTAGACTAGTTCCCCTTTATTTAACCAGGTAGGCCAGTTCCTTTATTTAACCAGGTAGGCCAGTTCCCTTTATTTAACCAGGTAGACTAGTTCCCTTTATTTAACCAGGTAGACTAGTTCCCCTTTATTTAACCAGGTAGGCCAGTTCCTTTATTTAACCAGGTAGGCCAGTTCCCTTTATTTAACCAGGTAGGCCAGTTCCCTTTATTTAACCAGGTAGGCCAGTTCACCTTTATTTAACCAGGTAGGCCAGTTCACCTTTATTTAACCAGGTAGGCCAGTTCCTTTATTTAACCAGGTAGGCCAGTTCCCCTTTATTTAACCAGGTAGGCCAGTTCCCTTTATTTAACCAGGTAGGCCAGTTCCTTTATTTAACCAGGTAGGCCAGTTCCCTTTATTTAACCAGGTAGGCCAGTTCCCTTTATTTAACCAGGTGGGCCAGTTCCTTTATTTAACCAGGTAGGCCAGTTCCCTTTATTTAACCAGGTAGGCCAGTTCCCTTTATTTAACCAGGTAGGCCAGTTCCCCTTTATTTAACCAGGTGGGCCAGTTCCCCTTTATTTAACCAGGTGGGCCAGTTCCCCTTTATTTAACCAGGTAGGCTAGTTGACCTTTATTTAACCAGGTAGGCCAGTTCCCTTTATTTAACCAGGTAGGCCAGTTCCTTTATTTAACCAGGTAGGCCAGTTCCCCTTTATTTAACCAGGTAGGCCAGTTCACCTTTATTTAACCAGGTAGGCCAGTTCACCTTTATTTAACCAGGTAGGCCAGTTCCCCTTTATTTAACCAGGTGGGCCAGTTCCCCTTTATTTAACCAGGTGGGCTAGTTGACCTTTATTTAACCAGGTAGGCTAGTTGACCTTTATTTAACCAGGTGGGCCAGTTCCCCTTTATTTAACCAGGTAGGCCAGTTGAGAACAAGTTCTCATTTACAACTGCGACCTGGCCAAGATAAAGCACAGCAGTGCCGACACAAACAACAACACAGAGTTACACATTGAGTACACAAGCGTACAGTCAATAACACAATAGAATAGACTAAGAGATGCATATCTGTATTCCCAGTCATGTGAAATCCATAGATTAGTGTCTAATGAATTCATCTCAATTGACTGGTTTCCTTCTATGAACTGTACATCTTTGAAATTGTTGCATATGTTCCGTTTTATATTTTTTTGTCTAG
The DNA here is from genome assembly GCA_030435695.1 of Brachymystax lenok tsinlingensis. NCBI lineage: Eukaryota > Metazoa > Chordata > Actinopteri > Salmoniformes > Salmonidae > Brachymystax > Brachymystax lenok. The sequence goes on from CM059788.1 coordinate 47,157,189, forward strand.
ATTCCAATGTTAGCTAGCTGGCTAGCTGGATGGCTGCTCTGTTGCTATTGTTGTAGAAAGCCCTGGTTGATACTAGCCAGATGGCCACTGCTAGATAACTACCTACGCAAGATGACGAGGAAACAATTGAATTCATTCTCTATAATCCCATACTGCCAGTGCCCATAGCCACGTTGAGCTAGGCACAGTAGTTAATGTTGGCCTATTGCACTAACTCGGCAGCTGTTCATGGAAACGAATCCACTGTGATTTAATTAGAATGCCAATAATACCAGCTACAGGGGTTAGCTAGCTCGTAGGAACTGTCTAGTGTTTTGTGTGCATTGCAGCTGTGCACTTAGTTAGCTAACATCCAGTTGCCTACATTGCATATGAAGTGTGACTGACAAATGTCATTTAACAGCGGATGTACAGATAAAATGTCCTATTTTGTTCCTTTTTGTTGTCACACCTGTTCGTCGCTAGCGGGTCGGCACGCAGCAGGCACCGCTTTTCTTCTAGCAAGAGAGGGAACGGCCCCCCACTGTGATCAGTACCTATCCTAGTCTATAGGCATTCATGCTTTAGCTCGAAAAAACAGATTTTCACCAAGTACATTTTATTGGTGTTAAGAGGATTTATGATGCTTGTACCTATATAATGCTTGTACCTATATAATGCTTGTACCTATATAATGCTTGTACCTATATAATGCTTGTACCTATATAATGCTTGTACCTATATAATGATTGTACCTATATAATGCTTGTACCTATATAATGCTTGTACCTATATAATGCTTGTCCCTATATAATTTTAAGATGGTTCTCTAATCAGTTAGGGTCTCTATAAGCTACAAAATGAGGACCTAAACCTAGCATGAAAGTGCATCCTTGTAGCTGTGTGGGCTAATATAGTCCAATTGTTTGCCTTGGGGCAAGTTGAGCCAATGTAAGTGTTTTCTTCCCAAGTGTGATTGCGAGGCATTATCTCTGGGATATGAGGTAACAGGGCCTGGCCTATGTTAAAAGTGTTTTAAAAAAGTACAAAGGGTTTGTTAGGTGTTAAACCTGTGTTAAAAAAAAATGCTTAAAATATTAGAAGAGAAAAAGCGATTGTGATTGTGTTGAATTGTGTTTGGGAAATAAAGATAGACATGGTTTTAAAAAGGTAGTGGTAATATTTCATTGAGTAGAGAAATGTGTAGACAGCTTAACTTACCCCATACCCGGGTTGTGACCAAGAGATCACTTTGTGGAAAAGCTATGTTTTTCAAAACTTTAATGTTCACACGAATTCTGATTATTTCCAGAGATACACAACATCCTGAAATATGTGTAGATATCTTTGTTAGAAAGAATGCTAGATTTCCCTTGACGGAATGATGCTGAATGTAAAAAAAAATAAATGGCTGAACTTACCTCACCTGGTTGTCTACAGTAACTTTTAAAAAGATCTCTCAAATTATAAAGGTATTATATTTAATATAATTACAGAAAGATACAGTACGAACACAAAACAATAGTGTTAAAAAAAAAAAAACTTTTTATAAATGACAAATATATTGATAATTTTACAATTGCAAATGCTCAAATGATCATGCAGTAAATGCTAATCGAACAGTTTGTTATGCTATTATTAATTTAGGCACCTCCTTTATCATTCTTTTAACTGTAAAATATATTCGGGATCTAAATAGCTTTGTCCTGGTCCCAAAAGGTCCCACAGAACAAAGCACAATGACTTAGAAATGCAGTACTTATGTAGTCACAGTAAAACCAGTTGCGCAACAGAACAAATGTAAGATAAGGTGCTGATTTCAATCCAAAATTATAAAAAAAAAAAAAAGACAATTATTTCAACAAAAAAGCGGAAGTTGTTCAATACAAAAGATTGAGTACGTAAGTGAAATCTGAGTTGTATTATTCTCTGCTGCACCAATAGCAGTCCGTGTTAGTATAGCTATCAGATGTTAAACTTTGTTATTTGGACAGTTTTATTTCTTCTCCAGTCTGTGTGCTCCTCTGAGGAGGGAGGAGAGAGATGATTACCTCCTCAATATCTATCAGTCAGTAGAGTAAACATTTCAGTCATTTATTTGACATAGAAATAGTTAATAGATATTGAATTGGGTTCAAAATGAACACAGTTGATTGCTCTGCTGTCGGTACACCCCCTAGTCGTTCTTTCCCCAGCTAGGGAGTGCTGTTTCCTGGGGGACACCTCTGTATCAGCTCTTCTACCTCCACTACCTCCACCATCAAGTCACGGATGGACTTCACACTATGCAGTGGAACCTCTTCCTCCTCTCCCTCCTCTTCCTCCTCTCCCTCCATCCCCATTGTGTTAGACTGGAGCCCCAGAGCCTCTCCACTGTCCCCTGCCTCCACTACACCCCCCAGAGCCTCTCCACTGTCCCCTGCCTCCACTACACCCCCCAGAGCCTCTCCTCTGTCCCCTGCCTCCACTACACCCCCCAGAGCCTCTCCTCTGTCCCCTGCCTCCACTACACCCCCCAGAGCCTCTCCACTGTCCCCTGACCCCACTACACCCCCCAGAGCCTCTCCTCTGTCCCCTGCCCCCACTACACCCCAGAGCCTCTCCTCTGTCCCCTGCCCCCACTACACCCCCCAGAGCCTCTCCTCTATCCCCTGCCTCCACTACACCCCCCAGGGCCTCTCCTCTGTCCCCTGCCTCCACTACACCCCCCAGGGCCTCTCCTCTGTCCCCTGCCTCCACTACACCCTCCCCAGGCCCAGTGAGTGGAGTAGTAGCACCCTCTGGTGATGTGGCCAGGGTATTGCATGCAAGCAGGACACCCTCGCTCTCAGTGACAGTAACTCTGGTGACGGAGGTAACTGTCGCTCTGTCCTCACTGCCTCCAGGCTGCGTCTCTAATCCTGTGGGTTTAAGGTCAATCTGAGTCAGGTAGGTTGGTTCAGTGTCTCTGGCCTGGGTAGATGAGCTGGTTTGGACTGTACCACTAGCTTTCATTTCTGGAGGGGTGTCAGAGTGGCCCGAATCACTGTCTACAGTTTCTATATGGGCGTTGGATGGGGCTGTACCAATGTGATGTGCTTCTGTGTTCTCTGCCTCCTTACAAAGATGTTCTTCCTCCTCTTCCTTCTCGTCCACGGCGAGAGGTACAGACACCCCCTCCTTCACCCCTGCAGGAGTTGTCAGGTAGACTGCTCTGTCTGTGGCTTTTCTCTGTCTCTGACCAGTGGAGGGCGCTGTGGCCTCAGGAAGAATCATACTCATTACTGATAGAGCCTCGACACACACCGACACACTGTCACTCACTGGGCTGTTTCTGGCTTTGGCTGTGCCTGTGTCTGGTTTGTCTTCAGTTCCTGGTGGTTGGGATGCTTTGGCTGTGTCTGGTTTGTCTTCAGTTCCTGGTGGTTGGGATGCTTTGGCTGTGTCTGGTTTGTCTTCAGTTCCTGGTGGTTGGGATGCTTTGGCTGTGTCTGGTTTGTCTTCAGTTCCTGGTGGTTGGGATGCTTTGGCTGTGTCTGTAACTTCAGGTGTCTGGGGAGTTGGTTCAGCCACAGGAAGAGGAGCCTGGAGGGAGGGGTCATAAGGTGTGATTGTGGCCAAAGGGGCGTCATGATTGACTAAGGAAGTATCAGGTTTGGTTGAGGCAGCACCAGAGGGGCAATCACTTTCAGCAGAGGACATATCAGGTAGAGGTGGCGGGGTATCAGGCTCTGCTACAGAGACATCAGCAGTATAGGTAAGTATATGTGCTGGGAGTGAGAGTGGGACTGGCGCTGAGGCTGGGTCTGGAGCCTCACTCTGTGGCGTTACGACAATGACAGGAGGAGTGAGGGCAGCCATATCTGGGACCACTGGGCCACCTTCCACCTCCAGCCTCCCAGCGCTAGAAGAAGAGTTCCCCACCAGGGGAGAAGGTGCCCGCTCGGCCTGTCTGCTCAGCCCAGAGGCAGGGCTGGTGGGGGTGGGGAGGGGAAGGGTGTGACTGTCTGTCAGGCTGCTCTGGCTGGCACTCTGTAGGTCAGTACTGTCCACCATCAAGTTGTTCTTCCTCAGACTGGCGGCTTCTTTCACCACTGGAGAAAATGAGAGACCGAAAGGGAGAAGAAAGAATTTATGAAGTCCATACAGGAGAAGCATGCAGTACATACAATCAATTATGTCATACAGGGTATACAATAGGGTAATGGTATCATACAGGAGGGTATTTGTGTCATACAGGGTATACAAGAGGGTAATGGTATCATACAGGAGGGTATTTGTGTCATACAGGGTATACAAGAGGGTAATTGTGTTATACAGGAGGGTAATGGTGTCATACAGGGTATACAAGAGGGTAATGGTGTCATACAGGGTATACAAGAGGGTAATGGTGTCATATAGGGTATACAAGAGGGTAATGGTGTCATACAGGGTATACAAGAGGGTATTGGTGTCATACAGGGTATACAAGAGGGTAATGGTGTCATACAGGGTATACAAGAGGGTAATGGTGGTATACAGGGTATACAAGAGGATAATGGTGTCATACAGGGTATACAAGAGGGTAATGGTGTCATACAGGGTATACAAGAGGGTAATGATGTCATACAGGAGGGTATTTGTGTCATACAGGGTATACAAGAGGGTAATGGTGTCATACAAGGTATACAAGAGGGTAATGGTGTCATACAGGGTATACAAGAGGGTAATGGTGGTATACAGGGTATACAAGAGGGTAATGGTGTCATACAGGGTATACAAGAGGGTAATGATGTCATACAGGAGGGTATTTGTGTCATACAGGGTATACAAGAGGGTAATGGTGTCATACAAGGTATACAAGAGGGTAATGGTGTCATACAGGGTATACAAGAGGGTAATGGTGTCATACAGGGTATACAAGAGGATAATGGTGTCATACAGGGTATACAAGAGGGTAATGGTGTCATACAGGGTATACAAGAGGGTAATGATGTCATACAGGAGGGTATTTGTGTCATACAGGGTATACAAGAGGATAATGGTGTCATACAGGGTATACAAGAGGGTAATGGTGTCATACAGGGTATACAAGAGGGTAATGGTGGTATACAGGGTATACAAGAGGATAATGGTGTCATACAGGGTATACAAGAGGGTAATGGTGTCATACAGGGTATACAAGAGGGTAATGATGTCATACAGGAGGGTATTTGTGTCATACAGGGTATACAAGAGGGTAATGGTGTCATACAAGGTATACAAGAGGGTAATGGTGTCATACAGGGTATACAAGAGGGTAATGGTGGTATACAGGGTATACAAGAGGGTAATGGTGTCATACAGGGTATACAAGAGGGTAATGGTGGTATACAGGGTATACAAGAGGATAATGGTGTCATACAGGGTATACAAGAGGGTAATGGTGTCATACAGGGTATACAAGAGGGTAATGATGTCATACAGGAGGGTATTTGTGTCATACAGGGTATACAAGAGGGTAATGGTGTCATACAAGGTATACAAGAGGGTAATGGTGTCATACAGGGTATACAAGAGGGTAATGGTGGTATACAGGGTATACAAGAGGGTAATGGTGTCATACAGGGTATACAAGAGGGTAATGATGTCATACAGGAGGGTATTTGTGTCATACAGGGTATACAAGAGGGTAATGGTGTCATACAAGGTATACAAGAGGGTAATGGTGTCATACAGGGTATACAAGAGGGTAATGGTGTCATACAGGGTATACAAGAGGATAATGGTGTCATACAGGGTATACAAGAGGGTAATGGTGTCATACAGGGTATACAAGAGGGTAATGATGTCATACAGGAGGGTATTTGTGTCATACAGTGTATACAAGAGGATAATGGTGTCATACAGGGTATACAAGAGGGTAATGGTGTCATACAGGGTATACAAGAGGGTAATGGTGGTATACAGGGTATACAAGAGGATAATGGTGTCATACAGGGTATACAAGAGGGTAATGGTGTCATACAGGGTATACAAGAGGGTAATGATGTCATACAGGAGGGTATTTGTGTCATACAGGGTATACAAGAGGGTAATGGTGTCATACAAGGTATACAAGAGGGTAATGGTGTCATACAGGGTATACAAGAGGGTAATGGTGGTATACAGGGTATACAAGAGGGTAATGGTGTCATACAGGGTATACAAGAGGGTAATGATGTCATACAGGAGGGTATTTGTGTCATACAGGGTATACAAGAGGGTAATGGTGTCATACAAGGTATACAAGAGGGTAATGGTGTCATACAGGGTATACAAGAGGGTAATGGTGTCATACAGGGTATACAAGAGGATAATGGTGTCATACAGGGTATACAAGAGGGTAATGGTGTCATACAGGGTATACAAGAGGGTAATGATGTCATACAGGAGGGTATTTGTGTCATACAGGGTATACAAGAGGATAATGGTGTCATACAGGGTATACAAGAGGGTAATGGTTTCATACAGGGTATCCTATACTTTAGTAGAATGGATTGGGTTGATAAGTGGTACAGGTATTCCCAAACTGGGCTACTCCCAGGGGTACGCGCAATGCTGTCGGGGGTATGCGCAATGCTGTCGGGGGTATGCGCAATGCTGTCGGGGGTATGCGCAATGCTGTCGGGGGTATGCGCAATGCTGTCGGGGGTATGCGCAATGCTGTCGGGGGTATGCGCAATGCTGTCGGGGGTACGCCAAATAAAAATGTGATTCACATAAAAATGTAATCAAAATCAAACAGTACATATATATTTTCCAACGGGGCTATACATTTGTGTGAGTTATTTTTCCCCTCGCCTCAGTAGCCTCGTTTCACTGGCAAAAATAAAATGTAACCATCTAGTGTTCAGCGAAATAACAACACAATGTCAAATACAGGTAGCCTAGTCAAATAATGAACATCCAATCACATTAACCGTTACTCTCTGGCGGGAAACCTTCACTCTTGCGCATTTAGAAACGAAACATGACAATTTGAAAAATAATCCACGGGAGTTTTTTGAGCGAGAATAAAGACTACTTTCGAGTAGTAAGACGTATTAAAGCAACAGATACTATTAATAAGAAGGGGCTAGAAGCGTTTTATATGGTGAGCTACTGAGTGGCTAGGACAGGCAAGCCCCATACTATTGTGGAGGACTTCATTCTTCCTGCTGCTGGAGATATGGCTGGGATAATGCTGGGGGAAAAGGCCCAAAAAACTATACAGACAATGCCTCCATCAAACAACACTGTTTCACAACAACATGAGCGTGAACAACATGAGCGTGAACAACTTAAGCGTGAACAACTTAAGCGTGAACAACTTAAGCGTGAACAACATAAGCGTGAACAACATAAGCGTGAACAACTTAAGCGTGAACAACTTAAGCGTGAACAACATAAGCGTGAACAACATAAGCGTGAACAACATAAGCGTGAACAACTTGGCGTGAACAAGCGTGAACAACTTGAGCGTGAACAACTTGAGCGTGAACAACTTAGCGTGAACAACATAAGCGTGAACAACATAAGCGTGAACAACTTAAGCGTGAACAACTTAAGCGTGAACAACTTAAGCGTGAACAACATAAGCGTGAACAACTTGAGCGTGAACAACTTGAGCGTGAACAACTTGAGCGTGAACTTTGTATTATTTTTTATTATTATCCGATCCACCAGCACCCCCTCTCTTCTGAGGACAGAAATGTTCAATTGTTTCCAGTAGTTGTCGTATATTATATCCAATGTATCGTCCACGTAAAAAACCTGTCTGATCAGGATGAACAATACCTGGTAAAACCTTGTTGATTCTGTGCCATGCATTTCACCAGAAGGCAGAGGCCTCAATTTTCTGAAATGGACTGGATCTTATACTTACAACAGTTTTATATCTGTCTCGAAGGACCAGTGTGGTACAAGCATTTACAATGTTCACCTTCAGCAGTATAATCTTACTGCTTGAGGTGAATCACGCTAATGTCTAACAGTATGTGTGTTATAGCGTGTGTTGCCTCTCACAGAAGAGGATATTTTTATTACTGGACAGCTTTGTGACATCAAATGGACTTTGGTGGTCAAGATGTGCTGGTATCTGGCGCAAAAGCCATGACAGCGAGACAGGGTACACTGCAGCATCCACCAAGAGGCTCTTGCTGCCAAGGGAATGCCTGACAGCTTGAAAGACGTTTTGGACACTACAGTGAAAATGGTTAACTTTGTTAAAGCAAGGCCCCTGAACTCTCGTGTGTTTTCTGCACTATGCAATGATATGGGCAGCGACCATGTAACGCTTTAACAACATACAGAAGTGCCCTGGTTATCAAGGGGCGAGTTCCTCACACGACTGGCCTATCTGGGTGATGTCTTTTCTAGCCTGAATGATCTGCATCTAGGATGTGCGGGACAAAATTGAGGCTATGATTAAGAAGTTGGAGCTCTTCTCTGTCTGCATTAACAAGGACAACACACAGGTCTTTCCATCATTGTATGTTTTTTTTTGTGTGCAAATGAACTCAAGCTTGGTCAAAAGTAGTGCACTACTGTATATAGGGATATATATAGGGAATAGGGTGCCATGTGGGACGCAGCCAGTCATCAAAGTGAATCCAGGGGTAAAGAGAACACAATAATTACGCAGGTACTTTCCCGAAACGGACGACACAAACAACTGGATTCGTTATCCCTTTCATGCCCTGCCTCCAGTCCACTTACCGATATCTGAACGAGAGCCTCATCGAAATTGCTACAAGTGGTTCTGTGAAAATTGTATTTAATCAGAAGCCAAACCCCCCCCTAAGATGGCTAAATAAAGAGCAAAATTATTGATTATTATTATTTGTGCGCTGGTCCTATAAGAGCTCTTTGTCACTTTTCACGAGCCGGGGTTGTGACAAAAACTCACACTCATTCTTATGTTTAATAAATGTATCATATAGTGTGTGTGCGGCAGGCTTAACAAAGCGTCAATGAAATTGGGTGTATATGTAAAGAGAATCCTGGTCCCTGGATAACAGACAGAAGCAGGTAACGCACCTTTGTCGACCTCAATGGTCAGAATGTTCAGTAGAATATCTTCATAAACGTTTTCCACTTGGACGAAGTTGGTGTAATCAGCAAAGATGTACTGGTCCAACTTCTGCAGGTCCTGTAAAAGTACAAGGTTCATGGTTCATATTATGATGAACTAGCAGTACCTGCTCCAACAGTGTTTCTTTCATTTGATAGGGTGAGACCCTCAGCCCTCCTCGAGGATATTAACTAACATGTAATGACTGATATAAAGAGACGAAAAAAAGTGACCAGTGTGCATACCGGTTTGTGCGCCGGAGCCAGGTTCCTCCTGATAGCAGGTAGCGTGATGTCAACCAGAGCCTCGTGAAAGATCCTCTTCCTCGCCGTGCTACTGTCATGGTCATACTGCTGCAGGGAACAACCGCAGAACAAGAACGTTACTAGCCTCTACATCCTGTTATAGAAATAATGCTACAGGAAAAGATGCATCAATCAATCAAACAATCAGTCCATCAATCAATCAGTAAAACTAACCAACCAACCAGTCAACCAATTAATCACAACAAGACCACCACACAACAAGTGTTAGACAGAATACCCAGGGATGAGTTTCCCTTGGCCAACTATGAATTCACTGAAAGTAAACTACAGTAGGTAGGGGAGTGTTGCATCGTACAGGCAGAAAACATGAGGTACGAAGCTACAGGCAGAAGACAGGAGGTACGAAGCTACAGTCAGAAGACAGGAGGTACGAGGCTACAGGCAGAAGACAGGAGGTACGAAGCTACAGTCAGAAGACAGGAGGTACGAAGCTACAGGCAGAAGACAGGAGGTACGAGGCTACAGGCAGAAGACAGGAGGTACGAAGCTACAGTCAGAAGACAGGAGGTACGAAGCTACAGGCAGAAGACAGGAGGCTGGCTACAGGCAGAAGACAGGAGGTACGAAGCTACAGGCAGAAGACAGGAGGTACGAAGCTACAGGCAGAAGACAGGAGGTACGAAGCTACAGGCAGAAGACAGGAGGTACGAAGCTACAGGCAGAAGACAGGAGGTACGGCTACAGTCAGAAGACAGGAGGCACTGGCTACAGGCAGAAGACAGGAGGTACGGCTACAGTCAGAAGACAGGAGGTAAGCTACAGGCAGAAGACAGGAGGTCTGGCTACAGGCAGAAGACAGGAGGTCTGGCTACAGGCAGAAGACAGGAGGTGCGAAGCTACAGGCAGAAGACAGGAGGTACGAAGCTACTGGCAGAAGACAGGAGGTACGAAGCTACAGGCAGAAGACAGGAGGTACGAAGCTACAGGCAGAAGACAGGAGGTACGAAGCTACTGGCAGAAGACAGGAGGTACGAAGCTACTGGCAGAAGACAGGAGGTATGGCAGTAGGTAAGAAGAGTTCTGTATGTTTAACTCACCTTGAGGACTCTGAGCTTTGCTTTCTCCATGGCTGAGGTGAGTTTGGAAGGGTTATCTTTCAGTGAGCTCTGGAGGAGCAATTTAAAGGTGTACACAGCATTCTCTATCAGCTACAACAAGACAGAAACACACAGCATTCTCCATCAGCTACAACAAGACAGAAACACACAGCATTCTCCACCAGCTACAACAAGACAGAAACACACAGCATTCTCTATCAGCTACAATACAGAAACACACAGCATTCTCTATCAGCTACAATACAGAAACACACAGCATTCTCTATCAGCTACAATACAGAAACACACAGCATTCTCTATCAGCTACAATACAGAAACACACAGCATTCTCTATCAGCTACAACAAGACAGAAACACACAGCATTCTCTATCAGCTACAACAAGACAGAAACACACAGCATTGTGCTGTGGATCAGAACTAACCTGTTGCATGTCTATCTGCGTGCTGTGGATCAGAACTAACCTGTTGCATGTCTATCTGCGTGCTGTGGATCAGAACTAACCTGTTGCAGGTCTATCTGCGTGCAGTGGATCAGAACTAACCTGTTGCAGGTCTATCTGCGTGCTGTGGATCAGAACTAACCTGTTGCAGGTCTATCTGCGTGCTGTGGATCAGAACTAACCTGTTGCATGTCTATCTGCGTGCAGTGGATCAGACGAACTGAGTTGGAGAACTTGAAGCGATGCCTGAGTTCCTGAAGCTGTTCTGTCAGGACCTCCACTTTGTGGTAACACTCCTCCAGACTTGCCTGACACACCTGACCCAGCGCCTGGGAAGAGAGAGAGAGAGAGGCAACACACGCTATAACACACATACTGTTAGACATTAGCGTGATTCACCTCAAGCAGTAAGATTATACTGCTGAAGGTGAACATTGTAAATGCTTGTACCACACTGGTCCTTCGAGACAGATATAAAACTGTTGTAAGTATAAGATCCAGTCCATTTCAGAAAATGGAGGCCTCTGCCTTCTGGTGAAATGCATGGCACAGAATCAACAAGGTTTTACCAGGTATTGTTCATCCTGATCAGACAGGTTTTTTACGTGGGCTGATACATTGGATATAATATCGACAACTACTGGAAACAATTGAACATTTCTGTCCTCAGAAGAGAGGGGGTGCTGGTGGATCGGATAATAATAAAAAATAATACAAAGTTCACGCTCAAGTTGTTCACGCTCAAGTTGTTCACGCCTGTTGTTCACGCTCAAGTTGTTCACGCTTATGTTGTTCACGCTTAGTTGTTCACGCTTAAGTTGTTCACGCTTAAGTTGTTCACGCTTAAGTTGTTCACGCTTATGTTGTTCACGCTTATGTTGTTCACGCTTAAGTTGTTCACGCTCAAGTTGTTCACGCTAAGTTGTTCACGCTTATGTTGTTCACGCTCATGTTGTTCACGCTTATGTTGTTCACGCTTAAGTTGTTCACGCTAAGTTGTTCACGCTTATGTTGTTCACGCCATGTTGTTCACGCGCTTATGTTGTTCACGCCTAAGTTGTTCACGCTTAAGTTGTTCACGCTTATGTTGTTCACGCTTATGTTGTTCACGCTTATGTTGTTCACGCTTATGTTGTTCACGCTTATGTTGTTCACGCTTAAGTTGTTCACGCTCATGTTGTTCACGCTCATGTTGTTCACGCTCATGTTGTTCACGCTCATGTTGTTCACGCTTAAGTTGTTCACGCTTAAGTTGTTCACGCTCAAGTTGTTCACGCTCATGTTGTTCACGCTCAAGTTGTTCACGCTTAAGTTGTTCACGCCAAGTTGTTCACGCTCATGTTGTTCACGCTCATGTTGTTCACGCTCATGTTGTTCACGCTTAAGTTGTTCACGCTAAGTTGTTCACGCTCAAGTTGTTCACGCTTAAGTTGTTCACGCTCATGTTGTTCACGCTTAAGTTGTTCACGCTCATGTTGTTCACGCTTAAGTTGTTCACGCTCATGTTGTTCACGCTAAGTTGTTCACGCTTATGTTGTTCACGCTCATGTTGTTCACGCTCATGTTGTTCACGCTCATGTTGTTCACGCTTATGTTGTTCACGCTCATGTTGTTCACGCTCCTGTTGTTCACGCTCATGTTGTTCACGCTTAAGTTGTTCACGCTAAGTTGTTCACGCTTATGTTGTTCACGCTCATGTTGTTCACGCTCATGTTGTTCACGCTCAAGTTGTTCACGGTCATGTTGTTCACGCTCATGTTGTTCACGCTCATGTTGTTCACGCTTATGTTGTTCACGCTCATGTTGTTCACGCTTAAGTTGTTCACGCTTATGTTGTTCACGCTCATGTTGTTCACGCTCACGTTGTTCACGCTCATGTTGTTCACGCTCCTGTTGTTCACGCTCATGTTGTTCACGCTCCTGTTGTTCACGCTCATGTTGTTCACGCTTAAGTTGTTCACGCTTAAGTTGTTCACGCTTATGTTGTTCACGCTTATGTTGTTCACGCTCATGTTGTTCACGCTTAAGTTGTTCACGCTAAGTTGTTCACGCTCATGTTGTTCACGCTCATGTTGTTCACGCTCATGTTGTTCACGCTTATGTTGTTCACGCTCATGTTGTTCACGCTTAAGTTGTTCACGCTTATGTTGTTCACGCTCATGTTGTTCACGCTCATGTTGTTCACGCTCATGTTGTTCACGCTTATGTTGTTCACGCTCATGTTGTTCACGCTCCTGTTGTTCACGCTCCTGTTGTTCACGCTTAAGTTGTTCACGCTTAAGTTGTTCACGCTTATGTTGTTCACGCTTATGTTGTTCACGCTCATGTTGTTCACGCTCAAGTTGTTCACGGTCATGTTGTTCACGCTCATGTTGTTCACGCTCATGTTGTTCACGCTCATGTTGTTCACGCTTATGTTGTTCACGCTTATGCAAGGAAACTTGACCAACTTTTGCTTCAGCAACACCCTCTTACCTGGTTTAACCCCTCCTGCCCCCCTCCCTCGGGGAAGTCCAGACAGAGAGTGTTCATCTCCCCCTCCAGGAGAAGCCGGACCCCCTGGAAGCCCTCCGTCACGGGAGACATCAGCTCTTCCAAGATGGACGCCAGGTACGGAGACACGTTCTCACTGCAGAACCTTACTGCTGGATCACTGACGGAGGCTGTGGGGACAGAGACATGGAACAACAGATGTGAATGTTATGCAAATGGATTTTTACAAGTTTAGATAAAGTAATCCCATGTCCGCTCATCACAACTACTGTTCCCAATACTTGTTGCCTTTTTCATTCATTCAGTTCCCACAATATCCTGTCTCGGATCCTAAGATGTTAGTTCTTTGTTACTAAGGTTACTCCTTTACACCACGATGCATTCTTGACCCATGTTTGACGCCAGGCTACCACGTCCGTAGATCCCCCATCATGGCATTGTACCTTGTAGCTTGGCCTGCAGGAAGGCTCTAGAACTGGCTATCTGGTCCATATCAGAGCGAACCAGAGCTTCATGAGACCTGGCTGTCTCTTTACACTCCTCCTTCAGACCCTTCAGACCCTCCCTTAGCTGGTCCTGGACCAGGTCGTACGCGGCTTCCAACGTCTGGGGGGGGGGACAACAGAACACAGTTGAGTACTGTATATATAGACACTCTGTTAACTGATCCAGGACCAGGTTATAGGCTGCCTCCAATGTCTGAACATCCAGGGGGCAGAATAGAGCAGAGATCACTACAGGACTACAGAACTCAGAGCTGAAGAACCAGTTCACTCTAATATTACTGAAGGACTTTCTGAATAAAAGGACAGTTCTGAGATGTTAATTCACTCACAGTGAACCAGACTCTCTTCCTCCCTGCTTTCTTTCCCTTTAGTCTGGCCAGCAGTTCTGTCTGTAGAGAGGGTTGAAGCTCTTCCAAAACCAGGTTGGCTAGAACCTGGAATACAGAAAGACAGTTACAGCATACAGCATGTGATCTGGACACACTACACAGCTGTAAGACAATGATACACACTACTGATCTACATTACTACACAGCTGTAAGACAATGATTCACACTACTGATCTACATTACTACACAGCTGTAAGACAATGATACACACTACTAATCTACATTACTACACAGCTGTAAGACAATGATTCACACTACTGATCTACATTACTACACAGCTGTAAGACAATGATTCACACTACTGATCTACATTACTACACAGCTGTAAGACAATGATTCACACTACTGACCTACATTACTACACAGCTGTAAGACAATGATACACACTACTGATCTACATTACTACACAGCTATAAGACAATGATACACACTACTGCCCTACATTACTACACAGCTGTAAGACAATGATTCACACTACTGACCTACATTACTACACAGCTGTAAGACAATGATTCACACTACTGCCCTACATTACTACACAGCTGTAAGACAATGATACACACTACTGACCTACATTACTACACAGCTGTAAGACAATGATACACACTACTGCCCTACATTACTACACAGCTGTAAGACAATGATTCACACTACTGACCTACATTACTACACAGCTGTAAGACAATGATTCACACTACTGCCCTACATTACTACACAGCTGTAAGACAATGATACACACTACTGACCTACATTACTACACAGCTGTAAGACAATGATACACACTACTGATCTACATTACTACACAGCTGTAAGACAATGATACACACTACTGATCTACTGAGCTCATTGCTAACAACTGGTTGAGCTTCGGCATGAGCACAGGAAAGTCCTACTATAAACGTCTCTCCTTTGTTTATTTGTGATGAGACACGCAGAGAAACTGGAATCCAACCCAAACAATGTTTCATTGTGATGAGAGACTGGAATACAACCCAAACAATGTTTCATTGTGATGAGAGACTGGAGTCCAAACCAAATAATGTTTCATTGTGATAAGACTGGAGTAATTTTTGTTTGTTTTTGTTCTCCAAATATAATTTGAGTGTTTTTCAATTGTGTAGAAATGCAGTAAATTAGCTTTAACTTCCAAAAAAGTCCTACACCGCACTTTGCCATACCCTAGGTTTACCATTATGCTAGATTATCCGGCCAGTACCATGTGAGTTCCTATGTGTACCTCCGAAGGTACCTGATGTGTACACTGTAAAAAACGTGACTTGTTTTTAGAAAGAACTTCTTTACAGTAATGTACTGTTAAACCAAATATACTTTGGAATTTATGGTAACATGCTGTACCTTTTCTTTACAGTAATGTACTGTTAAACCAAATATACTTTGGAATTTATGGTAACATGCTGTACTTTTTCTTTACAGTAATGTACTGTTAAACCGAATATACTTTGGAATTTATGGTAACATGCTGTACCTTTTCTTTACAGTAATGTACTGTTAAACCAAATATACTTTGGAATTTATGGTAACATGCTGTACCTTTTCTTTACAGTAATGTACTGTTAAACCAAATATACTTTGGAATTTATGGTAACATGCTGTACCTTTTCTTTACAGTAATGTACTGTTAAACCAAATATACTTTGGAATTTATGGTAACATGCTGTACCTTTTCTTTACAGTAATGTACTGTTAAACCAAATATACTTTGGAATTTATGGTAACATGCTGTACCTTTTCTTTACAGTAATGTACTGTTAAACCAAATATACTTTGGAATTTATGGTAACATGCTGTACCTTTTCTTTACAGTAATGTACTGTTAAACCAAATATACTTTGGAATTTATGGTAACATGCTGTACCTTTTCTTTACAGTAATGTACTGTTAAACCAAATATACTTTGGAATTTATGGTAACATGCTGTACCTTTTCTTTACAGTAATGTACTGTTAAACCAAATATACTTTGGAATTTATGGTAACATGCTGTACCTTTTCTTACAGTAATGTACTGTTAAACCAAATATACTTTGGAATTTATGGTAACATGCTGTACCTTTTCTTTACAGTAATGTACTGTTAAACCAAATATACTTTGGAATTTATGGTAACATGCTGTACCTTTTCTTTACAGTAATGTACTGTTAAACCAAATATACTTTGGAATTTATGGTAACATGCTGTACCTTTTCTTTACAGTAATGTACTGTTAAACCAAATATACTTTGGAATTTATGGTAACATGCTGTACCTTTTCTTTACAGTAATGTACTGTTAAACCAAATATACTTTGGAATTTATGGTAACATGCTGTACCTTTTCTTTACAGTAATGTACTGTTAAACCAAATATACTTTGGAATTTATGGTAACATGCTGTACCTTTTCTTTACAGTAATGTACTGTTAAACCAAATATACTTTGGAATTTATGGTAACATGCTGTACTCTTTTCTTTACAGTAATGTACTGTTAAACCAAATATACTTTGGAATTTATGGTAACATGCTGTACCTTTTCTTTACAGTAATGTACTGTTAAACCAAATATACTTTGGAATTTATGGTAACATGCTGTACCTTTTCTTTACAGTAATGTACTGTTAAACCAAATATACTTTGGAATTTATGGTAACATGCTGTACCTTTTCTTTACAGTAATGTACTGTTAAACCAAATATACTTTGGAATTTATGGTAACATGCTGTACCTTTTCTTTACAGTAATGTACTGTTAAACCAAATATACTTTGGAATTTATGGTAACATGCTGTACCTTTTCTTTACAGTAATGTACTGTTAAACCAAATATACTTTGGAATTTATGGTAACATGCTGTACCTTTTCTTTACAGTAATGTACTGTTAAACCAAATATACTTTGGAATTTATGGTAACATGCTGTACCTTTTCTTTACAGTAATGTACTGTTAAACCAAATATACTTTGGAATTTATGGTAACATGCTGTACCTTTTCTTTACAGTAATGTACTGTTAAACCAAATATACTTTGGAATTTATGGTAACATGCTGTACCTTTTCTTTACAGTAATGTACTGTTAAACCAAATATACTTTGGAATTTATGGTAACATGCTGTACCTTTTCTTTACAGTAATGTACTGTTAAACCAAATATACTTTGGAATTTATGGTAACATGCTGTACCTTTTCTTTACAGTAATGTACTGTTAAACCAAATATACTTTGGAATTTATGGTAACATGCTGTACCTTTTCTTTACAGTAATGTACTGTTAAACCAAATATACTTTGGAATTTATGGTAACATGCTGTACCTTTTCTTTACAGTAATGTACTGTTAAACCAAATATACTTTGGAATTTATGGTAACATGCTGTACCTTTTCTTTACAGTAATGTACTGTTAAACCAAATATACTTTGGAATTTATGGTAACATGCTGTACCTTTTCTTTACAGTAATGTACTGTTAAACCAAATATACTTTGGAATTTATGGTAACATGCTGTACCTTTTCTTTACAGTAATGTACTGTTAAACCAAATATACTTTGGAATTTATGGTAACATGCTGTACTCTTTTCTTTACAGTAATGTACTGTTAAACCAAATATACTTTGGAATTTATGGTAACATGCTGTACCTTTTCTTTACAGTAATGTACTGTTAAACCAAATATACTTTGGAATTTATGGTAACATGCTGTACCTTCTTTTTTTTTTTTACAGTAACTTACAGGTAACTGTCTGCAAGTTGGTGGAGAGGGAAAGAACAAGGGGGTTCTTCACCACTATCACAGCAGTAAAGAACCCTTCCTCATATGCAATAATAATAACAATGGTTACACATATCTCCCTAACCCCTGACAAGAACCCCTCAATTTTTCTTTGTGTGTGTAAACAGGCGAACCGGCGACCCATCACACGTTAGCCTACACGTCTTGTCTTATCACCAGGTGAATGATAATGGCAAGGAGAATTGATCAACATTTTAAAATGAACAGATTTGATAGATGGTTTTTCATCATTTTGACCATCCCACATTATACAGCGCATTTCCACATTTTGTTACATTACAGCCTTATTCTAAAATTGATTTAATAAATTGTTTTCCTCATCAATCTACACATAATACATCATCATTAGAAAGCGAAAACAGGTTTTTAGACATTTTTGCAAATTTAATAAATTTAATAAAAATAAAAAACTGAAAAACATTATTTACATAAGTATTCAGACCCTTTGCTATGAGACTCAAAATTGAGCTCAGGTGCATCCTGTTTCCATTGATCATCCTTGAAATGTTTCTACAACTTGATTGGAGTCCACGTGTGGTAAATTAAATTGATTGGACATGATTTGGAAAGGCACACACCTGTCTATGTAAGGTCCCACAGTTGACAGTGCAAGCCATGAGGTCGAATGAAATGTCCGTAAAGCTCCGAGACAGGATTGTGTCGAGGCACAGATCTTGGGAAGAGTACAAGAAAATGTCTGCAGCATTGAAGGTCCCCAAGAACACAGTGGCCTCCATCATTCTTAAATGGAAGAAGTTTGGAACCACCAAGGCTCTTCCTAGAGCTGGCCGCCCGGCCAAACTGAGCAGTCAGGGGAGAAGGGCCTTGGTAAGGGAGGTGACCAAGAACCCAATGGTCACTCTGACAGAGCTCAAGAGTTCATCTGTGTGGAGATGGGAGAACATGACAGTGTGCTTGGAGTTTGCCAAAAGGTACCTAAAGACTCTCAGACCATGAGAAACAAGATTCTCTGGTTTGATGAAACCAAAATTGAACTCTTTGGCCTGAATGCCAAGTGTCACGTCTGGAGGAAACCTGGCACCATCCCTACAGTGAAGCATGGTGGTGGCAGCTTCATGCTGTGGGGATGTTTTTCAGCGGCAGGGACTGGGAGACTGGTCAGGATAGAGGGAAAGATGAACGATGCAAAGTACAGAGAGATCCTTGATGAAAACCTGCTCCAGAGCGCTCAGGACCTCAGACTGGGGTTCATCTTCCAACAGGTCAAAGACCCCAGCCACCCCAGTCATAGACTGCTCTCTCTACTACCGCATGGCAAGCGGTACCACTGTGAGGTCTACACCTGTTGGTTAGAGCCTGTAAGTAAGCATTTCACTGTGAGGTCTACACCTGTATTCGGCGCACGTGGCGAATAAACTTTGATTTGATTTGAAGCACACACCCAAGACAACGTAGGAGTGGCTTTGGGACAAGTCTCTGAATGTCCTTGAGTGGCCCAGCCAGAGCCCAGACTTGAACCCGATCAAACATCTCTGGAGAAATGTGAAAATAGCTGTGCAGCGACGCTCCCCATCCAAACGGACAGAGCATGAGAGGATCTGCAGAGAAGAATGGGAGAAACTCCCCAAATACAGGTGTGCCAAGCTTGTAGCGTCAAAGCCAAGAAGACTTGATGCTGTAATCGCTGCCAAAGGTGCTTCAACAAAGTACTGAGTAAAAGGTCTGAATACTTATTTAAATGTGATATTTAAGTTTTTATTTGTAATACATTTGCAAAAATGTCTAAAAACCTGTTTTTGCTTTAACATTATGGGGTATTGTGACGTCATTATTGGGTATTGTGATGTCATTATTGGGTATTGTGATGTCATTATTGGGTATTGTGATGTCATTATTGGGTATTGTGTGTAGATTGATGAGGGGAATATTTTTTTTTTTTAAAGGCTGTAACTTAACAAAATGTGGAAAAAGTCAAGGGGTCTGAATACTTTCCGACTGCAATGTAATCGGAACAAGAAGTGTAAACTCTAATATAGCCTATTAGCTAGAAAGGTAACTGCAAACCCATTTTTGCTAAAAGCAGCTGTTTAGTTGGTTAAACAAAAGTGAGCCATGTGTTGTCAAAAATCTATGTGAAAGTCAAGAAAGCTTACCAGCGGGCAGCTGCACTTTCCACACTGGTAGCCTATTTGTGGGTGCTTTTTCAAAACCTATGTCAGACACTCCAGTGAGTGTAATTGGGTCAATATTAGGAGTTGAGAAATACATTGGTCATTATTACATTTTAGTCATTTAGCAGACACTCATATCCAGAGCGACATACAATTAGGGGAATTGTAATGCACTTCTTTATTATGATTTGTAGCTTATAAAGGCTTCATGAAGCTACATAAATGCACAAATCATCTATAACCGTATGTCATGCTTTTATAAAGGGTTCATAAATGTGGCATAACTGTGTGACATATGCACCAATTATCAAATGTGACATAAGCCACTTGGTCAAATATGACATAAGCCTTTATAAAGGATGGCGTAAGTTTAATAAAGGCTTTATAAATCATATTAAATTGAGGCTTCACAAAAGATGTATTATACCTGTCATGCGTCTTGGTAGAACATTGCAATGGATAGTGGGTTTGATTCCCGGGACCATCCATAAGTAAATGTTTATTCACACTGGGTGGTTTGAGCCCTGAATGCTGATTGGCTGACAGCCGTGGTATATCAGACCGTATGCCACGGGTATGACAAAACACTTATTTTTACTGCTCTAATTACGTTGGTAACCAGTTTATATCAGTGATAAGGCACCTCAGGAATGTGTGATTTATGGCCAATATACCACGGCTAAGGGCTGTGTCCAGACACTGTGTCGTGGATGAGAACGCCCTTTAGCCGTGGTATATTGGCCATATACCACACCCCCCGGGCCTTATTGCTTAATTATATTAAAACTTGTATAGGATGGCCCAGCCTCTTTCCCTCTTGGGTGCATAGTCAATATTGGACCTGACCTCAACTTTCCCCACAATGCTTTGGTAGGGCCTTTTAAAATCTGTCTTTTATTTTGCCTAGTTTTTTCCCCACAATGCTTTGGTAGGGCCTTTTAAAATCTGTCTTTTATTTTGCCTAGTTTTTTCCCCACAATGCTTTGGTAGGGCCTTTTAAAATCTGTCTTTTATTTTGCCTCGTTTTTTCCCCACAATGCTTTGGTAGGGCCTTTTAAAATCTGTCTTTATTTTGCCTCGTTTTCCCCACAATGCTTTGGTAGGGCCTTTTAAAATCTGTCTTTTATTTTGCATCGTTTTTTCCCCACAATGCTTTGGTAGGGCCTTTTAAAATCTGTCTTTTATTTTGCCTCGTTTTTTCCCCACAATGCTTTGGTAGGGCCTTTTAAAATCTGTCTTTTATTTTGCCTCGTTTTTTCCCCACAATGCTTTGGTAGGGCCTTTTAAAATCTGTCTTTTATTTTGCCTAGTTTTTTCCCCACAATGCTTTGGTAGGGCCTTTCAAAATCTGTCTTTTATTTTGCCTCGTTTTTTCCCCAAAATGCCAATTTTCTCTGTTTAGTTTTTCAGGTTTCGGATTTCCAAAAAGTGTTCTGTTTTCAGACAGTATTTTTTTTGGTACACTTTTTAAATAGAAAAACAACAACATTTGATTTTCTGTGTTCACAACAATGCTTAAACCACATCAGGGGAGGACTTCTGAGGTCTGGGAAAAATCGAATAAACTTCAATTTTTGAGTATAAGGTTGGTTGGGCTAAGGCTGGTGCTAGCCCAATTTAGAATGTGTAAGTGTGAACACTTGCTTAGCCCCAGGCCAAAATCTCCCTTAGCTCAAGAGGCTCTTAGCCCTGTGCTCAAGAGGCTCTTAGCCCTGTGCTCAAGAGGGTCTTAGCCCTGTGCTCAGGTGGCTCTCAGCCCTGTGCTCAGGTGGCTCTCAGCCCTGTGCTCAGGTGGCTCTCAGCTCTGTGCTCAGGTGGCTCTCAGCCCTGTGCTCAGGTGGCTCTCAGCCCTGTGCTCAGGAGGCTCTCAGCCCTGTGCTCAGGTGGCTCTTAGCCCTGTGCTCAGGAGGATCTCAGCCCTGTGCTCAGGAGGCTCTCAGCCCTGTGCTCAGGAGGCTCTCAGCCCTGTGCTCAAGAGGCTCTCAGCCCTGTGCTCAGGTGGCTCTCAGCCCTGTGCTCAGGTGGCTCTTAGCCCTGTGCTCAGGAGGCTCTCAGCCCTGTGCTCAGGTGGCTCTTAGCCCTGTGCTCAGGTGGCTCTCAGCCCTGTGCTCAGGTGGCTCTTAGCCCTGTGCTCAGGTGGCTCTCAGCCCTGTGCTCAGGTGGCTCTTAGCCCTGTGCTCAGGTGCAATGTGAACAAAGCTTTTTGAGTATTTCTGGGGCAACACAGAAAGGCCCTTATCCAGATGGTGTGACAAAGGCATTTCTTAAAATACCTGCTAACTTTCTTTGTTGTTACTTTCAAGGTTGGAACCAACATGCAGTACCTCCAGCAGGCAGAGGCAAGAACCATTCATCCGCCAGCTCAGAGACCAGCTACACTATTCACAGCCCTGTGTAATGTTCTACGTAGTTGCATTGCTGGACTTCGTGCATTTGTATGGTTTTAAAAATGTACAAATAAAAGGAAATGTATGATGATTTAAACATGACTTTGTTTATTTGTTTTGCTTCTTTAGGTTGGGGACTTTCATCAAGGTAAGTGTTTCTTGGTGTAACGTTCTCCCCTGGCTATTGAACACACAGCACATATCAGCCTGGGATATCAACCATTCAGAGTTGGCCTTTATGGGAGTGACCTTACTCAGTAAAGTATTTGTCATCAGGCTATGTCCTTTGCTAGCCAAAACATTCCCCCTGGCCGTCACTAGTTAACACAGTCACAAAGTCATTATGGCTAAATCCTGCCCATTTCCACAATGTATCTTCTTAAAATGTGATTTTAAACCGAACCCTAACTAATGAAGGCCAAGTTTGATGCGTTGGTCCACCAGACCTTCCGCACATTTGGGCGGAAGTGTCTGGGAACAAGATTAACTGTAATGTGACTAACATGACATGACATGACTTTAGAGAGTATTCCATCCTTCAGCACAACATGTCATCCTTCATAAAGGACATACTTATATCATATTCAACATGATGGGTTATGTCACATTTGACATTGGTGATTATGTAACACAGTTATGCCACATTTATGAACCCTTTATAAAGCATGATATACGGTTATAAACTCAGCAAAAAAATAAACG
Organism: Brachymystax lenok tsinlingensis; assembly: GCA_030435695.1. Taxonomy (NCBI): domain Eukaryota; kingdom Metazoa; phylum Chordata; class Actinopteri; order Salmoniformes; family Salmonidae; genus Brachymystax; species Brachymystax lenok. Next base: position 47,180,418 of record CM059788.1, read on the forward strand.
TCCCCTTTTTCAGGACCCTGTCTTTCAAAGATAATTCGTAAAATCCAAATAACTTCACAGATCTTCATTGTAAAGGGTTTAAACACTGTTTCCCATGCTTGTTCAATGAACCATAAACAATTAATTAACATGCACCTGTGGGGGAAGGGGTCAAAATCAAAAGTAACAGTCAGTATCTGGTGTGGCCGAAGGCTGGTCACCACTAAAAACAAAGCGAAGGCTGGTCACTACTAAAAACAAAGCGAAGGCTGGTCACCACTAAAAACAAAGCGAAGGCTGGTCACTACTAAAAACAAAGCGAAGGCTGGTCACTACTAAAAACATAACGAAGGCTGGTCACCACTAAAAACAAAGCGAAGGCTGGTCACCACTAAAAACAAAGCGAAGGCTGCTCACTACTAAAAACAAAGCGAAGGCTGGTCACTACTAAAAACATAACGAAGGCTGGTCACCACTAAAAACAAAGCGAAGGCTGGTCACCACTAAAAACAAAGTGAAGGCTGGTCACCACTAAAAACAAAGCGAAGGCTGGTCACCACTAAAAACATAACGAAGGCTGGTCACCACTAAAAACAAAGCGAAGGCTGGTCACTACTAAAAACAAAGCGAAGGCTGGTCACTACTAAAAACATAACGAAGGCTGGTCACTACTAAAACCATAGCGAAGGCTGGTCACCACTAAAAACATAACGAAGGCTGGTCACTACTAAAAACATAACATACTTTGGGGTATCTGTAGTTTACTTTACTAATGATATTTGACAAATTTTACTTTTACTTCACTACATTCCTAAAGAAAAGAATGTATGTTTTACTCCATACATTTTCCCTGGCACCCAAAAGTACTCGTTACATTTTGAATGCTTAGCAGGATAGGAAAATAGTCCAGTTCACACACTTATCAAGAGAACATCTCTGGTCCTTCGTACTGCCTCTGATCTGGTGGACTCACTAAACACAAATGCTTAATTTGTGGGCCTCCCGAGTGGCGCAGCGGTCTAAGGCACTGCATCGCAGTGCTAGAGGTGTCACTACAGACCCGGGTTGATCCCGGCCTGTATCACAACCGGCTGTGATCGGGAGTCCCATAGGTCGGCGCCAAACTGGTCCAGCGTCTTCCGGGTTAGGGAAGGGTTTGGCCAAGGGGGCTTTACTTGGCTTATCGCGCTCTAGTGACTCCTTGTGGTGGGCCGGTCGCCTGCAGACTGACCTCAGTCGTCAATTGATCTGTGTTTCCTCCGACACATTGGTGTGGCTGGCTTCAGGGTTGAGCGAGCGGGTCATAGCTTGGCGGGTCATGTTTCTGGGGACGCATGATTCGACCTTCGCCTCCCAAGCCTGTTGGGGAGTTGCAGCAATGAGACAAGATCGAAATTGGGGAGAAAAAAATTGGTAAAATACAACAACAAAAAATTGTGCCATTTGGTTTGTTTAATATAAAGACTGTGAAATGATTCATAGTTGTACTTTTACTTTTGATACCTAAGTATATTTGAACAATTACATTTACATTTTGATATTTAAGTATATTTAAAACCAAATACTTTTTTTTACTTTTACTCAAGTAGTATTTTACTGGGTGACTTTCACTTTTACTTGAGTCATTTTCTATTAAGGGATCTTTACTTTTACTCAAGTATAAAAATGTAGTACTTTTTCCACCACTGGCAAAAACACAACAAAGGCTGGTCACCATCCTATGCTAGTTTATGCTGTTTATTTCAGCAGGGAAGTCAATGGTATCACCTGTCAATGATTTTAGATTGGGGGAAAATTATGATTGAAATGGTTTCACTCTCCAGATCCGTCTAACCTTGTCAGATATCCAGACACAACGCATCCCTGAGTACCGCCTGAGGGTGCTCAGGAAGATCAGATCACAATGCTTCATTTAATTGTCTACACATGTCTAAAAATGTGGGCACAATCAGAATGTGGACAAGAACAGGACAAAGGACTCATGTTAGAACCAGGTATAAATGGGGCTTTAGAGTCCGAGTCAGAGTTTCCTCTCGTGGTTCTCTTGGTTGGCAGCGGCAGCTTCATGAGTCAGGCTCTGTGTGTGATGAGATGACAACAGCCCACTTAACAGAAGCAGCACACACTCACACAAACTGTTTCCCTCTGTCTCTGAATTTTCCCTGGAAACTCCCTGGAAACAAGTCGGTGTGTGCATTTGTGTTTAAGTGTGCATGAGTGTGTTTCAGAGTGTGTTTCGAACATGGGCGTGTTTCAGAGTGTTTCAGAGTGATTTTCAGAGTGAGTTTCAGAGTGAGTTTCAGAGTGTGTTTCAGAGTGTGTTTCAGAGTGTGTTTCAGAGTGAGTTTCAGAGTGTGTTTCAGAGTGAGTTTCAGAATGAGTTTCAGAGTGTGTATCAGAGTGTGTTTCAGAGTGTGTTTCAGAGTGAGTTGTGGGCTAGATGCTAAGTCAGTCATTATCTTTGTTGATGTACATACTACCAACTGGTAAAAGCACTAATTTCTGTAAAAACACAAGATAATTTGACTTTAATCGTTTAGGCTGCTGGGACTGCAGTGTTTCCTCACCTGTAACGGTGGTAATTTAGTAGGCAGTGTTAACAGATGCTGTTTACAAACTAACAAGCTCACAACTAATAGACTTGTTTACTTGCTGCTGTGCAGTTTGTTGCTAACCTAACTTTGCTACCTGCCAACTTTACGGTTTTTACTTTTTTAATTACCGTTTATATTTTTTGTTTGTTCCATCGCTCAACTTTTTTTTCATTCAACTTTGTCACTCCGGACGCGTTATATGGACGTGTTTCGTCAGGACCTCCACCAGCCGAAGCTAAGTAGTAACATTAACATGATGCCTTCTAGTTGCAGTCGCTGTACTCATAGCATTCCAAAAGCATTTCATTCCAGAAGCCGTGAGAAAATTGTCCGGCTGCGGGGACTGTGTGAGGGGGGATTTATACTACTATCTCTACTTACTGGTGGCACAGACGCTGTTTCATCCTTTCCTACACTTACATTTCCCTTGCCTAACGATTGCGTCTGAAGCTATCCTCGCCACAAGGCGATCGTCCTCCTGTACATTTAGATTGTTTATATGGAACTTTCATTAGAACACTTTGAAATATGTTTTATTCATCTTTGTTTATTACCATAACGTGTATAGAATTCTCCTCTTTCACACATTTCTGTAACTTTGGCTACCAGCTCAACCGGTGTCGCTCATTCAGCCGACAGAAACTTTCAACCGGTTCTCCCCATTAAGCAGCGAGTCGGAGTCAGAGGCTGAGCCTTTTCTGGTCTCTCCTCTTCCCGTTACGGGGTCTGAGACGCCGAAGCCTCCCACCATTAGCTCTGACAAATTGAAAACTCATTGGCGACTCCATTACCCGAAGTATTAGACTTAAAACGAATCACCCAGCGATCATACACTGTTTACCAGGGGGCAGGGCTACCGACGTTAAGGCTAATCTGAAGATGGTGCTGGCTAAGGCTAAATCTGGAGAGTGTAGAGAGTATAGAGATATTGTTATCCACGTCGGCACCAACGATGTCAGGATGAAACAGTCAGAGGTCACTAAGCGCAACATATCTTCAGCGTGTAAATCAGCTAGAAAGATGTGTCGGCATCGAGTAATTGTCTCTGGCCCCCTCCCAGTTAGGGGGAGTGATGAGCTCTACAGCAGAGTCTCACAACTCAATCTCTGGTTGAAAACTGTTTTATGCCCCTCCTAAAAGATAGAATTTGTAGATAATTGGCCATCTTTCTGGGACTCACCGGAGTGACGGAAAAGTCCACAGACCCACTCCAAAAGGCTTTCGGAGCAATCATCGACTCAGTGGGTTTTGTCCAACATGTTTCTGGACCTACTCACTGCCACAGTCATACTCTGGACCTAGTTTTGTCCCGTGGAATCAATGTTGTGGATCTTAATGTTTTTCCTCATAATCCTGGACTATCGGACCACCATTTTACAAGAGTACAAAAATCAGTTAACCACCTAACTGAGGAACTCAATTTAACCTTGCGCAATACCCTAGATGCAGTCACACCCCTAAAAACAAAAAACATTTGCCATAAGAAACTAGCTCCCTTGTATACAGAAAATACCTGAGCTCTGAAACAAGCTTCCAGAAAATTGGAACGGAAATGGCGCTACACCAAACTGGAAGTGCAGTATCGAAGAGCCCTCACTGCTGCTCGATCATCCTATTTTTCCAACTTAATTGAGGAAAATAAGAACAATCCAAAATGTATTTCGGATACTGTCGCAAAGCTAACTAAAAAGCAGCATTCCCCAAGAGAGGATTGCTTTCACTTCAGCAGTGATAAATTCATGAACTCCTTTGAGGAAAAGATCATGATCATTAGAAAGCAAATTACGGACTCCTCTTTAAATCTGCGTATTCCTCCAAAGCTCAGTTGTCCTGAGTCTGCACAACTCTGCCAGGACCTAGGATCAAGGTAGACACTCAAGTTTTTTCGTACTATATCTCTTGACACATTGATGAAAATAATCATGGCCTCTAAACCTTCAAGCTGCATACTGGACCCTATTTCAACTAAACTACTGAAAGAGCCGGCTTCCTGTGTTTGGCTCTCCTATGTTGAACATAATAAACGTCTCTCTATCCACCGGATGTGTACCAAACTCACTATAAGTGGCAGTAATAAAGCCTGTCTTGAAAAAGCCAAACCTTGACCCAGAAAATATAAAAAACTATCGGCCTATATCGAATCTCCCAATTCCTCTCAAAAAGAAAATGAAAAAGCTGTTGCGCAGCAACTCCATGTCTTCCTGAAGATAAATAATGTATACGAAACGCTTCAGTCTGGTTTTAGACCCCATCATAGCACTGAGTCTGCACTTGTGAAGGTGGTAAATGACCTTTTAATGGCGTCAGACCGAGGCTCTGCATCTGTCCTCATGCTCCTAGACCTTAGTGCTGCTTTTGATACCATCGATCACCACATTCTTTTGGAGAGATTGGAATCCCAAATTGGTCTACATGGACAATTTCTGGCCTGGTTTATATCTTATCTGTCAGAAAGATATCAGTTTGTCTGTGGATGGTTTGTCCTCTGACAAATCAACTGTAAATTTCGGTGTTCCTCAAGGCTCCATTTTAGGACCACTACGGTTTTCACTATATATTTTACCTCTTGGTGATGTCATTGGGAAACATAATGTTAATTTCACTGCTATGCGGATGACACACAGCTGTACATTTCGATGAAACATGGTGAAGCCCCAAAATTGCCCTCCCTGGAAGCCTGTGTTTCAGACATAAGGAAGAGGATGGCGGCAAATGTTCTACTTTTAAACTCAGACAAAACAGAGATGCTTGTTCTAGGCCCCAAGAAACAAAGAGATCTTCTGTTGAATCTGACAATTAATCTTGATGGTTGTACAGTCGTCTCAAATAAAACTGTGAAGGACCTCGGCGTTACTCTGGACCCTGATCTCTCTTTTGACGAACATATCAAGACTGTTTCAAGGACAGCTTTTTTCCATCTACGTAACATTGCAAAAATCTGAAACCTTCTGTCCAAAAAAGATACAGAAAAATGTATCCATGCTTTTGTCACTTCTAGGTTAGACTACTGCAATGCTCTACTTTCCGGCTACCCGGATAAAGCACTAAATGAACTTCAGTTAGTTCTAAACACGGCTGCTAGAATCTTGACTAGAACCAACACATTTGATCATATTACTCCAGTGCTAGCCTCTCTACACTGGCTTCCTGTTAAGGCAAGGGCTGATTTCAAGGTTTTACTGCTAACCTACAAAGCATTACATGGGCTTGCTCCTACCTAACTTTCCGATTTGGTCCTGCCGTACATACCTACACGTACGCTACGGTCACAGGAGGCAAGCCTCCTTACTGTCCCTAGAATTTCTAAGCAAACAGCTGGAGGCAGGGCTTTCTCCTATAGAGCTCAATTTCTATGGAATGGTCTGCCTATCCATGTGAGAGACGCAGACTCGGTCTCAACCTTTAAGTCTTTATTGAAGACTCATCTCTTCAGTAGGTCCTATGATTGAGTGTAGTCTGGCCCAGGAGTGTGAAGGTGAACGGAAAGGCACTGGAGCAACGAACCGCCCTTGCTGTCTCTGCCTGGCCGGTTCCCCTCTCCACTGGGATTCTCTGCCTCTAGGGGTCACTGGTTTACTGGTGCTCCTCCATGCTGTCCCTGGGGGTGTCGCTGAGTGGGTTGGGTCACTGACGTGATCTTCCTGTCCGGGTTGGCGCCCCCCCCTTGGGTTGTGCCGATCTTTGTGGGCTATACTCGGCCTTGTCTCAGGATGGTAAGTTGGTGGTTGAAGATATCCCTCTAGTGGTGTGGGGGCTGTGCTTCGGCAGAGTGGGTGGGGTTATATCCTGCCTGTTTGGCCCTGTCCGGGGGTATCGTCGGACGGGGCCACAGTGTCTCCCGACCCCTCCTGTCTCAGCCTCCAGTATTTAGGCTGCAGTAGTTTATGTGTCGGGGGGCTAGGGTCCGTCTGTTATATCTGGAGTATTTATCCTCTCTTATCCGGTGTCCTGTGTGAATTTAAGTATGCTCTCTCTATTTCTCTCTCTCTTTTTCTCTCTTTCTTTCTTTCTCTCTCTCGGAGGACCTAAGCCTTAGGACCATTCCGCAGGACTACCTGGCCTGATTACTCCTTGCTGTCCCCAGTCCACCTGGTCGTGCTGCTGCTCCAGTTTCAACTGTTCTGCCTGCGGCTATGGAACCCTGACCTGTTCACCAGACATGCTACCTGTCCCAGACCTGCTGTTTTCAACTCTCTAGAGACAGCAGGAGCGGTAGAGATACTCTGAATGATCGGCTATGAAAAGCCAACTGACATTTACTCCTGAGGCACTGACCTGTTGCACCCTCTACAACCACTGTGATTATTATTATTTGACCCTGCTGGTCATCTATGAACCTTTTTCAAATCTTGGCCGTGTTCTGTTATAATCTGCACCCGGCACAGCCAGAAGAGGACTGGCCACCCCTCAAAGCCTGGTTCCTCTCTAGGTTTCTTCCTAGGTTCTGGCCTTTCTAGGGAGTTTTTCCTAGGCACCGTGCTTCTACACCTGCATTGCTTGCTGTTTGGGGTTTTAGGCTGGATTTCTGTACAGCACTCTGTGACATCAGCTGATGTAAGAAGGGCTTTATAAATACATTTGATTTGATTTGTATGTTGAACAGTGTGTGCATGTGCGGGTCTGGGCATCACCTGCTCCTCACAGCCCACCAGCATGTCCCAGGACTCATAGTGTCCTTTCTCCTCCCGGTAGAAATGTATGGCCTTGAGGAACGCCTGAGACTCACAGGACAACCTCCTCAGAGGATCTGGAGTGAGAGAGTGAGAGAGAGAGAGAGAGAGAGAGAGAGAGAGAGAGAGAGAGAGAGAGAGAGAGAGAGAGAGAGAGAGAGAGAGAGAGAGAGAGAATATGAGGAAGTCAGCAGAGTGTAATATTTCTCTACGGGATAACTGGTTTGTCTTAAACACTGAAAGAATTGAGTAATGCATCTGAGAAAAATGCAAGATATTTTAAACACTTCCCCTTTTGTCACTGTGAAATGTAAATGTGAAACTAGAGAAAAAAATCTAATCAAATGGTGTCTGAGAGAGAGAGAGAGAGAGAGAGAGAGAGAGAGAGAGAGAGAGAGAGAGAGAGAGAGAGAGAGAGAGAGAGAGAGAGAAGGAAAGAGAGCATGAGCTAGGAACGGGATGTATGTTTCTGTTCTATTTCTGAGCTACACAGTCATTGCATCCTCTGAACATCTACTTTATAAAGTTGCTATCGACTAGTCGGTATTGAGGCAGAGAAGTGGTGCTGTGCTTTGGACATAACCCGTTGCTGCTTTGGTTAGTGTTCTGCAGAAGTTGCTAACCACTAGCCTAACCACTAACTGGCAGGCTGGCTCTAGGTTGCTCCCTCACAGGAAGCTAATGTGCGCTGGGGAGTATTATTAGGTTGTTACCAAGACAACCGAAGAATAACAACAGTACAACACAGCATGCTGCTCACAATGATCCAAGAGATGGAGGTTTAGTATGGAGGTTTAGTATGGAGGTTTAGTATGGAGGTTGAGTATGGAGGTTTAGTATGGAGGTTTAGTATGGAGGTCTAGTATGGAGGTTGAGTATGGAGGTCTAGTATGGAGGTCTAGTATGGAGGTTTAGTATGGAGGTTTAGTATGGAGGTTTAGTATGGAGATTGAGTATGGAGGTTTAGTATGGAGGTTTAGTATGGAGGTTGAGTATGGAGGTTTAGTATAGAGGTTTAGTATGGAGGTTTAGTATGGAAGTTTAGTATGGAGGTCTAGTACGGAGGTCGAGTACGGAGGTCGAGTACGGAGGTTTAGTACGGAGATTTAGTACGGAGGTTTAGTACGGAGGTTTAGTACGGAGGTCGAGTACGGAGGTCGGAGGTCTGGTGAGGTCAATCTGGAGGTCGAGTCACGGAGGTCGAGTACGGAGGTCAGTCACGGAGGTCTAATCTGGAGGTCAGTCTGGAGGTTTAGTCTGGAGGTTTAGTACGGAGGTTGAGTCTGGAGGTTTAGTACGGAGGTTTAGTACGGAGGTTTAGTACGGAGGTTGAGTACGGAGGTTTAGTACGGAGGTCGAGTACGGAGGTCTAGTACGGAGGTTTAGTACGGAGGTTTAGTACGGAGGTTTAGTACGGAGTTTTAGTACGGAGGTTTAGTACGGAGGTTGAGTACGGAGGTTGAGTACGGAGGTTTAGTACGGAGGTTTAGTACGGAGGTTGAGTACGGAGGTTTAGTACGGAGGTTTAGTACGGAGGTTTAGTACGGAGGTTGAGTACGGAGGTTTAGTACGGAGGTTTAGTACGGAGGTTTAGTACGGAGGTTTAGTACGGAGGTTTAGTACGGAGGTTGAGTACGGAGGTTGAGTACGGAGGTTTAGTATGGAGGTTTAGTACGGAGGTTTAGTATGGACATTCTTGTTAAAATTATGAAATTAAAAAGGCACTCAGACTGCTTCATTGTGTAATTCTCACTTAACTGATAATAAAATGTTTACTACCAACACAATTAAATTACTTTCTGAATAAAGCAGTGGGCAGAGGATATTTTGTTTTGCCAACATTAGACACTGTCTCAAGGGTTAGGCTTAGGGTTAAGGTTGGGGTTAAGGGTTAGGGGTTAGGGTTAGGGTTAAGGTTGCGGTTAAGGGTTAGGGGTTAGGGTTAGGGTTAAGGTTGGGGTTAAGGGTTAGGGTTAGGGGTTGGGGTTATGGGTTAGGCTTAGGGTTAGGGGTTAGGGGTTAGGGTTAGGGGTTAGGGGTTAGGGTTATGGCTTAGGTTTAGGCTTAGGCTTAGGCTTAGGCTTAGGCTTAGGCTTAGGTTAAGGTTAAGGTTAAGGTTAGGGTTAGGGGTCAGAACCCCAGGTGTAGCGTTAGGGTTAGGGGTCAGAGTCAGTTTAAAGTGGCTAGTGATACATTTGTTACATCCAATTCCTATTATTAAAAGTGGCTAGAGATTTAAGTCAGTATGTTGGCAGCAGCCACTCAATGTTAGTGATGGCTGTTTAACAGTCTGATGGCCTTGAGGTAGAAGCTGTTTTTCAGTCTCTCGGCCCCAGCTTTGATGCACCTGTACTGACCTCGCCTTCTGGGTGATAGCGGGGTGAACAGGCAGTGGCTCGGGTGGTTTTTGTTCTTGATTATATTTTTGGCCTTCCTGTGACATCGGGTGGTGTAGGTGTCCTGGAGGGCAGGTAGTTTACCCCCGGTGATGCGTTGTGCAGACCTCACTACCCTCTGGAGAGCCTTACGGTTGTGGGCGGAGCAGTTGCCGTACCAGGCAGTGATACAGCCCGACAGGATGCTCTCGATTGTGCATCTGTAGAAGTTTGTGAGTGATTTTGATGACAAGCCGAATTTCTTCAGCCTCCTGAGGTTGAAGAGGCGCTGTTGCACCTTCTTCACCACGCTGTCTGTGTGGGTGGACCATTTCAGTTTGTCCTTGATGTGTACGCCGAGGAACTTAAAACTTTCCACCTTCTACACTGCTGTCCCGTCGATGTGGATAGGGGGGTGCTCCCTCTCCTGTTTCCTGAAGTCCACGATCATCTCATTTGTTTTGTTGACATTGAGTGAGAGGTTATTTTCCAGACACCACACTCCGAGGGCCCTCACCTCCTCCCTGTAGACCGTCTCTTCGTTGTTGGTAATCAAGCCTATCACTGTAGTGTCGTCAGCATAATTGATGATTGAGTTGGATGCGTGCTTGGCCACGCAGTCATGGGTAAACAGGGAGTACAGGAGAGGGCTGAGAACGCACCCTTGTGGGGCCCCAGTGTTGAGGATCAGCGGGGTGGAGATGTTGTTTCCTACCCTCACCACCTGGGGCCGGCCCGTCAGGAAGTCCAGGACCCAGTTGCACAGGGCCGGGTCTCGAGCTTAATGACGAGCTTGGAGGGTACTATGGTGTTAAATGCTGAGCTGTAGTCGATGAACAGCATTCTTACATAAGTATTCCTCTTGTCCAGATGGGTTAGAGCAGTATGCAGTGTGATTGCGATTTCGTCGTCTGTGGACCTATTGGGACGGTAAGCAAATTGGAGTGGGTCCAGGGTGTCTGGCAGGATGGAGGTGATATGATCCTTGACTAATCTCTCAAAGCACTTCATGATGACAGAGGTGAGTGCTACGGGGCAATAGTCATTTAGCTCAGTTACCTTAGCTTTTTGGGAACAGGAACAATGGTGGCCCTCTTGAAGCATGTGGGAACAGCAGACTGGGATAGGGACTGATTGACCCTGCCACATTCCTCTCATGTCTGAGCCATTGAATTGTGACTCTACTTTGTCTCTATATTGACACTTAGCTTGTTTGATTGCCTTGCGGAGGGAATAGCTACACTGTTTGTATTCAGTCATGTTTCCGGTCGCCTTACCCTGGTTAAAAGCAGTGGTTCGCGCTTTCAGTTTTGCACAAATGCTGCCATCAATCCACGGTTTCTGGTTGGGGAAGGTTTTAATAGTTGCTATGGGTACAACATCACCAATGCACTTGCTAATAAACTCACTCACCGAATCAGCGTATACATCATTGTTGTTGTCTGACGCTATGCGGAACATATCCCAGTCCACGTGCTCGAAGCAATCTTGCTGGAGTCATGGTCAGACTTGCCGAAAGGAGGGCGGAGAATAGCCTTGTATGCATCACGGAAGTTAGAATAACAATGATCCAGGATTTTACCAGCCCCGGTGGCATATTCGATATGCTGTACCGACTCTGATAACGTGTCCTGAGTGAGCCAAGCAAAGAACGTTGCAGTCTCGGATGTCTCTCTGGAAGGCAACCCTCGCTCTGATTTCGTCCACTTTGTTGTCCAGAGACTGGACATTGGCGATTAAAATACTCGGGAGAGGTGCACGATGCGCCCGTCGACGTAGCTTGACCAAAAGACCGGCGCATTTCCCTCTTCTCCGGCGCCGCCGTTGTTTTGAGTCGCCAGGTGCTATCCAGTTTATTGTCCTGGTTGGGTTAACAAACCGAGAATCCTCTTTGGGAAAGTCGTATTCCTGGTCGTAATGTTGGTAAGTTGACGTTGCTCTTATATCCAATAGTTCCTCCCGGTTGTATGTAATAACACTTAATATTTCCCGTGGTAACAATGTAATACTGCATAGTTTCCTGAGAACGTGAAGCGAGTCATATAGGGGTCAGAGTCATATAGGGGTCAGAGTCATATAGGGGTCAGAGTCATATAGGGGTCAGAATCATTTAGGGGTCAGAGTCATATAGGGGTCAGAATCATATAGGGGTCAGAGTCATATAGGGGTCAGAGTCATATAGGGGTCAGAATCATATAGGGGTCAGAGTCATATAGGGGTCAGAGTCATATAGGGGTCAGAGTCATATAGGGGTCAGAATCATATAGGGGTCAGAATCATATAGGGGTCAGAGTCATATAGGGGTCAGAATCATATAGGGGTCAGAGTCATATAGGGGTCAGAGTCATATAGGGGTCAGAATCATATAGGGGTCAGAGTCAGAACCCCAGGTGTAGCGTTAGGGTTAGGGTCAGGGGTTAGGGGTCAGGGGTTAGGGGTTAGGGTCAGGGGTTAGGGGTCAAAGTCAGAACCCCAGGTGTAGGGTTAGGGTTATGGTCAGGGTTAGAATCATGGGTTAGGGTCAGGGGTTAGGGGTCAGAGTCAGAACCCCAGGTGTAGCGGTAGGGTTAGGGTCATGGGTCAGGGGTCAGAACCCCAGGTGTACCGTACCGTGGTTCTGGTGCCTGATGCAGCCCGTGAGGATGGAGAGGAAGGTTGCTCGTTGGTCCTCCTGGGAGAAGCTGAAGTACGCGTCTCGTCTGTAGGGCAGTCTGAGGTAGACAGGGAACTGACCAGAAGGTACCACTACAATGGGGGGAGATGTCTCCTCCTTCAAACCTATAATACAACACACAGACACAGGGTCAGGGGTCAGGGAAGTCTGAGGAAGACAGGGAACTTACCGGAAGGTACCACTACAGTGGGGGGGAGATGTCTCCTCCTTCAAACCTATAATACAACACACAGCCACAGGGTCAGTTGTCAGGGAAGTCTGAGGTAGACAGGGAACTTACCGGAAGGTACCACTACAATGGGGGGAGATGTCTCCTCCTTCAAACCTATAATACAACACACAGCCATGCCTCCACCCTACCTGACACCCTGGACCCACTCCAATTTGCTTACCGCCCCAATAGGTGCGCAGACGACACAATCACACTGCACACTGCCCTAACCCATCTGGACAAGAGGAATACCTATGTAAGAATGCTGTTCATCGACTACAGCTCAGCATTTAACACCATAGTACCCTCCAAACTCGTCATTAAGCTCGAGACCCTGGGGCTCGGCCCCGCCCTGTGCAACTGGGTTCTGGACTTCCTGACGGGACGGCCCCAGGTGGTGAGGGTAGGAAACAACATCTCCACCCCGCTGATCCTCAACACTGGGGCCCCACAAGGGTGCATTCTCAGCCCTCTCCTGTACTCCCTGTTCACCCATGACCGCGTGGCCATGCACGCATCCAACTCAATCATCAAGTTTGCAGATGACACTACAGTGGTAGGCTTGATTACCAACAACGACGAGACGGCCTACAGGGAGGAGGTGAGGGCCCTCGGAGTGTGGTGTCAGGAAAATAACCTCTCACTCAATGTCAGCAAAACAAATGAGATGATCGTGGACTTCAGGAAACAGCAGAGGGAGCACCCCCCTATCCACATCGACGGGACAGTAGTGTAGAAGGTGGAAAGTTTTAAGTTCCTCGGCGTACACATCACGGACAAACTGAATTGGTCCACCCACACAGACAGCGTGGTGAAGAAGGTGCAACAGCGCCTCTTCAACCTCAGGAGGCTGAAGAAATTCGGCTTGTCACCAAAATCACTCACAAACTTCTACAGATGCACAATCGAGAGCATCCTGTCGGGCTGTATCACTGCCTGGTACGGCAACTGCTCCGCCCACAACCGTAAGGCTCTCCAGAGGGTAGTGAGGACTGCACAGCGCATCTCCGGGGGTAAACTACCTGCTCTTCAGGACACCTACACCACCCGATGTCACAGGGAGGCCAAAAAGATCATCAAGGACAAAAACCACCCGAGTCACTGCCTGTTCACCCCGCTATCATCCAGAAGGCGAGGTCAGTACAGGTGCATCAAAGTTGGGACCGAGAGACTGAAAAACAGCTTCTATCTCAAGGCCATCAGACTGTTAAACAGCCATCACTAACGCTGAGTGGCTGCTGCCAACATACTGACTCAAATCTCTAGCCACTTTAATAATAAAAAATTGGATGTAACAAATGTATCACTAGCCACTTTAAACAATGCCACTTTATATAATGTTTACATACCCTACATTACTCATCTCATATGTATATACTGTACTCTATACCATCTACTGCATCTTGCCTATGCCGTTCGGCCATCGCTCATCCATATATTTATATGTACATATTCTTATTCATTCCTTTACACTTGTATAAGGTAGTTGTTGTGAAATTGTTAGATTACTTGTTAAATACTACTGCACGGTCGGAACTAGAAGCACAAGCATTTCGCTACACTCGCATTAACATCTGCTAACCATGTTTATGTGACCAATACAATGAGATTTGATTTGAATGAACTGATTGATTGAAATGCTGCATTTCCCCCAGTCTCCCAGTCTCCATGTTGCTATTTCAACAGTTCTGTGCCTCTGTGTTTCAAGAATCTGATGTATCTTTTTAGAGGTTGACCAGACACTCACATTTAGGGTCAGGGAAGGCCTTGTCCACCAGTGCTGTGTACTTCTCCTCTGATGTCAGAACTACGCCCCCTGTTGGTAGGAGTCTCTGTCTGGCCGGAACACCTTTACTGAAGCTCTGTGGAGGGACAAATACAACAATCCAATTTACCAAACATCAGAGTAATGTGACTGACTATGTGTTAGCCCGCTGAGCTAAAGCCAAGGCATTACCTTAAAAAGCTAACACAACTCTTCAGGTCTCAGGTGAGGTAATTCATCACCCAGCCTGGGGTTTATTCTCCATTACATATGGTCATGTTAAGTCATGTAATATCGTACACGGTCATGTACGGTCGGTTGTATGTTGGTATGGTGTTGGTTTACCTCCTGGTTGTCATGACACTCCAGGCTGTGATTGGCTCTCATCACCACAAACCTCTCCTTCCACTTCCCGGTGTCGTCATAGTGCAGAACGCTGTCCTGATACAGCACTTCCTCTGGCCGAAGGGGTTCCTACAGGAGAGATGCAGGAGGAGTGTGAGAGTGTGTGAGTGTGAGTGTGTGTGTGAGAGTGTGTGTCCTGATACAGCACCTCCTCTGGCCTCACTGGCCCCTACACATATAGCCATACACCACAGACCATCTTAGACAGTGGAGGATCCTCAGAGGTTGAAGGGGAGGACCATCGTCCACAGTGAAATTTCATACAAATAGAAAATGTGAAAGTTATACTTTTTAGATAAAACTATACAAAATATATTCATATGTCACCAAATAATTGATTAAAATACACTGTTTTGAAAAGATGAGCGACCCAGGGATGTGTGTGCTTTGGGGACCTTTAACAGAATGTGACTGGCAGAACGGGTGTTGTATGTGGAGGATGAGGGCTGCAGTAGATATCTCAGATAGGGGGGAGTGAGGCCTAAGAGGGTTTTATAAATAAGCATCAACCAATGGGTCTTGCGACAGGTATACATAGATGACCAGTTTACAGAGGAGTATAGAGTGCAGTGATGTGTCCTATAAGGAGCATTGGTGGCAAATCTGATGGCCGAATGGTAAAGAACATCTAGCCGCTCGAGAGCACCCTTACCTGCCGATCTATACATTATGTCTCCGTAATCTAGCATGGGTAGGATGGTCATCTGAATCAGGGTTAGTTTGGCAGCTGGGGTGAAACGTTATGACAGAGGAAACCAAGTCTATATTTAACTTTAGCCTGCAGATTTGATATGTGCTGAGAGAAGGACAGTGTACCGTCTAGCCATACTCCCAAGTACTTGTATGAGGTGACTACCTAAAGCTCTAAACCCTCAGAGGTAGTAATCACACCTGTGGGGAGAGAGGCATTCTTCTTACCAAACCAATTGACCTTTGTTTTGGAGGTGTTCAGAACAAGGTTAAGGGTAGAGAAAGCTTGTTGGACACTAAGAAAGCTTTGTTGTAAAGTGTTTAACACAAAATCCGGGGAGGGGCCAGCTGAGTATAAGACTGTGTCACCTACATATAAATGGATGAGAGAGCTTCCTACTGCCTGAGCTATGTTGTAGATGTAAATTGAGAAGAGCGTGGGGTCTAGGATCGAGCCTTGGGGTACTCCCTTGGTGACAGGCAGTGGCTGAGACAGCAGATTTTCGGACTTTATGCAATGCACTCTTTGAGAGAGGTAGTTAGCAAACCAGGCCAAAGACCCCTCAGAGACACCAATACTCCTTAGCCGGCCCACAAGAATGGAATGGTCTACCGTATCAAAAGCTTTGGCCAAGTCAATAAAAATAGCAGCACAATATTGCTTAGAATCAAGGGCAATGGTGACATCATTGAGGACCTTTAAGGTTGCAGTGACACATCCATAACCTGAGCGGAAACCAGATTGCAAACCAGAGAGAATACTATAGACATCAAGAAAGCCAGTCAGTTGATTATTGACAAGTTTTCCAACACTTTTGATAAACAGGGCAAAATAGAAATAGGCCTATAACAGTTAGGATCAGCTTGATCTCCCCCTTTAAATAAAGGACAAACCGTGGCTGCCTTCCAAGCAATGGGAACCTCCCCAGAGAGGAGAGACAGGTTAAAAAGGTCAGAGAAAGGCTTGGCGATGATAGGGGCAGCAACCTTAAAGAAGAAAGGGTCTAAACCAAGTTTCAGGAGCTCCTTTAGCACCTCGGACTCAGTGACCGCCTGCAGGGAGAAACTTTGTTGCAGGTCAGGGGAAAAAGAGGGAGGAGCATCAGGGATAGTCGCATTAGAAGGGGTGGGAGATGAGGAAATGTTGGACGGGCAAGGAGGCATGGCTGAGTCAAATAGGAATCCTGACTTAATAAAGTGGTGATTAAAGATCTCAGCCATGTGCTTCTTGACAGTAACAACCACATCATCAACATTAAGGGACATGGGCAGCTGTGAGGAGGAGGGTTTATTCCCCAGGTCTTTAACTGTTTTCCAGAACTTCTTGGGGTTAGACCCACAGAGAGAGAACTGCTCCTTAAAGTAAATTACTTTGGCCTTCCGGATAGCCTGAGTGCAGTTATTTCTCATTTGCCTGAACGAGAACCAGTCAGCCTGAGTATGCGTGTGCCGAGCCTTTCGCCAATGCAATTCTTGAGGTGGAGTAACTCTGCCAGATCACGGTCAAACCAGGGGCTGAACCTGTTTTTTATTGTCATTTTATTTATGGGAGCGTGTTTGTTAACAATACCACTGAAAATATCAAATCGATCACCACATTCTTTTTGGAGATATTGGAAACCCAAATTGGTCTACACAAGTTCTGGCCTGGTTAAGATCTTATCTGTCGGAAAGATATCAGTTTGTCTGTGGATGGTTTGTCCTCTGACAAATCAACTGTAAATTTCGGTGTTCCTCAAGGCTCCATTTTAGGACCACTACTGTTTTCACTATATATTTAACCTCTTGGTGATGTCATTCGGAAACAGAATGTTAACTTTCACTGCTATGCGGACGACACACAGCTGTACATTTCGATGAAACATGTTGAAGCCCCAAAATTGCCCTCCCTGGAAGCCTGTGTTTCAGACATAAGAAGGTGGATGGCGGAAAATGTTCTACTTTTAAACTCTGACAAAACAAAGATGCTTGTTCTAGGTCCCAAGAAACAAAGAGATCTTCTGTTGAATCTGACAATTAATCTTGATGGTTGTACAGTCGTCTCAAATAAAACTGTGAAGGACCTCGGCGTTACTCTGGACCCTGATCTCTCTTTTGACGAACATATCAAGACTGTTCAAAGGACAGCTTTTTTCCATCTATGTAACATTGCAAAAATCAGAAACTTTCTGTCCAAAAATGATGCAGAAAAATGTATCCATGCTTTTGTTACTTCTAGGTTAGACTACTGCAATGCTCTACTTTCCAGCTACCCGGATAAAGCACTAAATAAACTTCAGTTAGTGCTAAATATTACTCCAGTGCTAGCCTCTCTACACTGGCTTCCTGTTAAGGCTAGGGCTGATTTCAAAGTTTTACTGCTAACCTACAAAGCATTGCATGGACTTGCTCCTACCTATCTTTCCGATTTGGTCCTGCCGTACATACCTACACGTACGCTACGGTCACAAGACACAGGCCTCCTTCCTGTCCCTAGAATTTCTAAGCAAACAGCTGGAGGCAGGGCTTTCTCCTATAGAGCTCCATTTTAATGGAATGGTCTGCCTATCCATGTGAGAGACGCAGACTCGGTCTCAACCTTTAAGTCTTTATTGAAGACTCATCTCTTCAGTAGGTCCTATGATTGAGTGTAGTCTGTCCCAGGGGTGCGAAGGTGAACAGAAAGGCACTGGAGCAACGAACCGCCCTTGCTGTCTCTGCCTGGCCGGTTCCCCTCTCTCCACTGGGATTCTCTGGCTCTAACCCTATTACAGGGGCTGAGTCACTGGCTTACTGGTGCTCTTCCATGCCGTCCCTAGGAGGGGTGCGTCACTTGAGTGGCTGTTTGGCCCTGTCCGTGGGTATCTTCCGTCGGACAGGGCCACAGTGTATCCCGACCCCTCCTATCTCAGCCTCCAGTATATATAATGCAATAGTTTATGTGTTGGGGGGCTAGGGTCAGTCTGTTATATCTGGAGTATTTCTCCTCTCTTATCCGGTGTCCTGTGTGAATTTTAGTATGCTCTCTCTAATTCTCTTTCTTTCTCTTTCTCTCTTTCTTTATCTCGGAGGACCTGAGCCCTAGGACCATGCCTCAGGACTACCTGGCCTGATGACTCCTTGCTGTCCCCAGTCCACCTGGTCGTGCTGCTGCTCCAGTTTCAACTGTTCAGCCTGCGGCTATGGAACCCTGACCTGTTCACCAGACATGCTACCTGTCCCAGACCTGCTGTTTTCAACTCTCTAGAGACAGCAGGAGCGGTAGAGATACTCTGAATGATCGGCTATGAAAAGCCAACTGACATTTACTCCTGAGCTGCTGACCTGTTGCACCCTCTACAACCACTGTGATTATTATTATTTGACCCTGCTGGTCATCTATGAACATTTGAACATCTTGGCCATGTTCTGTTATAATCTCCACCCGGCACAGCCAGAAGAGGACTGGCCACCCCTCATAGCCTGGTTCCTCTCTAGGTTTCTTCATAGGTTCCGGCCCTTCCAGGGAGTTTTTCATAGCCACTGTGCTTCTACACCTGCATTGCTTACTGTTTGGGGTTTTAGGATGCATTTCTGTATAGCACTTTGTGACATCAGCTGATGTAAGAAGGGTTTTATAGTCGGACGTTTAAGTCGGACGTTTACATACACCTTAGCCAAATACATTTAAACTCAGTTTTTCACAATTCCTGACCTTTAATTCTAGTAATAATGTCTTAGGTCAGTTAGGATCCCCACTTTATTTTAATAATGTGAAATGTCAGAATAATAGTAGACAGAATGATTTATTTCAGCTTTTATTTCTTTCATCACATTCCCAGTGGGTCAGAAGTTTACATGCACTCAATTAGTATTTGGTAGCATTGCCTTTAAATGGTTTAACTTGGGTCAAACATTTCGGGTACCCTTCCACAAGCTTCCCACAATAAGTTGGGTGAATTTTGGCCCATTCCTCCTGACAGAGCTGGTGTAACTGAGTCAGGTTTGTAGGCTCCTTGCTCGCACACGCTTTTTCAAGTCTGCCCTCAAATTTTCTATGGGATTGAGGTCAGGGCTTTGTGATGGCCACTCCAATACCTTGACTTTGTTGTCCTTAAGCCATTTTGCCACAATTTTGGAAGTATGCTTGGGTTCATTGTCCATTTGGAAGACCCATTTGTGACCAAGCTTTAACTTCCTGACTGATGTCTTGAGATGTTGCTTCAATATATCCGCATAATGTTTCTCCTCATGATGCCATCTATTTTGTGAAGTGCACCAGTCCCTCCTGCAGCAAATCACCCCCACAACATGATGCTGCCACCCCCGTGCTTCACGGTTGGGATGGTGTTCTTCGGCTTGCAAGCCTCCCCCTTTTTCCTCCAAACATAACGATGGTCATTACGGCCAAACAGTTCTATTTTTGTTTAATCAGACCAGAGGACATTTCTCCAAAAAGTACAATCTTCATCCCCATGTGCAGTTGCAAACCGTAGTCTGGCTTTTTTTATGGCGGTTTTGGAGCAGTGGCTTCTTCCTTGCTGAGCGGCCTTTCAGGTTATGCCGATATAGGACTCGTTTTACAGTGGATATAGATACTTTTGTACCTGTTTCCTCCAGCATCTTCACAAGGTCCTTCGCTGTTGTTCTGGGATTGATTTGCACTTTTCGCACCAAAGTACGTTCATCTCTAGGAGACAGAATGCGTCTCCTTCCTGAGCGATATGACGGCTGCGTGGTCCCATGGTGTTTATACTTGCGTACTATTGTTTGTACAGATGAATGTGGTACCTTCAGGAGTTTGGAAATTGCTCCCAAGGATGAACCAGACTTGTGGAGGTCTACAATTATTTGTCTGAGGTCTTGGCTGATTTCTTTAGATTTTCCCATGATGTCAAGCAAAGAGGCACTTGTTTGTAGGCCTTAAAATATATCCACAGGTATACCTCCAATTGACTCAAATGTCTGGAATTTTCCAAGCTTTTTAAAGGCACAGTCAACTTAGTGTATGTAAACTTCTGACCCACTGGAATTGTGATACAGTGAATTATAAGTGAAATAATCTGTCTGTAAACAATTGTTGGAAAAAGTTAGACAATCACAATAATTTCCATTAAAACCTTGCTGTTGGATGGTTCGGTGCTAGTAAACAGTCTGTAAACCTGCTAGTAAACAGTCAGGGCTGTAAACCTGCTAGTAAACAGTCAGGGCTGTAAACCTGCTAGTAAACAGTCAGGGCTGTAATCCTGCTAGTAAACAGTCAGGGCTGTAAACCTGCTAGTAAACAGTCAGGGCTGTAATCCTGCTAGTAAACAGTCAGGGCTGTAAACCTGCTAGTAAACAGTCAGGGCTGTAAACCTGCTAGTAAACAGTCAGGGCTGTAATCCTGCTAGTAAACAGTCAGGGCTGTAAACCTGCTAGTAAACAGTCAGGGCTGTAATCCTGCTAGTAAACAGTCAGGGCTGTAAACCTGCTAGTAAACAGTCAGGGCTGTAAACCTGCTAGTAAACAGTCAGGGCTATAATCCTGCTAGTAAACAGTCAGGGCTGTAATCCTGCTAGTAAACAGTCAGGGCTGTAATCATGCTAGTAAACAGTCAGGGCTGTAAGCCTGCTAGTAAACAGTCAGGGCTGTAAGCCTGCTAGTAAACAGTCAGGGCTGTAATCATGCTAGTAAACAGTCAGGGCTGTAAACCTGCTAGTAAACAGTCAGGGCTGTAATCCTGCTAGTAAACAGTCAGGGCTGTAAGCCTGCTAGTAAACAGTCAGGGCTGTAATCCTGCTAGTAAACAGTCAGGGCTGTAATCCTGCTAGTAAACAGTCAGGGCTGTAATCCTGCTAGTAAACAGTCAGGGCTGTAAGCCTGCTAGTAAACAGTCAGGGCTGTAAGCCTGCTAGTAAACAGTCAGGGCTGTAATCCTGCTAGTAAACAGTCAGGGCTGTAAGCCTGCTAGTAAACAGTCAGGGCTGTAAGCCTGCTAGTAAACAGTCAGGGCTGTAATCCTGCTAGTAAACAGTCAGGGCTGTAATCCTGCTAGTAAACAGTCAGGGCTGTAATCCTGCTAGTAAACAGTCAGGGCTGTAAGCCTGCTAGTAAACAGTCAGGGCTGTAATCCTGCTAGTAAACAGTCAGGGCTGTAATCCTGCTAGTAAACAGTCAGGGCTGTAAACCTGCTAGTAAACAGTCAGGGCTGTAAGCCTGCTAGTAAACAGTCAGGGCTGTAATCCTGCTAGTAAACAGTCAGGGCTGTAATCCTGCTAGTAAACAGTCAGGGCTGTAAACCTGCTAGTAAACAGTCAGGGCTGTAATCCTGCTAGTAAACAGTCAGGGCTGTAATCCTGCTAGTAAACAGTCAGGGCTGTAATCCTGCTAGTAAACAGTCAGGGCTGTAATCCTGCTAGTAAACAGTCAGGGCTGTAAGCCTGCTAGTAAACAGTCAGGGCTGTAATCCTGCTAGTAAACAGTCAGGGCTGTAATCCTGCTAGTAAACAGTCAGGGCTGTAAGCCTCATAGCATTTGAATGTAGCAGAGTGTCTCTTTAAGGGAAAGGGGGATTCCTAGTCAGTTGTACAACTGTGTGTGTGTGTGTGTGTGTGTGTGTGTGTGTGTGTGTGTGTGTGTGTGTGTGTGTGTGTGTGTGTGTGTGTGTGTGTGTGTGTGTGTGTGTGTGTGTGTGTGTGTGTGTGTGTGTGTGTGTCCTACCCTCTGTTTAAGGAGCTGTGTGTGGGTCTCTTTGTGTTGCTCCACCTCCTCCTGCAGCTGAGAGAAGAAGGCTACAAAGTACTGCTGTCTGTAGTGGGGACTGAAGTTCTTCAGCTCAGCCTCCGCACGACCTGCACACACACACACACACACACACACACCATGGTCAGAACCAGTTCTGTGTCGTTGTCCTCACTGAAAACAGAGGTCAGTAGCTCATAACAAGACAATGCCATTCAGTGGTGAGGTCAGTAGCTCATAACAATGCCATTCAGTGGTGAGGTCAGTAGCTCATAACAATTCCATTCAGTGGTGAGGTTAGTAGCTCATAACAATACCATTCAGTGGTGAGGTCAGTAGCTCATAACAATGCCATTCAGTGGTGAGGTCAGTAGCTCATAACAAGACAATGCCATTCAGTGGTGAGGTCAGTAGCTCATAACAATGCCATTCAGTGGTGAGGTCAGTAGTTCATAACAATGCCATTCAGTGGTGAGGTCAGTAGCTCATAACAAGACAATGCCATTCAGTGGTGAGGTCAGTAGCTCATAACAATGCCATTCAGTGGTGAGGTCAGTAGCTCATAACAATGCCATTCAGTGGTGAGGTCAGTAGCTCATAACAAGACAATGCCATTCAGTGGTGAGGTCAGTAGCTCATAACAATGCCATTCAGTGGTGAGGTCAGTAGCTCATAACAAGACAATGCCATTCAGTGGTGAGGTCAGTAGCTCATAACAATGCCATTCAGTGGTGAGGTCAGTAGCTCATAACAAGACAATGCCATTCAGTGGTGAGGTCAGTAGCTCATAACAATGCCATTCAGTGGTGAGGTCAGTAGTTCATAACAATGCCATTCAGTGGTGAGGTCAGTAGCTCATAACAAGACAATGCCATTCAGTGGTGAGGTCAGTAGCTCATAACAAGACAATGCCATTCAGTGGTGAGGTCAGTAGCTCATAACAAGACAATGCCATTCAGTGGTGAGGTCAGTAGCTCATAACAAGACAATGCCATTCAGTGGTGAGGTCAGTAGCTCATAACAAGACAATGCCATTCAGTGGTGAGGTCAGTAGCTCATAACAAGACAATGCCATTCAGTGGTGAGGTCAGTAGCTCATAACAATGCCATTCAGTGGTGAGGTCAGTAGCTCATAACAAGACAATGCCATTCAGTGGTGAGGTCAGTAGCTCATAACAAGACAATGCCATTCAGTGGTGAGGTCAGTAGCTCATAACAAGACAATGCCATTCAGTGGTGAGGTCAGTAGCTCATAACAAGACAATGCCATTCAGTGGTGAGGTCAGTAGCTCATAACAAGACAATGACATTCAGTGGTGAGGTCAGTAGCTCATAACAATGCCATTCAGTGGTGAGGTCAGTAGCTCATAAAAAGACAATGCCATTCAGTGGTGAGGTCAGTAGCTCATAAAAAGACAATGCCATTCAGTGGTGAGGTCAGTAGCTCATAACAAGACAATGCCATTCAGTGGTGAGGTCAGTAGCTCATAACAAGACAATGCCATTCAGTGGTGAGGTCAGTAGCTCATAAAAAGACAATGCCATTCAGTGGTGAGGTCAGTAGCTCATAACAAGACAATGCCATTCAGTGGTGAGGTCAGTAGCTCATAACAAGACAATGCCATTCAGTGGTGAGGTCAGTAGCTCATAACAAGACAATGCCATTCAGTGGTGAGGTCAGTAGCTCATAACAAGACAATGCCATTCAGTGGTGAGGTCAGTAGCTCATAACAAGACAATGCCATTCAGTGGAGAGGTCAGTAGCTCATAACAAGACAATGCCATTCAGTGGTGAGGTCAGTAGCTCATAACAAGACAATGCCATTCAGTGGTGAGGTCAGTAGCTCATAACAAGACAATGCCATTCAGTGGTGAGGTCAGTAGCTCATAACAATGCCATTCAGTGGTGAACCATCTTTCTCACATCCTCTGAGTAAACCACATCACAGAGCGACAGGTAACTGCCAGAATAAAGGAAACACCAACATCAAGTGTCTTAATAGGGCGTTGGGCCGACACCAATCAGAACAGCTTCAATGCACCTTTGTAGAAATTCCACAAGTGTCTGGAACTCTATTGGGGGGATGCCGACACCTTTTCTCCCACGAGAAATTCCATAATTTGGGGTTTTGTTGTTGGTGGTGGAAAACGCTGTCCTCAGGCGCCACTCCAGAATTTCCCGTTTCGTTTTTTTTCATTGGGTTGAGGTCTGGTGACTGAGACGGCCATGGCATGATGGGATGTTAATTGCTTAATTGACTCAGGAACCTCACCTGTGTGGAAGCACCTGATTTCCATATTCTTTGTATCTCTCGTTTTACTTCAGTGTTTCCATTATCCTGTCAGTTAGCTGTATGTCAATTCACATCTTACTTCAACGTCCCAACCGCAGTACAACATCACCTCAGCATCATGTCTCTGCGTCATTTTAACAAAACTCTACAGCACACATATATTCTCTATGGTCTTGTTTGCTAGCCTCGTTCCACCATCCCGATCTTGTGAGATCACATTCTATTAATCTACAAGTAAAGTGGGGGGCGGCAAGGGTAGCCCAGTGGTCAGAGCGTTGGACTAGTAACCGAAAGGTTACTAGATCGAATCCCTGAGCTGACAAGGTTAAAAATCTGTCATTCTGCCCCCTGAACAAGGCAGTTAACCCACTGTTCCCCAGTAGGCCGTCATTGAAAATAAGAATTTGTTCTTAACTGACTTGCTGAGTTAAATGAAGGTAAAATAAAAACTAGACTCAACACTCAGATATAACACTGGTTTAAAAAGGAATGGGAGGACAGAGGTCAGGATGGTGGATTCTCTTCCCAGCTGCTACTGGGTGGTTCGATTTGAATTATTATTTTCTGGTCTCCTATTATTCATTATGTTGTCATCACCTCGATGACGACTGTCCGTCATGATTCCTCCCTGCCTCGTTCATTCCACTCTGTCAACGGTGTGAAAACCAACACAACGCATATGGCGAATACCACAGAGGGTCCAGTTATATTACCGCAATCTAGCACCGCAATCTAGCACCACAATCTAGCACCACAATCTAGCACCGCAATCTATCTCCCCAATCTAGCACCACAATCTAGCACCACATACTAGCACCGCAATCTATCTCCCCAATCTAGCACCACAATCTAGCACCACATACTAGCACCGCAATCTATCTCCCCAATCTAGCACCACAATCTAGCACCACATACTAGCACCACAATCTATCACCACAATCTAGCACCACAATATATCACCACAATATATCACCACAATCTAGCACCACAATCTATCACCACAATCTATCACCGCAATCTATCACCACATACTAGCACCACAATATATCACCACAATCTAGCACCACAATCTAGCACCACAATCTATATCACCACAATATATCACCACAATCTAGCACCACAATATATCACCACAATCTAGCACCACAATCTAGCACCACAATCTATCACCACAATCTATATCACCACAATCTATCACCACAATCTATCACCACAATATATCACCATAATCTATCACCACAATATATCACCACAATCTATCACCACAATATATAAACACAATATATCACCACAATCTATATCACCACAATCTATATCACCACAATATAGCACCACAATCTAGCACCACAATATATCACCACAATCTATCACCACAATCTAGCACCACAATCTATATCACCACAATATATCACCACAATCTAGCACCACAATCTAGCACCACAATATATCACCACAATATATCACCACAATATATCACCACAATCTATCACCACAATCTAGCACCACAATCTATATCACCACAATATATCACCACAATCTATCACCACAATCTAGCACCACAATCTATATCACCATAATCTATCACCACAATATATCACCACAATCTATCACCACAATATATCACCACAATCTATCACCACAATCTATCACCACAATATATCACCACAATATATCACCACAATCTATCACCACAATCTAGCACCACAATATATCACCACAATCTATCACCACAATCTATATCACCACAATCTATCACCACAATATATCACCACAATCTAGCACCACAATCTATCACCACAATATATCACCACAATCTATCACCACAATCTAGCACCACAATATATCACCACAATCTATATCACCACAATATAGCACCACAATCTAGCACCACAATATATCACCACAATCTAGCACCACAATCTAGCACCACAATCTAGCACCACAATCTAGCACCACAATATATCACCACAATCTATCACCACAATCTATCACCACAATATATCACCACAATCTAGCACCACAATCTATCACCACAATCTATATCACCACAATATATCACCACAATATATCACCACAATCTATATCACCACAATATAGCACCACAATCTAGCACCACAATATATCACCACAATCTAGCACCACAATATATCACCACAATATATCACCACAATATATCACCACAATCTAGCACCACAATATATCACCACAATCTATCACCACACTCTATCACCACAATCTATCACCACAATCTATCACCACAATCTATCACCACAATCTATATCACCACAATATATCACCACAATATATCACCACAATATATCACCATAATCTATCACCACAATCTATATCACCACAATCTATCACCACAATCTATCACCACAATCTATCACCACAATCTATATCACCACAATATATCACCACAATCTATCACCACAATCTATCACCACAATCTATATCACCACAATCTATCACCACAATCTATCACCACATTCTATCACCACAATCTAGCACCACAATCTATCACCACAATATATCACCACAATATAGCACCACAATCTAGCACCACAATCTAGCACCACAATATATCACCACAATCTATCACCACAATCTATCACCACAATATATCACCACAATATAGCACCACAATCTAGCACCACAATCTATATCACCATAATCTATCACCACAATATATCACCACAATCTATCACCACAATATATCACCACAATCTATCACCACAATATATCACCACAATATATCACCATAATCTATCACCACAATCTATATCACCACAATCTAGCACCACAATCTATCACCACAATCTATCACCACAATCCATATCACCACAATATATCACCACAATATATCACCACAATATAGCACCACAATTTAGCACCACAATATATCACCACAATATAGCACCACAATATATCACCACAATCTATCACCACAATCTATCACCACAATCTATATCACCATAATCTATCACCACAATATATCACCACAATCTATCACCACAATCTATCACCACAATCTATCACCACAATCTATATCACCACAATATATCACCACAATCTAGCACCACAATATATCACCACAATATATCACCACAATCTAGCACCACAATCTAGCACCACAATCTATCACCACAATCTATCACCACAATCTATCACCACAATATATCACCACAATCTATCACCACAATATATCACCACAATCTAGCACCACAATCTATCACCACAATCTGGTTCCAAACGCTGAAAAATGAGAAAAGTTAAGTCAATAGGGGTTATTTGATATTATTTTGATATGGAATGAATGACTAAAAAGCACGAGAAGACCTACTAAGAGAGAAAGAGATAGAGACCCTACTAGAATCTGAAGTCAAATGTCTACTGCCCTGAAAGAACTTCATTGGACTCTATGTAAACAGGAAACCACATATCCTGATCTGCATTTATTGTAGCTGGGGACTTTAACAAAGCTAACCTACAAGGCTCCCTACATGTTATCAGCATATCGAATGCCCGACCCGGGCTGGCAGCATTCTGGATCATTACTACTCTAACTTCCGCGATGCATACAAAGCCCTCCCTCGCCCTCCTTTCGGCAAATCTGACCACGACTCCATTTTGTTGCTCCCAGCCTATACACAGAAACTAAAACAGGAAACGCCCGTTCTCAGGTCTGTTCAACGCTGGTCCGACCAATTGGATTCCACGCTTCAAGATTGCTTCGATCGCGTGGACTGGGATATGTTGGGATATATTCCACCCTCCTCTATTCCACCCTCCTCTATTCCACCCTCCTCTATTCTACCCTCCTGTAATCCACCCTCCTGTATTCCACCCTCCTGTATTCCACCCTCCTGTATTCCACCCTCCTCTATTCTACCCTCCTGTATTCCACCCTCCTGTATTCTACCCTCCTGTATTCCACCCTCCTCTATTCTACCCTCCTCTATTCTACCCTCCTGTATTCCACCCTCCTGTAATCCACCCTCCTGTAATCCACCCTCCTGTATTCCACCCTCCTGTATTCTACCCTCCTGTATTCCACCCTCCTCTATTCTACCCTCCTGTATTCCACCCTCCTCTATTCCACCCTCCTGTATTCCACCCTCCTGTAATCCACCCTCCTGTATTCCACCCTCCTGTATTCTACCCTCCTGTAATCCACCCTCCTGTATTCCAACCTTACTGTATTCTACTCTCCTGTAATCCACCTCCTCTATTCCACCCTCCTGTATTCCACCCTCCTGTAATCCACCCTCCTGTATTCCAACCTTACTGTATTCTACTCTCCTGTAATCCACCCTCCTGTATTCTACCCTCCTGTATTCTACCCTCCTGTATTCTACCCTCCTGCATTCTACCCTCCTCTATTCTATCCTCCTCTATTCCACCCTCCCGTATTCCACCCTCCTCTATTCTACCCTCCTCTATTCTACCCTGCTCTATTCACCCTCCTCTATTCTACCCTCCTGCATTCTACCCTCCTCTATTCTACCCTCCTCTATTCTACCCTCCTGCATTCCACCCTCCTCTATTCTACCCTCCTGTAATCCACCCTCCTGTATTCCACCCTCCTGTATTCCACCCTCCTGTATTCCACCCTCCTCTATTCTACCCTCCTGTATTCCACCCTCCTGTATTCTACCCTCCTGTATTCCACCCTCCTCTATTCTACCCTCCTCTATTCTACCCTCCTGTATTCCACCCTCCTGTAATCCACCCTCCTGTAATCCACCCTCCTGTATTCCACCCTCCTGTATTCTACCCTCCTGTATTCCACCCTCCTCTATTCTACCCTCCTGTATTCCACCCTCCTCTATTCCACCCTCCTGTATTCCACCCTCCTGTAATCCACCCTCCTGTATTCCACCCTCCTGTATTCTACCCTCCTGTAATCCACCTTCCTGTATTCCAACCTTACTGTATTCTACTCTCCTGTAATCCACCCTCCTCTATTCCACCCTCCTGTATTCCACCCTCCTGTAATCCACCCTCCTGTATTCCAACCTTACTGTATTCTACTCTCCTGTAATCCACCCTCCTGTATTCTACCCTCCTGTATTCTACCCTCCTGTATTCTACCCTCCTGCATTCTACCCTCCTCTATTCTATCCTCCTCTATTCCACCCTCCCGTATTCCACCCTCCTCTATTCTACCCTCCTCTATTCTACCCTGCTCTATTCACCCTCCTCTATTCTACCCTCCTGCATTCTACCCTCCTCTATTCTACCCTCCTCTATTCTACCCTCCTGCATTCCACCCTCCTACATTCTACCCTCCTGCATTCCACCCTCCTACATTCTACCCTCATCTATTCTATCCTCTTGTATTCTACCCTCCTCTATTCTACCATCCTGTATTCTACCCTCCTGCATTCCACCCTCCTACATTCTACCCTCATCTATTCTACCCTCATCTATTCTACCCTCCGGTATTCGACCCTCCTATATTCTTCTTTTCGGTATTCTGCCCTCCTCTAACAATGTCCTTCCATGCAGGCGTTATCTCCATCAGAACATCCTGTCATTATGTCCCATGGAAACTCGCAATTTGACCCAATTCAACCTACTAGCAGCTTTTTAAGGGCTCAGATATAGAGCAGGTAGATATGAAGTGGGAGTCTCTCTCTCCTAGTCTTATTAAGGCAGATATGAAGTGGGAGTCTCTCTCTCCTAGTCTTATTAAGGCAGATATGAAGTGGGAGTCTCTCTCTCCTAGTCTTATTAAGGCAGATATGAAGTGGGAGTCTCTCTCTCCTAGTCTTATTAAGGCAGATATGAAGTGGGAGTCTCTCTCTCCTAGTCCTATTAAGGCAGATATGAAGTGGGAGTCTCTCTCTCCTAGTCTTATTAAGGCAGATATGAAGTGGGAGTCTCTCTCTCCTAGTCCTATTAAGGCAGATATGAAGTGGGTAGTTAGAAACAGATGATATTTTATAGAATATCTACATAGGCATACAGAGGCCCATTATCAGCAACCATCACTCCTGTGTTCCAATGACACGTTGTGTTAGCTAATCCAAGTTTATCCTTTTAAAAAGGCTAATTGATCATTAGAAAACCCTTTTGCAGTTATGTTAGCACAGCTGAAAACTGTTGTTCTGATTAAAGAAGCAATAAAACTGGCCTTCTTTAGACTAGTTGAGTATCTGGAGCATCAGCATTTGTGGGTTCGATTACAGGCTCAAAATGGACAGAAACAAAGACCTTTCTTCTGAAACTCCAGCTATTCCATGTGAGAAATTGCCAAGAAACTGAAGATCTCGTACAACGCTGTGTACTACTCCCTTCACAGAACAGCGCGAACTGGCTCTAACCAGAATAGAAAGAGGAGTGGGAGGCCCCTGTGCACAACTGAGCATGAGGACAAGTACATTAGAGTGTCTAGTTTAAAAACAGACGCCTCACAAGTCTTTAACTGGCAGCTTCATTAAATAGTACCCGCAAAACACCAGTCTCAACGTCAACAGTGAAGAGGGGAGACTGTACTGTCTGAGGAGAGAGGAGCCTACTGCCATAGAGAGGAGAGAGGAGACTACTGCCATAGAGAGGAGAGAGGAGACTACTGCCATAGAGAGGAGAGAGGAGACTACTGACATAGAGAGGAGAGAGGAGACTACTGCCATAGAGAGGAGAGAGGAGACTACTGCCATAGAGAGGAGAGAGGAGACTACTGCCATAGAGAGGAGAGAGGAGACTACTGACATAGAGAGGAGAGAGGAGACTACTGCCATAGAGAGGAGAGAGGAGACTACTGCCATAGAGAGGAGAGAGGAGACTACTGTCATAGAGAGGAGAGAGGAGACTACTGACATAGAGAGGAGAGAGGAGACTACTGACATAGAGAGGAGAGAGGAGACTACTGCCATAGAGAGGAGAGAGGAGACTACTGACATAGAGAGGAGAGAGGAGACTACTGACATAGAGAGGAGAGAGGAGACTACTGACATAGAGAGGAGAGAGGAGACTACTGCCATAGAGAGGAGAGAGGAGACTACTGACATAGAGAGGAGAGAGGAGACTACTGACATAGAGAGGAGAG